>OZ010645.1:43669957-44147837 GCA_963932195.1 Empis livida
AAAATTGGCACCATTACTAGCGCTTATACTTATTATTCCTAATAGAAACTGTGAACTCTAAACTAAAGAAAACATCAAGGATTTATGAATAATGAAACAAAAACTCGTCTTGCCCTTCAATTAATTTTGTTGTATTGTTGTCGATAAATTTTACTTACTCCCGAAAATTTCATTGAAATTCTTTATTATTGAATAATTTTAAGATATTTTTTTAATTCATACATTTATTACTTCAAAATATATTTCGTGTATGTATATAAAAAATTATATGTACCATATTTATTAAAAATGTATTAATTAAATAAAAAAATATTATCAACAACACGCGGTGTTCCCAAGCGGTCCACCATCTAAGTACTAACCGCGCCCGACGTTGCTTAACTTCGGTGATCGGACGAGAACCGGTGTTTTCAACGTGGTATGGTCGTTGACAAAGTCATACAAGTTAATTCGAAATATTAAATACCAAACAAGATAATAGAGATAGTATATAATGGTATATGTTATATGTCCTCTGTAATCGAAAGAATTAGTGGATACAAAACTCCACAATCCAAAAATACTATCTGGAAGTTTTAAAGCACATATAATATAAAATATATAAAATATTTAATTCTATATAACAAAATAGATTATTATCAAGATTTCATTATTTTACTTAAATTAATTAATCACTAAATGAACTAACTATAAAATCCATAATAAAAGTATATGCACATTATTAACTAAGTACAGAAGCATACGAATGATTTTACCAATAATTATAAAAACAGTAATAATAACATTAATAACAATTTTAGTCTAATTCAACAACCTAATATTAACTTTTTTAAATTATTTTTTGAAGTTGAACTTTTAATTTGGTTTTGTTATTGGGAAATGCCTAATATCTGCGAGCGATTAATAGGTGTAAACTTATCATATATTGTACTATGGAAAGATATTTTGAATAAATTAGGTTATCTGCTGCAACTATATGTATTTGTGAATTCTATTTTAGTTAAAATTAATTGTGTAGTAATTTTCAAATTTACTGTTAAGAAAAACACGTCGGCTAATTCCCTTCTCTTCATTACTGTATTTGGATGAATGAGATTCAACCTATCTAAATATGGATGTAAAATTAGTTCAATCCTTGAAAATGGCTTAATGAAATTTCTTTGAATTAATTCAATTCGACGAACATGAATATCAAAATATGGATTCCCTACTTGACTGGCATATTTCAAATAGGAATTGCAATCCCGTATTATATTTCCAATCCCGGGATTTCGGGATTACATTGTTTAATTCCCTGTATCCCGGGATTGTATCGGCATTAGAATTAGACTGTACCGGGATTAGGATTGGTGTGGATTTTATAACCAAAAACAAATATTTTGATTTTAAAAGAAACTAGATAAAAATTATTCATCACTTGTTTTATTATTTTTCTAATTTTTGAAAACCACACTAATAAACTACCTTATTGTTCTATTATGCTCACCAAAACACTTGTTCACTCGTAAATTTTAATTGTAACCTGAATATTAAATGCGTAAAATTAAAATGCGTCTAGTACCTGTTAATTGCACAAAACAAATTCTACGTATTTCATAAAAAAATGTAAATTTTATGAGAATTAAATTCTTAGAAAATTTTGATGAGAAAAAATTTCAAAATATAATTCAGACAAAAATTAAAACCTGGGATTATTTATTTCAATCCCGGAATTTCGGGATTTAAAGAAACACCGGGATCCCGGGATTTCGGTATCCCGGGGCTGCAAAACCTAATTTCAAATTAGGGCGAACGAGGCAAGTATATAAGACTTTAATATATATGGAACCGAAAAATCCTTTGACCACCGTTTCATAAAACCTAACATTGAATTTATATTAAATTTACTGCAGTACAATTTAAAGTATTTGGATTTTTTAAAGTATATAATAATATAAAATATTCTAAAAAATATTTTCATGTAGTGATTACAATTTTTTATAAAAAGAAAAAAATTTATCAACAACACGCGGTGTTCCCAAGCGGTCCCCCCCCATCTAAGTACTAACCGCGCCCGACGTTGCTTAACTTCGGTGATCGGACGAGAACCGGTGTTTTCAACGTGGTATGGTCGTTGACAAATCTATTGCATTTGAAGTATGTATTATTTCTTCAAATTAATCTTATTTCACACATAATTATTATTCTTGGGCTTTTATTTTTATAGGACTAGTGTATTATCATACCAATCCCAACAAAATTAAAAACTACTAAATGAATGCACCAACTTTTTCGCTTTGGTTGGTAAAATATAAAATTAAAAGGTAGTACTTTTTTCCATATTAATTCGCATAAGAAATGTAAAAATGTATTGTTTAATTTGATTATTTACTTTATTCTCTATCCAAATGCACGTACAAATAGAATTTCTTTATTTCCTTAAAAAAAAAATCAATTAACAAATTATTAAAAGATATTCCATTGAAATCAACACATATTTATTAATTTTTTATTTTATAATAAATACTTAATAGATTTTTATACTTATATTAATAAAACTTTAAAAGTTTATTTATAGTATTTAACAATCTGTACGGGCTCTATGCCTCATTGGTTTAATAAATTGAAATAAATAAATAAATAATTAAAAATACTTTATTGATAATTAATTAATAATCATTAAATTAAAAATTAACAGCAGTGCTAACAAACAACTAAATAAAATTACACAATTTATCATTATCTTCACCATCAATTAAAACTTCGCCGCTAGCAAAATATTTAATTCTTAGGCCACGACAAACAATAATTAAAACATATTAAATTATTTTAATGGAATATATTAGTCAAATTATGATATTATTTCATACTAAGATAAGTTTTGCAATAATTCTTCACTCAATAATTTATTTTGCACAGCAATTACACCACCAATATTACATTTTTCATTTTCATTTGCATAACTAATTGGTATTAGATTTTTAGCCTCTATACTCTTTTTATAATCAAAAACATCACCACCTAAAGATCTTAATATTGCTTGAGGAGCACATGTATCCCATTTATATGTTGTTCCTGCAGATAATAAATATACTTCAGCTTCACCAGTTATGACTTTCAAAGCTTTATGGCCAGCTCCAGATGAAAATGCTACTTCATATTTCATTGTTTTTAATATTTCAATAATATTTGGTGATTCAGATGTTGAAAACAATGCTATTTTATTTGGTCTTTCAATTTTTGTTTCAATAACATTATTGTAAATAATTCCATTAAAATTTATTCCCCAAAAAAGTTTACTTTTATACGAATTTCCTTCAAGTTTCTTTTCAAATGGTTGATTTACAATACCAATTATTGGTATTCCAGTTGATATACTAAATGCACCTATTAACACAGTAACACAATCTAAACCAGCTGATGTAATACCAGGAAAATTAGTAAATATAGTATCACCTGCAATATATTGTGATGTAGCATCTATAGGATCTATCCAAATACCAATATCTAAATAATCAATGTCATTAGGTAATTCAGGAATGTTATCAAAATGCGAAGACAATTCAATATTTTTATGCACTTCACTAGCAAGTACATTTGCAGCTATTTTATTTCCATCCAACACTTTCTCTAAACAGGAAGCTGTCTCTGTTTCATTTTCCCCAATTTTCACACAAACGGATTCACCTAATGTGTTTGTAAAAGTGGAAGATTCTTCACCTTTTATATTCGATTGTAATTCTGGAAACTGTAAAACAAAAAATTACCTTCAGGTTTTTTAATTAATAATTAAAATAGATTACATAATTTCCAATATAATGAATTATTGTTTCTTGAATGAGTACATCTGCCAATGTTTTAAAATCATGTACAAATCTGGCATTGGCTTCGTCTGCGGTTTTTTCTTGAATTAATAGTGATAATAAATTTTTATCCTCACGACATTTTCTTGCAATATTTGCTGCTTTTTCAGCTGAATCTATTAAGGATTTTAATAGATTTCTAGACATTACACCAATTACTATGAATGCAGAAAAATTGTGGATATTAATTTAATTAGCAAGTGGAAAAAACGGCCAATAGAGAAAATAAATAAATACTTTCTGTTAGTTAAGTTTATCGTCAACAAACACACTGAGCATTTTCGATGATATTCAACTACCTAGCATATTATAGTTAATCAAAAATAAAACAGCTGATGCAATTTGACAGTTTGTACTGGCACTTTGACAGTTAGGTGTTTTGTGATGTGGATGAACGTCATCATTAGAAGAAATAAATATAATAAACCATCAACTCAATTTTTATTACAATTTATTTTATCGTCTGTGACAAAAATCTGCAATTTTGAACATTAAACAGTGATTTACTAAAATTATATTAAAATAATGGATTTAACGCCAGTTTTTAAAGCTAGTATAATGGCTGTTAAAATGCGAAATAAATCTTTACCAGTTCCAAATAAAAATCGTATTCTTCAAACAAAATCTAAAGATGAATATTCACGTCAAGCTAAAGATGTTTGTCACAAAATCACAATATTACGAAATCTATTACTTGAGAATCGTTCAGCATATATGAAATTTGCAGCACACTTAAAAAGTTCAGCACAAATGACCGATGAAGAACGTGATTTAATCGATAGAGAATCAGAAAAAATAGTTAATTTTTATACACAACATTTAGGACAATTACGTTCAGAATGGCGACAAGTTAAAAAAACTAAAACTAAACAACATGGTGAACATATTGATGGTGTATTAGAAATATTATCAAATTATTTAAAATCTGTACATAATATTCATATGCAACAGAAAAAATATCGTATGCAATATGAACTAGAAACTTATAAATTTTTAAAATTAGCTTCAGATAAAAAAAAAATTCCAGCACGTCCTGGTAAAAATATAATTAAAATGCAAAATAATGGCTGTGATGATGATGATGATAATGATAATAATATACTTGAAATTAATGGCTATAATGTTGGTGAGAGGCAAGACAATAATAGAACATCAAATAATGATATTGATGCTAATGAGATTGATGATTTTAATGATAGCAAAACAAAATTGAAAAATGAAAATAAAAATAAAATTAGTACAGAACAAAAAGTTGCATTAGATGAAGCTATGAATGAATCATATGATGAAATAATTAGTGAATTAACGCCAGAGGACATACAAATGTATGAATCTGAAAATGTTCAGCTATATCATGAGTTGCAGGGTTTATCCGAAGAAGTTGAACAAATTGAAAAGAATGTCGTTGATATTGCTAGATTACAAGAAATATTTACAGAAAAAGTAATATTTTTTTTTTATATTTTGGTTATTATTTTGATAAACTCTATATTTTAGGTTGTTTTACAAAAACACGATATTGAAAGAATTGCGAATGCTGTGGTTGGTGCTACTGAAAATGTTAAAGATGCAAATGATCAGATAAAACAAGCTATTCAAAGAAATGCTGGACTAAGAGTATGGACATTATTTTTTCTATTGGTAATGTCATTTACTTTGTTGTTTTTAGATTGGTATAATGATTAATTTGTTTAAAATTTAGAATTAGTAAAATATTAAAATTATGTTGTTTGACTAAGCGTTTAATAGTTTTTGAATTTTAATTATAAAGGGTTTTATGTTTAAAATATCTATCATTATGTAATAATACATAATATCTATGTTTTTTAACAATACATACTAGTTTAACCATTATAACCGGATCTAGTACCACACAAACTTTATAAAAGCAGAAACTAGAGCAAAATTAGCTATTTGCACTAAACTACGGTAAATTTTATTGCCAATTATTCAAAAGCTATTAATTTTTTGCATAACAAAATATATTTATATCTTATACCATGAAAATTAACGAGAAAAGATAAAGTTAAATCGAAAAGATTATAAGAATTATCGACAGTTTCTAATTATACATTATACTTATACAGTACTATGGTTAACAAGGTTCAGACATTGTAAATTTAACCCAAACTTTTGCAGAAAATGTACAAGTTATGGAATCGACAAATTTCAAAAAACATAAAATTTAAAATACGTTTTCAATATTCGTTCTTTCAATTCTATTTAAAGGAAACTCATTAATAGTTTTCGTTGATCACCTACAAATTTAGCACTTTTTACGCTAAGTTAATAATCATTTTAAAAATTCGTTAAAATTGATAAATATTTTTTTACCCATGAGAAATATTTACTTAAAGAAGTAATTTGCAGTCTTTATAAATTGGAATTAAATGGATTTTGATTAGTACAAGTTATGGAATCGACAAATTTCAAAAAACATAAAATTTAAAATACGTTTTCAATATTCGTTCTTTCAATTCTATTTAAAGGAAACTCATTAATAGTTTTCGTTGATCACCTACAAATTTAGCACTTTTTACGCTAAGTTAATAACCATTTTAAAAATTCGTTAAAATTGATAAATATTTTTTTACCCATGAGAAATATTTACTTAAAGAAGTAATTTGCAGTCTTTATAAATTGGAATTAAATGGATTTTGATTATGGAGTTTTATCGTAGAAATAAAACAAAAATATGTGATTAATACCAAAAAAATATATTTTTGATAAAAAATATTTATTTATACAAAAAATGAAACCCTAATATTTGTTTTTTTTTTCTTAAAAACTTGATTTATGTCCAATATATACTTTAACAATTTTGAGATTTAAACTTACAAAAAAAATACCAACAATATTTTCTTAATATTCTATCTTTTCATCGTAAAAAACACTTCTCTTTTTTTTGTTAACTTATAATTTGAGAATTTCATTAGCAGCACTTACAACGTGACGTGCTGATATACCAAACATATCAATAAGTACAGTTGGTGGCCCAGAACGTGGCACAGTTGGTACAGCCAAATGTTTAACAATGATATTTCTTTGTTCAGCAACTGCTGACATAACAGCTTCACCCAAACCTCCTTGTCTAAATTTAAATAAGTATATAATTTTAATTAAAATATTTAAAAAACTCACTTTAACTAACCTGTAATGATCTTCAACGACAACAATACGACCACCACAAGCTGCTCCATGTTGACGAATCAAGTCAACATCTAATGGTTTAATAGTAAACGGATCTATAACACGAGCATGAACGCCAAGTTTTTCCAGTTCTGCAGCAGCAGTTAATGCTTCGTATAATGTAATACCAGCACCAATAAGTAGAACTTGATCTTTTGGTGATTGTTTAACAACTTTTCCCTTGCCAGCAACGAATTTTTCATCATTACCATATATAACAGCTGTGTTAGGTCTTGAAGTACGTATGAAGCATACCCCTTTTGTATTAGCAGCTAATTCAACAGCACGTTCACAACTAACAGCATCGGATGGATAAAATACTGTACTACCAGGTACAGTACGGAACATGGCTATATCTTCTAAACCCATTTGACTTGGTCCATCCTCTCCAATACTAACACCACAATGTGATCCTACAAAATTAACATTTGTTTGTGAAATTGCACCCATACGAATTTGATCGAATGCACGGGTAAAGAATGTTGCAAATGTTGATACAAATGCGATAGTACGATCACGACAAGCTGCACCGATTGCAACACCAACTAAATTCTGTTCTGCTATAAAACATTCAATATAACGTTCGGGGAAAGCTTTTTTCAATTTATCAGAGAAGGTTGAATTTTTCGTATCGCCATCTAAAGCAATTACTCTTGGGTTATTAATGGCAATTTTAGCCAATGCAGTGCCATATGCTAAACGTGTTGCAACTGCTTCACCTAATTTATATTCTGGTGGTGTGGCTAATTGTACATTTGTAATATCAACAACTGGTGCGGTATCCTTAAGTGGGGCTTGTGGTTTTAAACTCAATTGTCCAGAATTTTTAATCAATCCTTGTAAAGTTTTAATAACATCTTCGGCACGATCACCTAATGGCTTACCATGCCAATTATCGAGATCTTCAATATTTGGGAAATATTTTCCTTTATATGTTTTGGCGATGACTGCAGTAGGACGACCTTTAGTATGAGCTGCTTCATAGAATGCTTTACACAATTCTTCAACATCATGACCGTCAACAACTATTGCATTAAAACCGAATGAATCTAATCGTTTCCGATAAATTTCCATTTGATGTTGTAAAGATGTTGGTTCAGATTGTCCCAAGCGATTAACATCAAAGATAACACATAAATTATCTAATTTATAATGACCAGCAAAATGTAGTGATTCCCAAATTGAACCTTCAGCAGATTCACCATCTCCAACAACTACATATGTCCTATAATCAGCATTATCGAAATTCTTACCAACATATGCCATTCCGGCACCAACAGCAACACCTTGTCCCAATGAACCAGTTCCAACATCAATAAAATTTAGACGAGGTGTTGGATGACCTTCTAAATCACTATCAACTTTACGCAATTTCTGTAATTCAGAAACTGGAAAAAGTCCAGCTTCAGCCCAGGCAGCATATAAAATGGGTGCAGCATGTCCTTTTGATAAAATGAAACGATCGCTAGATGGATCACGTGCTGGATTCAATTTATAACGCATTGTTTGAAAGAACAATACTGACATGATTTCAGCTATTGATGAACATGATGTGGGATGTCTAAATTTTAAATTTTTTAAAAAAAAGATATTTTATACATTATTGTTGATTAATATATATATTAATTAATTTTATGAAAATATTTTGATTTTTACAGTAGAAATAATACCAGAAATTTCATAAATAGATTATTACATTAAATCCTAAGTTTTAATGTTAATTTATGTGTGTTGGATTTAATTTTTATTTACATTCCTGTTGATTCAAAATTTTCTATGAATTTCTAAATTCAATTTTTCGGATTTATGTATATTTAACTTACACAGGTGATAGAGAGCTGCTCTTCGAGAATAGTGGATTTTAGAATTTTTTTTTAAACAGAAATATTTTTCTTTTTTTTTCAATATTGCATGACTACTATGTTCAACTAACTACTGACCTATTTTCAGTAACTAAGAAATTCATCAGTTCAAATATCAACTTAGAGAAATTTTAAACCAGTTTCTAAAATTAATTATAGAATATTTTCTCTAATACTTAATTTATTCTTGTTAATTTTTAATTATATAGTATATTATAGAAAAACTTTTAATTTATTCATTGATTTAAAATAAAGTGGAATAAATTCAGGTCAAGCCAGGTGTAAAAAATTTTATATACCACAAAATAAATTTTCCAATTTTACGAATATATTTTCCAATAATATTACTTTCAAATATTTTTTTTCCACACAAAAACATACCCATAAATTTAAAAAAAAAAAAAACAAAGTACATAAAATAATTAAAATTTTGTAATTTTTGAATAAATTAGAAATATAGATGGTGATTAAAATATTTAATCTTATAGTATTTATCAAAAGATTAAAATTAAATATGAAAACATATGTTTTTCATTTGACGATAGTTTAATCAATAAATTGTCTAAATATAATTATATTGTACAAAAATAGAGTTTTGCCGGTAAATACAATTTTAATACTTATTGATACTAGTATTTTATAAGATAAGAATTGTTGAATATTTACTATAAATATGACCTGATCAATTGCGTAACCAGATAATAATTATTCTCAATGTATATTTTTTTTTTTGTTAATTAAAAACTTTATGTTACTGTGTGCTTTAAAAACAAATTAATATATTTTTAAAAACAAAAAATATTCTATCTATTAATTGTTGAAAAAAAAAAAACAAAAAAAAAACCAATAGATAACCTGAGGCATTATTCGTGTTCTACATTTTGACTATTTTAAAAATTTTTGTGAAAGTTAATAATATGATGGAATAAATTTTATTTATATTATTCAAAAATCATAATTTATCATTATTTAGAAATACCACGACTGCCATGGCCTAAAAACTAAATACTACATTGAATTTTTCCAAAATTCAATGTATTACTAGTGAATCTAAAATTCTTTTTAATTTTTTTTATAACATACTTAAGTACTGTTCTTAATCATATTAAAATGGGTTTGTTAAGATAAAATTTTATTGACATTATTAATTATAGTCAATTTTATTTATTAATATGAGAACTGTTAAGTGACATTTTTGTAAAATTAGATATTCTAATTGTTATAAACGTTTAGGTTTTAAATGCAGATATTAAGTATGTGTTTTGTTACGGTGTTTTCTGTTATAACAGATATATTTTTAAATAATAGTATTGAGAATTTTTCGCAAATTTTTAGTACTTCTGCAGTACTTCAAGCGTGATTTACTCGAAATGAACAATCACTTAACACTTTTATCCACTAAGCTTCTCACCTCAATTATTAATTATTATCTTCAATTTTAATAAAAAAAGACATTAACAAAACATAAAGATTTGTTAAAAAACAATTCCAACACTGACATTTTTTTAGATTATTTAAAAATGTGTCAATAAATAATAAAATGACGTGATTCAATTCTATTGTAGTGACTATCTAAGATTTCTATAATAGTAATATTACTGTAATAAAACTGTACGTAAACAAAGCACTACAATTCTACAATATACTTCGTAATATAAAAGCTTCAAATATTTTATATAAAAACGCTACACACATTTATATGAGAAGGTCGAAAAAGGTCGCAGTAACAAAAAAAAAAAAATGTTATTTTAATATCAATTCTATAATATCACCAAGGGTGGAAAGTTTTTTTTTATTTAGTCAGACATTAATTAATTTTGTTTATATTTGCACAAAAAAATATATTTAAAATATATGTAATAGGAAATTGAATACATTTTTCCATAAACTTTGAATAAATATTTTTTGCACCCAGAAAGTTATTTTGGAAAACACGTGTTGAATAATATACCTAATTTTAAAAACCTAAGTTACTTCATTAAAAATTACATTAACAACTTAAATACATAATTTGATAAAATTATATTTAAATTAATAATATATAATACATAGTAATTTTTCACAAAATTATAGATAAAATTTAATATTGAATAACTAACAAAATCATACCCAGATTTAGAGGCTTGTGTAGATGTAATTGAATGAATCCTTAAACGATGTGCAATATCCTTTAATTCTTGAACAGTTTTATTTTCTGGTTTATGATAATTAACCATTTTGATTAATAATTAAATATATTTCTTTTAAATCAAAAGTTTTGAAAAAATTAAAACAGAAATTATTATAGCCGGCTTGTTTGCGGGAGCAACTTTTTTGAACAGATTATTCTGTATATTGTGGTATCACACCGTATGGAGTACGAAATGAAACTAACAAGTACAAAAAAATGTTAATTTTATTTTGATTACTGGAACTGGAATTATACTAGTCATGTCATGGCATAAAAACCCCTCTCAATTATATGAAAATGCTGACTGATATAGATTGCGGCTTTTTCGTGATACAAAGTTGAAAATATGTATTAGAATTATAAGTTAGTGTTGGTAGTACGATAAGAATAAATAATTTTATGGTGAGTTTATACTAATAGTTTTTAAACGTAGTATTTAAATTTAAAGTAGTAGATTATAGCGCATGTCTGCTCTTGATAGGGTTTACTCTAGGTTCCATGAAAGCTTTTCAGTTAAAATTTAATTTGAATTTTGTTATTTATTATGAAAATTACGCAGAACTCAACAGTTACTATTTGTGTTGGGGTTATTCGTAAATCGCAAAAGAATTTAATGTATTGATAAAATCTTGAAAGTAAAATAAAAACTGGTTGAATAGTACTTTTATCAATAACCTACAAGTCTACAAGATATAAGATTGATTCTACATAGAATCATCAATTTATATAGTCAAATTAAACAAAAAGCTTATTTAATTTTTATTTAAAATTAAATAAAAAAAAAATGAATTATCGTCGACGGTTCAAGCACGGCGTGGTCATGTACCTTCGATAGCTCAGTTGGTAGAGCGGTGGACTGTAGAGTTAATAAAAATCGTAGTAATCCATAGGTCACTGGTTCAAATCCGGTTCGAAGGAAATACACTTTTTTTCATTTTTTATTTATATTTTCCCTGGCAAAAAAATGAACGCTAATTTTAAATTTATTTATTTGTTTTTCTAATTATATAGATAATTTAAAGATAATTATAGATAATTATATAGATAATTTAAATATACTTGAATATTTTATACTAATTTTGGCTAGATTAAAAGAGAAAATATTTATTTCTCATTCATAATAAGTATGAATTCAAAATATATATCTCAATTAACTTCCCAGAAACAATATCATGCTTGTACAAACGCAATAGAAAGAAAATCAATCACTAAGTAAGAGATAGAAGTAGGTCAGTATAGAAATTAAAAATTAAGTGATTAATATTTAGAGTTACAATTTTTTAAGTAAATAACACGATAATCATGTTTATGTTTACACGAACTTTATTTTTTAATTATTTATTAACGAATTTTTTGATTGTTAACGATAATTTTTTTTGTATGTAAATTTCTATTTCAAAATAAATTAGTAATAAATTTTCTATTTTGACTGAATTTTTGATGGCAAGTAAATTGTCAAGTGTCTTGTGCTTACTGAATCGTGTACCTTCGATAGCTCAGTTGGTAGAGCGGTGGACTGTAGAGTAACACAAAGCAAAGAAATCCATAGGTCACTGGTTCAAATCCGGTTCGAAGGAAACTTTTTTTTTTTTAAAATTTATTGATATTGTTAAAAAAAATTATAAATTTATTTCACCGATGTATTTGAGAACGAAATTAGAAAGTTACAAAATTTTCAAAGGTTTCCAAAATAAAAAATCTTGACATTTAACAAAACTTTAAAATTTCAATTATTTTTTGGTTAATAACAAATTTTATGTAATTTTTTTTAATAATTAAATTTTTAGACGACTAAAATAATCATCAATATCTTACATAACTTTTTTAAACGGTTAATTTTTTTAGAACTTACTTTGCTGCTATTAAATATTAATTAATTAACCCTAAAAAGTTAAAATATATTTTTTGGTTAAAAATAAATTAAGCAGAAAAAAATTAATTCCTTCGAACCGGATTTGAACCAGTGACCTATGGATTTCTTTGCTTTTTGTACTCTACAGTCCACCGCTCTACCAACTGAGCTATCGAAGGCACATAGAAGCAGTTTTCTTAATACGCACTAATGAAAATGTAGATAGATTGTAGTTGGAATATCAAATTAATTTAAAATTTTCACAAGACAAGTAGTTAAATTTGACATTGAGCACACGATCAATGTGCCTTCGATAGCTCAGTTGGTAGAGCGGTGGACTGTAGAGTTAAACAAAGCATAGAAATCCATAGGTCACTGGTTCAAATCCGGTTCGAAGGAAACTTTTTTTTTATTTTTCTTAAAATAAATAGCTAATTTATTTTATTAATGAAAATAAATTATTATTAAATGTTATATTTCTTAGTAATTACATTAATTATATAATCATAAAAAATTATAGGTCTTGGTATAAACTTTATATTTTTTTTATAATTTAATACAATGTTATTGAACTTCAACTTGAATACCACGAAGAATAAGTTTCTCATTATCATTTAAATGTTCTGTAAATACATTAAAATGTTCACTGCTACTAAAGTTTTGTAGAAATTTCGTTAAATTTACTTCCATATCAGCCTGAAATAATGGATCCTTTAATAAATCTTGTGTTAATTGATCGTCATCACAATTCTCATCTTCATCGTCATTAAAATATAAATCAGAAACAAAACGTGGTTGTTTAGTACCACTAACATTAGCAACATTAGAATTATCACCTTCTATTTCACTATTTTCATCATCAGTCCAACTATCAGATTCTTCATCAACTAATTTTGCTTCTTTTAAATGACCCAGTTCATTAATAAGAATTTTAAAAACTTTCACTAATGCCGGTATTGTTACCCAAACTTGACCAGCTGCTGATGTTTGTAATCTAGTACGCATTTTACTTGAATCCCCACCACCACCAGCATTGTAACTACTCATTTGTTCTTTAACATTAATTGATATTAAACGATTATCTTGTGTTGTTACACCATATTCAAATAATTTACATAATGCCATTGTTGTCACTTTACGCTCATAATGACCAAAAAATAAATTTTGTTTAGCTAACCAATTAGAGATGACAAATTGTATAGCTGGTTCACCAGTTGGCCCTGGTACAGTTGTTAAAAAATTTAAAACCGCATCCATTTGTGTTAAAAATAAATGAGCAAAAATTACAACTAAACTCATCATCACTTTGAGACATTCAGCTAATTGCATTTTACTAATAACAGCCTTCAATAATAAATCAATGTTTTCACCAAGAATATTACCCATTTTTGTTATTATTGTTATTACTAAACGTCCTATTTGTCCAGCTGTTAATTCATTATTCATTGGATTTAAAAGCATTGTTGTAATTTGTAAAATATAATTTAACCCTTCACCATTTTTATAAGAACAAACTTGTTCAGGTGATACAAAAATATAGGCACGTAAACATTCACCACCACTAACCATTACTGAATGATCATCACTACGTAAAACACAATGTATTACAGCTGGAAAAGCATTCTCAATTAGTGCTTCACTTAAAGGTGCTTTTGAATATTTAACAATTGTTGTTAATACATCTAAAGCAATATCTTGTTTTGCTGAATTCACCATTTCACCTTGTAAATTTAATATGCTGACCAAAGTTGGTATAATTTTTTCCTGTAGCGGTTGAAGGCATAGTGGATTTTGAGATAGAGCTTTAAGCATATCTTGCACAATTTCTAAAATAAATGGATCTTCAGAATATTTCAGGAAAATTGCTATTGTTAATGGAATTATTTTTGGTTGGATGGAGGCAGCAAAATTATTGTCAAACTACAAATTTAAACATTTTATTACGATAATTTAAAGAATAAAATTATAGTAAATTTTCCTTACCGCAACAATTGTAGTTAAAGCTTCTAAAAGTAGTGCTAGTACTGAACTTTTACAACCATTTATTAAGTCTAAAATTCCGTCAACAAAACCAGGTAATTTCGAGAGAACTAAATTTTTTCTTTCATCTTCGCAATTGTTCATATGATGTACAAAGTCATGAATTGCTCTATAATTAAATTATACTATTAAGAAAAGAAATTCTTTCTAGATTAAATCGACCTTCATACCTAACAGCACAAATCTTCAAAACAATTGGTTTATCATGTGCTAAACTATTTAATGTTACATCCAAAATTTCGCCCCACATTTGTAAATTATATAATGATGATTTTGAATAGGCACTTAAAGTCCATAAACATCTACCCATTAAATGTGATGAATTTTGTAAGTTTAATAAATTCCGAACAAGTGTTAAATAATTTAGTAAATCAAATTGATCTTCACTATCTAATATTAAATCTTTAAATGTATGTACAGCTACCATGGAAGCTTCATGAATTTTCCACCAATTTTGGTTACCAGCTGTTTTTTCAGCTTCAGCAACATTCATATGACGGGCCAATGCCTCAGAAAGTGGTGGTAATGTTTTAACTCCAAATTCTTCACTTAATGCCTAAACAAGAAATCATTTAATTAATTTTAATTTATATTCATTTTTGAAATTAAATTTATTTAGTATACAGTTAAAACATCTTGTCCTGATAAACGGATTGTTAAATCAACACCAGCATTATCTTCATCTTCAACAAATTTTTCTGGATCTTCTTCCCACATTTCAATTTGTTCTTCAGATACTTGTATATAAACAATCATAATGTAAACTAAATCAGTTAATACGTTTTTTATAATCGATCGAAATTTGCCAGAACAAATAACACATTGAATAAATTCGAATATTTGTATAATCATTGTCGTAAAATTAGTTAATTCGTCATCTAATAAATCAATAATGAATTATATTTTATTGGTATATAATTGTGCTAATATACAAACCATCATCATTTGTCTCAGGAAATGGATTTGGTTCAATACCATTAACAATTACTTTTACATAAACATCAGCAGTTTGTGTTAATAATTGCCAAATTGGAGGTAAAATTTGATTCATAAATGGATGAATATATTTAGACATTTCGGTAACCAAAAATGTTAATACTAAAATAAGACTATTTAATAACTTATTAAAAATATTTAACAAATGTAAAAATTATACCTTTAACAATTTCAGTTTTTAGTTCAAAATTAGCTGTGTTACCACTTTGTATTGATATATTATGGATTAATTTTTCCATAAAATTTGATAGAACTGAACTCATCATTGCTGCTTGATCTTGTTTATTTGATATACTATAACTAATCGAGGAAAATAATGGTTTTAATATTTTAATAGCATATGTTCTAGTTTTAACGCTATATGTTTGTTCAGCTTCAAATATTCTATATACTTCCGATATGATAATTGGTCCCAATTCTTTAATCTGTTTATCATCATATGGAAATTCAACTAGTACTTGCATTGCACCATGTATAGAATTTTCATTACCACCTAAACATTTAATAATAATATCAAATAATTCTGTCCATACTGTTGGCCAATCCCAACTCGCTATTACTGATATTGTTTGTGCAACAACAGAACGTATTTTACTATTTGGATCATAAAGACCATTTGGCAATATATTTCGTATAGTTTTTTTTGCTTGCTCAGATGCAATTTGATCTTTAGAATTATCTTCAGTTTCACCCCAATGATTTTCAACATATTTTGTTAACATAATGCATGCTAATTGACGAAGAGATAACTCAAAAGATTGATTCATTATAAATTCAGCCAAATATACTCCATATCCTAAATTAATATATATGTAATTAGAAAAATATAAAGAAATATAATGTTCATTTTATAATACAATTACAATACCTTCTGTGAATTCCAATTGTTTAATTCTTGCTTCAGCTGAATGTCTTATTTGGCTATCGGGATTT
The DNA here is from genome assembly GCA_963932195.1 of Empis livida. Lineage (NCBI taxonomy): Eukaryota > Metazoa > Arthropoda > Insecta > Diptera > Empididae > Empis > Empis livida. The sequence continues at coordinate 43,686,842 of OZ010645.1, forward strand.
AAAATATTTTGTAATTCTTCGAAGAGGGCTAATTTGATTGTTTCAGCATTTTGAAATGTAAGCGACATTTTACAGCTTTTAAACCACACAACAATTAAAAAATACCAAAAAACAAAGAGTGTTAAAATTAAGAAATTACAGATGTCAAAAATAATGTGTTTAAAAACGCGCCCAGTACAAAAATATCAAATTTTCATTTGTGGGTTATGCATGTGTAAGAATTTCCGAGTAATCAAACAAAAGTAGTAAAATCTACTATATAGGTTTTGTTACCGGCTTTTTCAAAGGTAGCGTTCAGAATGTTTATAGTTTGATAATCTAATAATAGACAATCATAAAATTGTCTGAATTTTTGTAGTTCAGTATGGATATATGTAGCGCTGATATATTTGATTTCAAACAAAAATTATTAAATGAGCTAAAACATTTAATTTTAAAATGTTTAATTTTATTTAACTTTAAAACATTTATCTTGGTTTGAGAAATTTTTTATTTAACTTTAAAAGGTTTAACTTGGTTTGAAAAATGTTGTATTAAAAATTAAGATTAAACTTGGTTTGCTAAATTTTGTCTTTAACTTTAAAACGTTTAATTTGGTCTAACAAAAGTTTTATATAACTCTAAAACTTTAACTTTGGTTTGCAAACCATACAACATACAACATACAACATACAACATACAACATACAACATACAACATACAACATACAACATACAACATACAACATACAACATACAACATACAACATACAACATACACCATACAACATACAACATACAACATACAACATACAACATACAACATACAACATACAACATACAACATACAACATACAACATACAACACACAACATACTACATACAACATACAACATACAACATACAACATACAACATACAACATACAACATACAACATACAACATACAACATACAACACACAACATACAACACACAACATACAACACACAACATACAACATACAACATACAACATACAACATACAACATACAACATACAACATACAACATACAACATACAACATACAACATACAACATACAACATACAACATACAACATACAACATACAACATACAACATACAACATACAACATACAACATACAACATACAACATACAACATACAACATACAACATACAACATACAACATACAACATACAACATACAACATACAACGTACAACATAATAATACATACAAAATGCAAGATACAACATCCAACATAACACATACATATAAAAAATTTTGTGAAACACTAAATTAAAAAAAATTAATAACACTGTTTTTAAATATAGTAGCTTCAGAACTTTTCTAAATATTTCAAGAAACGTGGAATTCTGCTTATACATTATGTTTAGCAACACATCTGAAGCTATTCCCCAGTATGTATTAACCTTTTGTTTAGCTAAATGCCAGAAATTTACTTCAAAAATATAACAAAGATATTTTTATTTGTACATGATGGAATATTTGAAAATTGCGATAAGGTGATTGATTTCGGGAAAACTTATATTGTAATATTTACTCACTATACATGCCATTTTCCGTCATAAAAAAACATTATTATTTTTTAAATAAAATACCATAAAAATAATAGTTAATGTTTACAATTTACAAGATTTTTTTAAATATTAATGTCATTAAAATAATATTAAAATCATTATATTATCTTTTCATAATTTTTTTTTTCAATATTGTTAACTTAATATGTACATAATTATGATGTATACGTGACCATGTCCAATATTAATTAATTTACGAAATGGAATGAATTCCAATTTTTGCAATATTAACACGTCCATTAATTGAATAAAAGTGATTATTTTTCTTTTTACAAGTATTTTTTTTTTCTGTAGTTTTTTCCCTCCTTTATTATTAGCAGTATAATGATTTTAATGATAATTTTGTTATATTGACTTTTAATGCTTTTAGATTACATTCATTGTTACCAAAAGCTGTTAAAACTCTATAAATATAAAAATTTTAAAACGATAGAATAGACAATAAAGTTTTATATAAAAATACTTTTTAACAAAGTCTATAATCAAAAATATTATGGTTTGTTAGCTTTTCAACCCAACATATATTTATATCTTTAAGCAAATAATGCCCCTAAAGAATTAATTTTATCATAAAAAACTATAGAATGTATAAATAAAATATTGCTATATTTTTTTGATGAATTTAAATACGAAATTCAAGATATTAGTTTATAAAAATAATAATAGAACGTTAACAAGCATAAATATTTCTTTGAAGTAACTTTGTATATTTTTTTAAATATTTAATTCAAAATTTTTTTCATTATACATTGAAACCCAAAAAATATCAGTGTTGAAAAAATATTTTGACATAATTTTTTTTTTTGCAAATACATAAATCTTAATATTCAACTAAACACTAGGATATAAAATACCAAAACGATTAATTTCAATATGATTTCTAATATTTATTTTTTACATCCTATTAAACTATAAGTAAATTGAAATGATTTTTAAAATATACACTACAAAATATTCTCTATGTAAATGAAAGATACAAATGTCAGCATAACATCCTTAATAGTAAAATTTTATACATATTATTTTCATTTTTAAAATGTTATTGCAATTTTTTTTAAAATTCTGTATATGTTGTCCATCAAAATATATCATAGATATTATAGGTAATATAAATTTATCAATTTTTTTTTGTTTGCAAATGTGTTAACTAGTTTAAGTAGTGTAACACTCTATTAATATGCACTTGCACATATAAAAATAAATAACAATTTTACAAGAGTTTTTTTTTTTTTACACAATTTAAATGCAGATGCTATAAGGATGGTTAACTTTTTAATATCATTTCAGAGATAGGCTGATTTATGAATATATTGCTTGTACAAAATATATACACGTAAATAAAATTATATAACTTTTTTTATTATACAAGAATTTTACATTTTTATGTAGTCCTGCTGAACGGTTGGTATATATGTGGTTATAAAGCATCAAATTTTTTTTTACTCTATTTAAAATTTGTTTGACTCTAGGATATCAGTTCTTGTTTAATATATTTATGTTTTTTTTTTTTTTTTTGTTAGTTTCAGGAAATTTTATAGGTATACTATTTGATAATATAGTTTTTGTTGTTATGTGTGTAAAAGTCAAGAATGATAAACAGTGCAAAAAAAGAAAAATATAAACGATGGCAAGTGAACTCACATGAATGTTCGTTTTCCTGTTTATTGAACAATTTGTTAAACAATTTTTTTTAAAAAAAAAATCATATATATAAAGAAAAATGTACTTTTAATATTGTTTTATGTAATTTTTATGTTTTATCATGGATTAAGTTAATGTTTTACAAAAAAAAAAATGAAGGAGGTTGATTTAAAAAAAATATGAAAAATGATTTTACATCCAGTTTAAATTTATTTTTATTGCTTATCAGATACAAGAAATTATGGTATTACATATATTAAAAAAATTCTCAAAAATTAAATATTTTGTTTTTTTTTTAAGAAGACAATTAATTACTAGTGAATTTTTTAATAAAATTTCAGTACAGTTGTACTAGAAAGTAATTTCTGCATATGGGAATTACACAGATTAATATTTATTAATTATTAATTATTTTGCACAAAGAAAATTTTACAGATTAGTTTGTATTTGAACTACATATAATTTGCAATCTAAATTAACTGTTTTGAAAAATAAAAGGGAATTTTTCCGTTTTAAAAATTTAAAAGACGTTTTTGTAAAATTAGTCATGAAATTGCATTTTAAATAAAATTCAAAAAATCTATTTTGGAAAGAAAAAAAACAAAACTCAAAACAAGGTTGCGAAAAATTTAAATTACATCGATTATAATCGAAATATATTCGATATTTCATATTATTACTGAGATATGGGAAGCGCATATAAGCTTCCTATTATTATATGCGAATTGTGGTAAATATGGCTTGTATCATTTTTCCAGTACAAATAAGTAATGGAGTTGATGGACGCAACGACAATTAATGTTAAATTTCTTTTAGAATAGAATAATTCGTAATACATTAATAAAGTCAGAAATTATAAATGACATAAATGTAATTAATTATTAATTATATTTTAATCAATTAAAGTCAATAATTAAAATAATTGATACCTTTTGTAATGAATTTTCATTTGATGCAAAAAAAAAAAATATTTAAAAATTTAAAAAAAGAAAATTTTCCATATAATTAATATTAAAATTTTCAAGATTTTCCTTTTTCATATTAAATTTAATGTTATATTATTAAAAATAAGTACATATATAAATATTCATGAAAAAATTATTATAAAATAAATATAAAAAATATTAAATATTTTCAAGTGCATCCTTTTTTTATTTTGAAATTGCACGAGTATATCTTATAAAGTCACTCCAACATGTAAATAAATAAAATATTGAAAGATTTTCCAATAATGTATATGAAAATAAGTATAAATTTTTTGATATTAAAATTAATTCTTTTACATTACAGTAAATACATTATTTTTTTATTAAATTTTTTTTTCAGATATAATCATCAGGTAAAAAATTAAAAAAAAAGGATATTATGTAATGTATATTAATAAATTTTTCTTTTTATTTATTTATTTAAAAATATTAATATTTCTCTTAAAAATTAAACTAAAAGTTTTATTATAAATATTAATATAGAGTGATTTGTAATCGTAGGAAAGAGTTGTGTGAATCATACCAAAAGATCATTCCAAATTGTGCAATACAGTTTTCCTAAAATTGGAATTATACAGTGGTCCAATTTATGCAACTAGGCTCAAGTGAAGTTAAGATTCACTACAATAAATATTTAATTATAAGCTTTTTTTAATGACATCTTCCATCAATAGATATCAATAAGCAATCTTTCATCAAATAGATATCAATAATAATATTGAGTTTACGAATACAAGCAATGTTATTATTTAGGAAATGTTATAATTTCGGCGACTGTTCCCTATATCTTGTAAAGAAAAATACATTTTTCTGATTAATAAATTAATATTAATATTCTTTTTTATGGATCAATTCAAATATTTAATTTGTGTACTGAAATGAAAATAAATTTAAGTTTTTTATGGTGTTCCGTAATGCAGTATTATTGAAATTAATTTTACAATCAGTGACATAAATTCAAATAAGTTTTTGTGATTAAAGAAATTCACAAGAGACTAGAGATATATTCGAATCAGATATTTGAATCAATGATAATTCGGTTCATTATGTCTACTTGTATTGAATGTTACACAAAAATTTCGAAGCATAACTATTTACATTATTCTAAAATAGTTATAACAGATTAACAATGATTGGGATTAGCTTATTCTAGTAATAAATATGATGTAAATTAATCACTTTATTTCACAAAATATCTTTCAACAATAAATTTAATTCATGATAAATATGTTATTAAATCAATTAAACAAATATTTGAAGTCAATAATTGATATTACCGTCTTATTAAACCAGCAACCGTATTTGTAAATGGTTTAAATTCGAATGATTTTTTCTCTATTAGGATAACTAATTACTAGTTCATTCTAAGTCAATACTTTCTCAATTTTTTTTTAACAATCTATTTCTATATATGTTTTATAATCCTTATATTGTTAATCTGATCAATTAAGCTTTGTTGTTAAAAACCATTAATATCCTTTATATAACAATTTAACAAGTTTCATATTATATAAATTTATTGGTTTGCAATATCATTTTATTTGACTCAAATATTATAAGTAAAATAAAAAAAAACAATATTTTAACTGACATTTTAACCTGTCAATACTGCTATTATCCTTTTTGGACAGACAATCATCTCTCTTTTCTAAATAAATATTAAAAAAAGAAAATTTAAAATAATCAATATTGATGTCATTAACAGAGGGTGATTTTATTCAAAAAATTTCATTTTTATAAATTTCTATTAATAGAAAAATTAATGTTTCTATGAATTTTATTGGCTAAATTAAAAGGTTTCACTTAAACAAATGAAGCTATAAAAAAAATTTAATTTCTTTTAATTTACAAGAACTCAAAATAATTTTTAATGGTGGCAAATTGAAACATCCTATATTTTTTAAATAAAATATGTGTAGATCAATAAAATATAATACAAATATGAAATACCATTTATTATAAGAATATTTTAGTGTCTGTATTAAAAAAATTTGTACAATACGACTATAGCGGGTAAGTATGAAATAGTAGGAGTTATATGTGGAGTCAAATAACCATCATAATAATATAAATAACAAGTGCAGGACATCAGGTCAGCATCTGAAAATGACAGATTTTTCTACAATGTTTTATTTTTCAACTCTTCTATATATACATATATATCAAGTCAGAAAGGATATTATATCATGATATGTTTTTGTTTTTATATTTTATAAAATGTTATAGATTTTATGTCCTGTATTGTTCTTAGATTGATATTTATATATAAACTATAAACTGTTGTTTAATATAAGTTTAGTTTTTTTTTTTTTTGAATGAATTGTTTTTGAGAACTTTTATGAATTTATGAGTTTATAAACTGAGAATTTAGTTAAGGATTGTAAAAGTTTTAAAAAAATTTTTTTTTCTTGTTTTATTAACTTAACAGTTTTCAATCAAAAGTTTAAATAAAAAATAGGAAACTTGATAATAATCGGTCAAAGTATTTTCTGGTTAAACTTTTTCTTGCAAAATAAATATTTATATTAAGTAAATAATAATAAATTTTTCTAGAGTTAATGGTACTTTAAATAAAATTAATTTTTAATTTTATGATGGTTAAACTAAGCTACGAATTAAGAAATATTTTCTTAGAATCGTAAAATTAAGAGGAACAAGAAAATTGCGATAAAATGACTATTGTAGATTTAAATTAGAGCTAAGAACATTAGAGCTAAGATTTCTGGTTACTGCATAATATAGTTTTATATAAAAGTTATTTTAGAATTTAATTAAAAGGCAACCATTTTAGTAGTTGCCTGCATTTTAGACATACGTATGATTTTAACTTTAATTAAATAAAAAAGGGTATGATATGATTAAAAATTAATTAAATAAAATGAGTTTACCTTTTTGAAAATAATGTTGAATTAAATTTAGTAATTTCCTTTTATACTACAATACGTTTTAGTACACTATGGGATCAGGGAAAATAAGTGATTCTACAATCTTTAAAATCATTTGTGATGATAAACGATTCTAAAATAATTTAATCCGTTTTGTGTCTTTTAGGTAATTGATAACACATTTTTATAATTCATATACATATATACATTTTAACAAATGATTTTTATTTAGGTGTAATAAAGTATGAATATGTCAAGGCAATATAGTAGGAAAAAAATATTGTCGGTCAAAATAGTGACACGTACTTCTGTGCACCTTGTAATTTAATAATTTTAATCAAAAAATATGTTCAACTAAATATTGACATCAATTTATGCTTTAATATTTCCATAGTACATATTTACATTTATTATTGTACTTAGTTAAATTTGTTGTCCGTAAAGTATCCTTGATAATACAAATAAAATATACATAATATTTGTATAAATAATATTCTAGAATTAAAATTTTATTATATGTAATATTATTATTTTTTTTATTATGAAACATGTTTAATCCATTTATTTTGTAAAAAAAAAACAAAAAGGAATTGTTTTTAATATTATGTACATATATAAAATTTAATTTGTCCTGTCAATACAATTATCTGATTTATTTAAATTGTTCTACATAAAGAATTTAATTCAATATATTTTCTTTTTTTTTAATGTTTTTTTCGTACTATTTTTTTAGTTGTTATTTTCCATTAAACACAATTCAGTTTTCCAGCACTGGACTAAAAAAAAAAATAATTTTTAATGTTCAATGTCACCACAGACAATGATTACATTTTTGGGAATCGTTTTTATATTTTAAAATATATATACAAAAAAAAATATGTATATATATATATAAAATCCAATGATTGTAGTATAATAAATTATAATGTCGATTTGTATATTGCTGTGTCCTATATAAATAGGAATAAAAAAATATATTGGTCTCGAAACTCACATTAATTTGAATCATTTGCAAATATATTAAAATGAATTACATAACAAAGAGTATAGTTAAAGTTGAGTGAAACATTCCTTTTAAATGTTTACCATTTTACAATTGTAATAATGCAAAATTAAACCACAATATGAAAATTGTGTATACATATAGCCAATAATGAGAACCATGACAAGAAAAACAACATCAATAATTTAAATTTCAATTCACGACATATATTTAATTCAAAAATATAATTAAACTAATATTATATATTTTCGTTATGAAATATGAAACAATTTGATTTTTATTGCAATTATTATTACTATTTTCAAATGATTATATTGATTATATGAAACTGTCCTAAGTAACAAATATTTTTTTTACAGACTATCGACTTTGAGAAAACTAGCTTCGTCCTAGTTTTCTGAAAAAAATTCACACCGAATTTGTTGTTTTCAATAAAATATTTCTGAATTCGCAATAGCGTTAGTTAGCACTGGATTACACCTATTGGTTCTTACTCAGAACATTTTTAAATCCATTTACATTTTTTGTGGTGGTATTAAAATTAAAGGGGAAAAACCACCACTTAACTTTTGAACTAGTTCAGTGACACTTTAAGTGAACCACTTTTTTATAATTTACAATTTAACAATAAAAATACACATTTGTTTTGGTGAAACATTATGAAATCACTTTTATATGAATTTTATAGGAGAATCACTTTTATAAAATTTTCCTTCTGACATAAGGCTTTGTAGGCTCTATCAGCAGAGTATCAGTAAAAGTATGAAAATAATTCTGTACAATTCTCATTATTTTAATGTAATTCTAATTACATTTAAAAAAAAATTTAAATTAATTTTCACAAAAACTACAACTATTTGCCAACCTGGTTTAAGATAAAATTTGATACATTGATTTAATTATTAGAGTGGACTAAATTCATGATATTTACCTAGAATATCTTGTCAAATCAGTTAAATTTTTATTAATGTGTTTTAATTATAGTACACTATATTAATTAATTAGATAAAATTCTAATTTATAACTTTGTTGACTTTAAACTTGAACTTTTAAACACTTTTTTAATTATTTACTTGTAAAAATGCTTAAATTTCAAATATAATTTTATAATTTATTACACCTAATTAAAAATCATTTTATTTTTAAATAAACAATTACATATGTATATATAAAAAAAATATTATATTCAACATTAAATTATTTTGACATATGAAGATAAAATTACATATTTATATAATTTATCTTCTTTTTTTTTGCTTTATTAAACAACATTTTTATTATTATATCATTAATATTTTATTGCAAAAAATATCAGTTTCTGATATATTAATAATAATTTTAAAAAAATGTGTTTTACAATAGGGCAGAGCCTTCAAAAGCGTATTTTAAGTTTAAAATTAAGTAAACATTTAATATTTTTTATATTTTAGAGCAGACAAAATTATATTAAACTATTACACTTTTATTTCATTTAAAATCCTTGTAATTAAATATTTATTGGACGAGAAGACAAAACAGTGAACTGATTGAGACAACTCTCACCTACTAATTTATTATTCTTTATTTACATTACATATAAAAATATGATAAAAGGTAACATAATTTAAATACATTAAATTATTTATTTTCATTGAAAATACGATAAATATTTACATTACATAAGTTATTTTTTTTTGTTTATCAGTTAAATTGCTTAAATTGTTTAAGTATTTTTTAATGCAATATTGTTATTCAGATATTTTATGGACAATAATTTTTTTTTTCATAAAATAAATTAAAGAAATTGTCAAATTAACGAAATAATCTAAAAAAAATAAAAAATAAAATAAAAAACATAAATATGTAATACATAAATCATAAAAATTAATATTTATTTCAGTTTTCATTTAATTATATTTTCAATGTTGATTTTGGAATCACTTTCAAACACGATATTAAAATATGAAAATATGTAATATGTATATAAAAAAATTATGAAAAAAATAAATAAATGAAAAAGTAATATTTTTAAAAGAATTATATTATTTTTTAATTAAATTAATTAAAATTACTTTTTATCAATAATTATTATATATATATTTTTTTTCTATCAATAAAGGAACGATTTTTTCAATTATATAATTTAAAATATTTATCCAAGTTGACAAAATTAATTAAGTTTTATTTATATATTATTTTATAAAAAAAATGGAGATGTGATCAGTAAATGACATTTTTTTTAAAAGATCGATTATAGGTCAAATATAAATATTAACATTAATGAGATAAAAATATAATATTTAATTTTTGGTCGATCGGGGAATAAACTATCAATAAATCACTATTTAACTAATAAATTATTAAAATAAATATGAGACTAATTTTAAACAGATTCTTACTCATTGGTTTTTGTACTAAAATTAATAATTTTTAAGATATTAACACAAAAAAAGGCAGCAACCTTCTCGATTTTGAATAAAAGGCGTGTTGGTTCAGTTTCTGTATATAAATTGGTAGAAAAAGGAGAAATTCGAACAACAACAGTGCAGTTTTTGGTTAATGGAAAATAATATAAAAAATGCTCCGCTCAAATCTGAAAATAACACACTAGAAGATATAAACTAAACTTTAAAATCATTTTTAGGAACAGAACACAACGAAATCGTCCTTAGCCTTTTCGACTATCAATGGAATTTATAAACAGAGTTCACGACAAACAGTCAGAGTCAGACTAACCGACAAACAGTCAGATATTTCATAAAATTAGTTTTCTGACCACAAAACAAACATGTTTGGTTATAAAGATTTTTATGATTTCTATCTACCACATTTCACTCTGCGAAAGAAAATAAAATTTAATATTTATATTAATTATTTAATAATTTATTGTATAAATACAAAATATTATTAAAAAAAAAAACAATATATAAATGAAGTTGTCAAGAAATTTATAATTGGAATATCCATAAACTATCTTAATTACCAATGTTGTTAAAGACTTTTTATCTATTTTAGTATTTGTTTTTTTTTGCTTGGTGTAGGAAACTAATTATGGAAGTGTTCATCTTTTATGATGGCATTTTTTTTTTGTTTATTTTGTTGGCTTCTGTAGACTGTAGCACTTAAGATTGTTAAATGCTTGAAGTTTTTTTTATTTTTTTTAAAAAAGTTTTCGTTTATTTCTGTATAAATAATTTTATGTAATTGTTATTTGTGATAGTTTTTTTTTTCACTTCGTTCTTTCTTTCATTATTAATATAAATAAATATAAATTCGAAATAAATACTAGAAGCTATAGTAATTTTAAAAAGCTTTAATTAAATAATTTTTTATATGTTTTTATATGTATTTATGTATTTTTTTTGTTTTACCATATAATTTTACAACAGAATAAACACACCAAACTAAAACTTATAAAATAATATATATATGTATAAGGATATAAAATAAGTATAATATTTATATTATGAAAAACTTCTTAAAACTAAAAGAAAGAAAGAAGTCCTTGTAAAATATCTTAAATTACTAGTCAAGCTTCTGGGTGCAGCAAAAAGCAAATTGTACAGAAAAAAAAAAAAATAAAGAAAAATTGTTTTAGAAAAATAAAAATGAAAATTTTAAACTTTATAAGTTTTCCATTTGAAGATAATAATTTTTTTCTTGTTTTTTTTTTTGCGTAAAGGGTCATTAGAATAGAAGCAGTCATATAATTAATTTCCAATTAAATTGATTCAATAGTAAATTACAATTTCTTCAAATTCAAATTTATTTACAAAATTAAATTGTTAGTAAAAAATTTTTTTTTTAAATTTAATTACTTAAGCTCTTAAATTCCTATATTTTTTTTTTTTAAAAGTAAATTACATAAAATAGATACTTTATGTATCTATTTTATGTAATTTACTTTAAATTAATTAATTTTTAACATGAAAAATAATTTTAAATTTTTTTATGTGAAACTAAAATTTAACAACACTAAGAATATGAGAATTTTCACCAGATTAAATAATTTTTAGTTTTCTTGTTATTATTTAGTTCACAAAAAAAAAAAAAAAAGTTTTGTGTATCTTTAGAGATATATAATTTTACAACGAAATATTTGTATGCATTAAAGTTTCTCAAGAATATACTAAATGTAAAGTTTTTATATTTTTTTTTGGGGTTTTTTTTTTTTATTAAATAAAAATCGCGATCTTTAACAAACGAACATTTATAGTTTGTGATTTCAAAACAAAACTTTTATTTGCTTATGGACTTATATAGAAGAATTTCCACAAGAGTTTTGGAATTTTTTTTTTTTGAAACTTAGAAAAGTCAAAAACTTACTATACTTTTCTGGATAAAATTTACTTATATTTTATGTTTTGTAGTGAAAATGAAGATAAAATTAAAATTTTAGATTATTTAGTTGAGTAAAATCTAAAATATAAAATAAAGTAATCTAAATTTAATAATTTTATAGAATAGAATTTTAGTTGAAATCCTAAAGATATTGAAATCTCCAAGAAAAATTTCAATTTTCTAGTCGTAAATTCGATTTTCTAGTTGAATTTTTGATTTTCTAGTCGAAACATTTCAATTTTCTAGTTGAAGTTTTATGTGTCTTATGTGGTACTAATACTAACTAAACTAAATACTATCAATAATTTATTAATTGATTTTAATTTATTTACAAATATTTTACTTTACACAAAAATTCATTATCTAAAAATTTATGTTAGCATTACATATATTTTTTTTATGTTCTTTCTATATAATATGTTATTTATGTTGTTTATAATATATTTTTGTTTTGTAAATGTCATCTAATGATTTGAAAACTGTCCGTAATGTCTGTTACTATTTCAGAATACAAATCAACTAACATAAAACTTTACTCCAAATAAAAACCAATTATATTCAAAAACAAAAAAAATATATAAAAAAAATTGATAATTTTTGTAATTTTTGTCACGCACATCTGAAATTATCAATTATTTATAATAGTTTTTTTTTTATTTTTCCCCCCTCTCTAAAATAACTAATTTTCACAAAATATTTCTTATCAAAAAATCATACTCAATAAAAAACATTAAAATAAAATAAAATAAAAAAAAATAATTCTAATTATTATGTTAATTATTTTTATGATAATCATTATTAAATATTCCATCTTCAGCAGAATTTTTAATCATTGAAACAATTATTATCTAATGAAATTTATGAAAGAAATTAATTGTATAATTGATTTTCGCACCTGCTTTTCCTACAAAAAAAAAAACAATTTCGTTTACAAAACAAAGTTTTATTTTCATCTATAGTCTTGTATTTTCCTTATTTTCAAAAAAAGTCATATTTAATGTTTATAACCAGGTAAATATGTATATATGTATAAATAAAATCGTGTTTGAATATGATTTGTTGGTAAATCAGAATACAATTGTGTGCTATAAGACGTAAATAGTTTGGTGGTTGTTTTTGTCTGTTTTTGGGTAACATTAAAAAAAAAAATATAAAAAAAATTTGGGTTTTGTTATAATATTAACCTCAAGGATATAATGTCTGTTAAAATTAATGTTAAGTAAAATAACTAATATATACGAAAAATACAAAAATAGATTGAAATTTGAATAAAGAAAATATTCAGGGTTGGCTTAAACTTCTAAAGGGGAAGTTTAAGAAATATGTGAGTCTTTTATGTCAGCCTATGCTTCAGTTAAGTATAGTATCAAAATTTACATTAATGTTAAGGAATATTCTATTAGCTTAGAATATTAAGGTATTAATACAAATAATTACAACTTTTATCCTAACAGCGAACTTTCTTCTATACTGCTAACCATAAAACTCTTTATCTTTTTATGATAACACAGTTTTAACATTCCGTTAACCATCCACTTGCAACGCCAAGATGAAAGATGTCCGTCGATGATATGAAGATAAATAAATTAATGGTTCGCTGTGAATAAAAATAGAACATTAGTGTGCGAGTGCGAGTATGGTAGTCCTGTACGTTCTCGACTTATATTGAGACGTGTCGAAGGGACCACAAATGATATGCAAATCAAGGATACAAACTATTGGTTGATCTACTGCACGCTTTTAACTAATCAATTCGTATGGTTCAATAACTTTTAAAAAACTATCAAGATTTGTTGCAAACACCCATACTACCATTTTGGATGGGTCAAATATTTTTATAGTACATATGTCATTATATAAATATTAAGCACTGATAATAGAAAATTCAGTACCATTATCCGTGATATAAATAAATAAAAATAGCAATTAATTTCAATTAAACTACAATAAATCGAAATTATATTTAATTCTTATGATTAAAATCATATGTATTCCAAATTTTTTTAACTTTCATGGTGTTGAATATTTTTTTATAAATTTATTTATTGCGGAAGAGCATAAAGATCTCCCACTTACTTTTAATATAAATTCTTAAAGTACTACAATTTAATAACAATTTATCAATTTCGGAAATAAATTATATTTTCCCTAATAATTCAAATTGCATAGCTCTTTAAATTCAACCCTGTTTAAATCTATAACAACAACAAGAATAAAATCAACTATTCTACGCACTGTTTGATAAATTAACTGAAAAGAAAAATAGAAAAATCACTTCCTAGATTTTCATTTTTTTGTTGTTTTTTTTTTCTTACAAATTTTCATTCTCCCTAACCAAGTTTATGCGTAATTTTATATTTAAATTTTATTCATCCGCATAAACACCATAACACACTTTGAATGATTTTTTTTAGGTGTAACTTTATTTGAAAAAACGAAAAGTTTTTCTTCTGGATACAAGATGGTGAAATGTTTGTAACCAGGTTTTTTGTTTTTTTTTTAAACTTTCTTTATTTTTCATTCTGATAACAATCTCTTCACACCAGAAAACAGAATAATATTTTCACAATCATTACTATTGATATACGTATCTATATCTATGTACCAGTGAGTATATAATCACAAAAAATTTGTATATAAAAGTTCAGTAACAAAAATTTTTTAGGAATTTTTTTTTTTTTTGAGAAACATGAAACGTTTTATGTTAACGAATTGTCCGTCTGTTCGTCCGTGCAACTATCCAAAATTGGTATTTAAGTACTAAATGTCCATATGAATTAATAAAAGTATAATGCATACGTAGTAAATGTCTATATGATTATCTGTTAAAAAGTTTTAGGAATTAGACTGGCTTAAACGGAAGTTTAAAAAATGTCCGGTAGGCAGCGATATTTCTTCGTTGACTGAATGTATTTTTGAACGGAAAATAATTTAAATATAGTAAATATTCTCCTAAATAAAAATAAATTAAAATATTTAAAGCTGATTGTAGAAAAAAAATAAAAGTTAAAAGAAGTAAAGTTTCCCACCATTAGACGTGCTGCAGCACCGAAATATCATCAAAATTTAGTTAAATATGGTAAGGTTAACAAAAAAATAGACACAATATTAAAAAAGTGTTAAAACTTAAATTAATTTGCACCCATTTTATTAGAATAAAATGGTTGCAGATTAATTTAAGTTTTGTCCACTAGATGGCATCTACAATTAAAAAATATTTAAATGTTTTATTGTAAAATATTAGTTCTTCAATATTTTTTGTTATATTTCAATTTAAGACTAATTTCTAATTTTGTAAGGGTAGAAATGATTATCGTACTATTGGTACTTAAAAATAAAGCTCATTAATATAAAATTACTTTTCATTAGCTCTGTTGCACCACAATTTTTTTTAAATGTACTTAAAAAATACAAACAACAAGTAAAATTTAAAATACTTTAGATTCAATATTAATATATATAGTTTTTTTTTTTGGAAATTTTTTTTATGTTGTATAGAAAGTTTTACGTTGGAAAATCACTTTTAATGATGAAATCATAATATACAAGCCACTGTTGAGCACAAAAAAAAAAGGAACAAAAGAAATTGCCTTGAGGGATGATAACAATTTTTATTTCTGAAAAGAATAAATTTATATAGATTCCTGTATTTTTGTGTTGGTTATAACCTAACGAGGATACTTGTTACAGTTTTTTTGTTTTTTTCTTCTTGGCTTGATGATTATTTTTGGTTATTTTTTTTTTGGAAATGTGTTAACCCAACACTTGTTGGGTGTTGAAAATAATACAAGTGATTGTGTATGTTTATAAGGATTTCTAAAGAAGTATTATAGTTTTTTTTTGTTTGTTGTATTTTGTAATAATTTAAGGAATATTCTATTTTTTTTTTTTTGGTAAATATTAGGTAGATCAGAATTCAGTAAATTTAATTTGTTATATACTGGTTGGAAAAAGTAAGGGAAACTTTCTTATAATTTATGCTAAATTGGAGATTTAGTTAAAGTTGAAGAGAAATTTAAATTATTTTATTCGGTTTTAAACAAATTTCAAACAATTTATTAATTTATTAAATAGGGGCATTCTTTTTTTGTAGAGTAATGTGGTTTACTGGATGTAGGATGTCGTTACTTTTATTTAATATATATAGAATATTTAAATTAAATTCAACGTTTTTTAATTGGACATTTTTGAAGTTAAATTTAATCATTTTCAATTTCTAAAAATGATATCAAATTTTTAAATGTGAAAACAAAATTGGTCAACCTTAATTAAAATATTTTTTAATAAATGCTTTAAATTAAACTTAAAAATTCGCATTGAAAATTGACATATTTAAATTAAATATACATATATATACATTTTTTTGTTTAAATTCGGTTTGAGGAATGTTTATATAAATCTAATTATATTAATAATTCTAACTATACAATATCGATGTTTCAAAAAAGTGCTTTTTTGAATATCCGTCAAACAAATTTAATTCCCTCTAAATGTTAATTTTGATTCAAATTTGTACGTATATAACTATGTACGATGTACTACCTAGTCTAGGGAGCAAAGATGTTAGCTCAGTCCTAGTTCTGATCCTCGAAAACCTAACTATAGACTACTATAATATTTAACTTCTCCAAAAAATTTGAATTTAATTTTATTAAAGAAATTTTTTAATACTTAATGAAAAAAAAATATATTCGCTGTGAAGATTTTGAAAATTTGATTTTAATTTTAATAAAAATTAAATTCAAATTTGCTTAAAAAAAACTTTATGACATATTTTCATATATATTTTTATTTTCAAAATTTTCACAGGAAATATATTTAGTATATAATGTCTCTTTTTATTATTTTGTTTACAAATCCTCATCCTTTATTTATTTTTGTTGACATATACTTAACCAAGAAACCATAAGGTTACAGTAGAAAAAAAATTACCACTTCAAATACAACAGGTATGAATATCCTTTTTTATATCTTTTTACTAAAAAAAAGAAATACTATAAGTATACTTTAACTATCATATATGCTGCTATATATTTGAAATAAAACTTATTTTTTTCGCAGCCTTATCATAAACATACGACAACACATCTCAGAATCTGGCCACTATTACGTGGTTGCTATTGTTTTGGGACTTCATGACATATTAACAACAACAAAATATATGATATATATTTTACTATACATATTTTTCTATCCTTTTGCAATCATTTTTATAATATACTTTTGGTTAGTTTATTTTTGAGATTAAAAACACTGAACTCACATAATATTCTAGTGGGGTTTTGTTATACATCATATATGAACTATTATCCTTAGTGTTTTTTTTCTCGTAGATAGTTAGTAGTAGAGTAGTAAATTATATTTCATATTTTTTTTTTTGTCTGGAAATTGTGCTTTAGATCAGTTTTTATGTATACTATAATTTTTTTTATTTTAAATTTTAATCTAAAAAATGGTAGTTGGTAGCTGCCACAATTTTATTATGTTTTTTTTTTTTATAAACTAAAAGACTTGATATTGCAATTAACTAAATTTTGAAAAGTAATAATTTTTTAAAAATATAATGTATAGAATAAAGAGCTTCTATATTTTTGTATTATTTTTATGGAAAATATGATTTAGTGGTAAAATGTTGATAACAATTTCTAAAAAAATTCATAAATTTTGTGTACATAAGAAATATTAATATTTTTAAATAAATTTACTTTGTGTATAAAATATATGGTAACCAATTTAGAACAATATATAACTACTAAAGTTGCCAATAATTTTCTATTTTAATTGAATTTTTTGAAAATTAAAATTAAAATTTTGAAGATAGTAGAGTAATTAATGTTCTCAATTTCAAGCTAAATTTACTTACATAGTAAATATTTTTTTATAGACTTAATTACTGACATTTTACAACAATCTAACAAAATCTTTATTTTATACGCATCAACTTATAAATATAATATGTAAATAAATATTTCATTTCACTTATTTTTTCCATTATGATTCTATAAATTTTCAAGTCATTATTACACTATGGTATATTTACAAAATCATAGTAAGAATATAATTGCTTTCCGGTCTACTAAAAATTTTACAAAATTTTTTGAAAACATATTGTATACATTAGTTTTTTTTTTTTCAAAAAGAAAATTTTCTGTATCTTCTCTTGTTTAGATTTTATAGTTTCTGTTGTTATTGTTACTATTAAATTTTTTACTTAAGAATATAATATCTAAAGTCAAGTCATTTTTAAGTAGAATTTTATGCTATACATATAATAGTTTAATATAATATATAACAGTTTTATAAAATAAATGTAATACAAGAATTTTTGATAAAATTTACAAGTCACGAACTTTTAACTTTGTGGTATTTTATAATCCAAAATATACTTTTCTATATCTACATATATAATATTTCTCATATATAAATATTGCATTAATATTTAAGTTAGACAGCATAGGACAAGTATATAGAATAGAAAATGTATTTTAAAATATTAAAATCATTTTCATGTATATAAGAATTTTTATGGTATTTAAAGTTTATATGATGAATAACCACAATTTAGATTCATTTCGTAATTAGTAAATTTCAGTTTAATAATATTATTAATCGTATTCCAAAAAATTATAATTTAATCACCAACGGTGACAGATTCAATGAAAATTTTTTATTTATATAAAAATATTTTACTAATTTGAAATTTGAATATCGCAAGCATATAATTAACAAAAATGTTTTGTTTTTAAATATAAAATTATTTTTAATATTTTTTTAGAAAATATTATATAATCATTAAAAATAATTATAGTATTTCCATGTTAAATTGGTGCTAGAAGATTTTCATGTTTAGCAAATTAGTTGCAATGCGTATTCAATTGGGTAGCAAAGAAATAAAGTTGTCGAACTTTTGTATCTATATTTGTATTTTTTATTTAGTAATGAAATTGTCCAGAAAAAAAATTGTAAAATACATAAGATGACAGTTGAAATTTTGAAATTTTAATGGAAATAAGTATTTTATGCATAAAGTTTCCAAAATTGTCTTTCTTCAAAATGTGAAATCATTTTTTGTAATTTAAAAAAACTACAAAATTTTTTGAAAGCCAATTTAAAAAGGACTAATTTAATGTGGAAAATCTATTTACAGATGATTTTAATCAGCAATTTTGATTAATTCAAAAGACCAGAAATGTAGAATTTTAAATAAAAATGATTATTACAAAAATTTGAAAAGTTCTTTGATAAAGAAAATTTATTAATTAATTTTTTTATGCAGAATGATGGAAATATTTTTTATAAATGACTATACATATTTTTCATCGTCTATATATTTTTAACATTAATATTATAAAAGGACATTAAAATTATTATATTTTCAGAATAAAATTATTATACTTATTTTCCAAAAATTTCATACAATTAAATTTGATTTATTTTTATTGAATTCTTGTTAATTGATATAAGAATTATAAATTTTTGAAAAGATATTAATGAAGGATTTCGGTGTTAGAATATTTAAAAGGATTTCAATTATATTTCTGATTAAAATAAATAATTGGTATAGAAAAATTTACATTTTTCAGTATTAATTAATATTTGAACACTTTTATGTAATAAAATTATTGAAGAAATTAATTTTCTCTGTTTTGAAATTAATTAAATCTGATAAATTCAAAAGAATATTAAATAATTTAAGGACATACTACACAATCTACATATATTTTTAAGATCACAAATAAAATATGTAGAGTACAGAAAATGGATGAAAACTATAAATTAATAAATTATAACACAAGCCAGAAGGCACAATACTACAATTTAATAATAAGGGTGAAGGAGGTCCTGACAAAGTTTCTCCGTGATAAATGTCAATTACTTCATTTAATCAATTACTTCATTTAATCCGTGATAAATGTCGAAAATATTTATGAAATCCATGCCGAACACCTAACGATGCACATATCGTAAAAACACGTGTCTTTTCCACATTTTAATTTTTTCATTTTACAAAAAATTTTGAGTTTGCATAAAACTATTTCAGTATTAAAATAAATTTTATGTTACATATTTCTATTCTAAAAGGAACAATTTTAATCTAATTAATTTAAATTGAATTAAAAGTGAGAATAACCAATATTTTTCAGTAGTAAGTATCGCTGCAATGACAAGAACTCCTGGTGTAGCATTGTAAATTATGCAAGTAACTACATGAATTTTAAACCCATCAAATTGTTGTGGAAAACTGAAGTAAAAAAACTACGGAATGGCTTTATCATGCTTAACAACTTGTGTGGTGATTGCATTTTTATATTAATTGGAAATGTTTATATGTTGCGATAAAAAATAGTTTAATGTGATTGAAAATGTGTAGGAAAATTGTAAAACAAATTTAAAATAAAATTAATAATCTAATTTAAATTTTAACGCATTGAAAATAGATTATTTATATTTTGTTGAAAAATATAAAATTATTGCCA
Source organism: Empis livida (assembly GCA_963932195.1). NCBI lineage: Eukaryota > Metazoa > Arthropoda > Insecta > Diptera > Empididae > Empis > Empis livida. The sequence continues at coordinate 43,707,733 of OZ010645.1, forward strand.
TTATAATCATTCAGAAAATTGAATTTAAATAATTGACTGATTTGTGTTTTTTTATTTATTTTCAAAATGTAAAATTTTATAATTTTCCAGTTTGTTATACCTAAGTAAGTTTATATAAATTTTCCCATTTTTCTGATGAAAAATATAAAGTGGATTTAAATACAAGTACAAAAATTTTTTTAAATTCATTTTTGGTTTATTTTTCAAAAAGCTATTATATATTGTAAAGTATATTCTTTTTTTTGAAAAAAAATATATATATTTGTCTACGTATAATAAAAAGAAAAACCTAAAAGAAGTGCTTTTCCCAAGAATCTTTTGCAGACAATCAGAAACCCAAGAATATAATCCTTTATAGAATATCTTAAATAGACCATCAAACATCAGACTATATTTTTTTATCACATTAAAAGCAAAAAAAAAAAAACATTGAAATCAAATCTTATAAAATTTATTTAAAAACTTTAAATATTTAATATCACTTAGATTACTAAAGAAAAAAGGTTTTCTTTTATAACGTTATTATTTTCAGATTTTCAATCTGGAATTTTCTATAATTTAAACTTTAAATGTGTAAATCATATTAAATGATGAAATTTTTATTAATTTCCATTTTTAAATAAATAAATAATTTGAATTAAAAACAATTTTCCATTAAATTTCCCAAAAATTTTACTAAATTGATTACAATTTTTTATAGATTATATAATTTTATGATTAAAATCTATTAACACATGTTAATTAAAATTAATTTAAATAAAATTTATGTAAATTTATTTTACATTTAAAAAACGAAATATGTTGTTAAATTGTAAATAAAATTAAAATATGTAAAAAAAAAAAATTGGTATATAAACTAATATGATTATAAAAATGTCATTTTTAATTATACTTGATATAAAATTAATTATTAATTACGGAAAAAAAAAATATTTTTTTAATACAAAAATTTATATACAATTTAATTATTATTTGTGTAATCCTCTTAATGAAAACTTTATGTAATTACATATTTGTTTTTATATAACAATAATTAATTGTAATGCAATTTGGTTGAAGCTGATAAGCATATTTATTGACATTGTTTTAAAAATGTTTACCAAAATTTATTATGTTTAATAGAAATTAATTTCAATTTATTCCCAATTTTTATAATTTTGCTAGGTTAAGCTATAAAATATATAAAATATCAGGTAACAAACTATTATTTAATATTTTATATTATTAAGTTTTTTCATACAATTTATTTTTAAAATATCCTTAGAACTGAAATTAATGAAATTAAATATCCTTGGAACTGAAATTAATTCTTGAAATGAAAATATATGTACATATACCAATTTTAGTGTTAATGTAATCATAATTAAAATATTCTAAATTAAAAATATTTTTGTAGGTTTTTTTTTCATTTCGTCCTAACTGAATGCAAAAGCAAAAAATTATTATTGTAGATTATTTTTTTTTAAGGATATTTCCACAACAATAAATTTCCACGTATTTCATTTTCAAATATATTCTTTTTAATATTTTTCGTATTTGTTTTAAAAATTTTTTCAATTATAAAAAGTTTTAGATAAGAACTGAAGGGATATGTTAAAACTTTCAGGAAAAAATAATCCTGCTTAGGTAATTAAATTGAAATATTTTAGAAATTGCAAGTTAATTCTAATTGCATTAGATTTTTTTACGAATTGTATTCATTAGAAAAGTTAATTCGAATTGTAGACTATTACTAATTATTATTACATTTTTTTTTCAAAAATCTGTTTTTCCAGAAATCTGCTAAAAAATTTACGGAATTTGCTATTGTACACAAAATATATTCATAGTGTAGAGTTGGGTTTTTTATTACCAATAAGTTAGTTTTTTTATATATTTTTTTTAAAGAAATATTATTCATGTATTTTTATGGTGTACAATTTTTTTTTCCCGGAACTAAAAAAAATGTGTTTCCTAGCAGTATTTCCTTTTCTTTAATATAGTGTTAGTTACACTGGTGTATGGATTTTTATAACTGGCTAATAGCTATACATACTGAAAGAAATTTATATAATGAAAAATTCAAGACCATTGAACCATTATACAATTTTATCGTAGTTTATAGAACTTTTCATTTCAACAAATGAAAAGTTCTTATAAACTGCGATAAAATTATATAATTTTACTACAGTAACTAAAAAAATGCTTGAAAATTAGTCAAACTATCTTTAATAAATTGTAATTACTTCCTGAATTATTATCCAAATTGTAAAATTCACGAATTGTTACCAAAGGATTTTTCATAATTTTGTGTCAAAAAAAAAAACTTAATTTTCTTATAATCACAAAACTAATTCCTGCTAACCAAACTTAAACTATGTAATTATACTTAAAAAAAATTATTGTTTTCGCTTAATTTATTTTCCAATTTTCATGGAAAATAAAATAAATTGCGTTAATAATACAAAAATTTAAACGGAAATGTCGAACAAAAAAAAGAACATAAAATTAAAATAAAATATAAATATTTAACACGAAAATAATAATAAAAATTCCAAAGTATTTCTATAAATAATAAAAAAAAAAAACTTACAGATATATTATTTTGTTTTGTTTTATGTTTCAACAATAATAAAATTAAATGCGCTATGTTTGGAAAATTGTTAAAAGAAAAAAAGAGAAAAATAATCTATTTACATAAATTCGATATTTTGACATAAAATCGAAGCTGAAAAACAAATTGGAAGAACAATAAATAACATCAAAATATAAAAAGCGATTTTATTTTTTAATGTTGGAAAATAATCAGAAAAATATATATTCTTTAGATAGAAATGTAAACTGTTTTCATATTATTGATTTTTTTTTTAAAAAAAAAATGTAAAATTCCTTTTTTGTTTTGGTTAAATTCGTAAATAAATTTAAATTTTTAAAGTAAATATTTGGTATTTTAAGTGTGGTATTTAGGATGTGTATTACTTAAATTATTAAATATGTATTGAAATGAATAACATCTTTATAACATGTTATTTAAAATGAACTGAAGTTGTTATACACTAACATTGAGAATGCATTTTCCTTAACTAACTACATTAGCGACAAAGTCATCTGCAGTCTTTAATTTCCTAAAATATGAATATGTATCGTTTGAAATATTATTATTTAGTCGTGGGGTAAATTAATTAAAGTTATTTTGCTGCAAAAGAAGAATTCACTTTTGAATAGCTAAATTTAGTGCGGTTAATATGTTAAATAATAATATTGATTATTTTTTAGAACTATCACAATTGATTAAAACTCAAAATAATCGAAATTTTGTAATGTCAATCCCTTAAAAACATGTGATAGAAAAAATAGAAGCTGTTATTAGTAATATATTACACTAGTAATATACAAAGATTGTAAATCCGCAGGTTTAATGAAATTGAAATAAATTGCAATTAATATTAAGTTTTATACTTGTAGTTACTATCTCGTTATTTTAACACCAATTTAAAATAACGAGATAGTAACTTTATAAGACTAACAAATTAATTTTAAATAATTTACTTACCATATATTTCTATAATTAGAAAATCTGTATTGAACACAAACATGAAAACATAAATAATAGAAAAGCAAAACTAGGAAATTTCATACAAATCCCAAAAATTGTTTAATTAAACAAGTGCATATTAATTAAACAAGTGCAAACCATAACGTATCTGTTACTGTACCCAGAAGCTAAGCAACTTTAATTAATTTTTCACTGACTAACAATTGCATTCGTACCGTGCAAATTTAATTTCACTACACCAAATTCTGAGAGAATTTGAAAATCGAGTCGTGTAGTTTCTTAAACAGTTTTCATTTTCAGTGCGGATATTCAGTTTTACAAATGCCAATACGAAACAAATGTCAAAAGATTTAAATTTGTTTTAAAAATTAATACGTGTATTCCAGTCTACATCATGAAAGTACATCATGAAAGTTTAAAAATCATATTTTATTGAAACCGTTCATGTTTTATTGAAATCGTTTTTTCAGAAAACTGACTCGAACCGAGTTTTCTCAATGAAAAATGGCAATAAAAAAGCAACCACAGTGGCTCTAAAAGCAAACCAATTTCCAATTTACTAATTAGGAAAATGACAATCATTGAACTTATTGACTAATGAAGATATTTTATAGGTTATGTAAATAGTAAAATCGTTACAGAACGTTCGAGAAGAACCTATGAGATAAAGAGTAATTTACTTATATGTAAGGTTCTTTGAAAATTCTGTCTTTGAATTATGTCAGAGGAAAAACAGAGGCAAATTTTAAAGAAGAATTGTGTATAAACCAGAAATCATTTACATTCCTAATTCCATAAAACATTCTGTGGCAAGGACACCATCATTCTAACTTATAAAACCAATTGAATATTTATAATTCTATTTCATATTGATTTATTATTTAAATGTTTATTATTCACACACCAAAAAATTCAAAAAAATCATAAAAATTTATATTAAACCATAAAAATTGTATAACTAAAAAACCATGCCTACCCAAAAAAAAAAAAAAAACCTGGAACCAACGTTACCAATTTTTATCACTTCACTATATATTTGGTACAAAAAAAAATCTATGTATTCTTATGTTCAATGTAGTTACATGATTTTTCACTAAAAAAAAATCCGAAATATAAAATTTATGTCTAAAAGCTGAAAATCCCATAATTCAGTTTTTAAAATTTATGACTTTTACACTCAGAAAAATCCGGATGTAAAATATAAAAAAAGCAAACTACAAATCCAACGAAATACTTACTACAAACCAAAAAGCATTATGCTTTTTTTTGTGTTAGGTGATTCAACTAGATTCAACTATAAATGACATAAATTTTTTTGATAACATAAATAATAAAAATAAATTATTTTAGTTTTAGAAAATCTAAAAAATAAACAAGAATAAAATTATGCTGTGTTTTTTTTTAGTTATTTTAATAATTTTTTTTTATTTACATATTTTTTGCATTAACGTTGATGTTTTTATAATTTTTTTTTTAGACTCCTTAAAATTTAAGTACTTTTTTTTTAAATTTTTTAGTTTATTTTACATTTTATTTATTTTTATTTTATGTATATGTTTCCTTACTGAAGTTTTTTTTATGTATTTATGTTTTTTTTTTTTTTTTTGTTATTTGTCGCAAATTTATTTCTAAATTTTTTGTTATTCTGAAAAGATATTAGTTTTAACACTATTTTAGTATGTTTTATATGTATATAGATATTTTTTTTTAATGATTTTTGTTTTTTTTTTTTTGGTAAAATTTGAAAGTTATCATTTATGTTTTATGTTTTTCATTTTTTTTTAAGTTCGGTTTTTGGTATGAATTTGAATATTTTTTTTTATTATGTCATTTTGGAATTTAAAAAATTTTTTTTTTAATGTAATTTGAAATTGGTTTTTACAATATTTTCCATTTACTATTTATTATATTATTATTATTATGTTTTTTAGTAAATTTGTAATTTTTAAATTTATATTTTTTTTTTGTGGATATAATATTTATGTATTTTTTTTATTTCAAATTTATTTACAAAAGTTTTTTTTTTTAAATTTTAATTTTAATTTTAATATTAATCTCTTTTTATCAATTTTTTTTTTGAAAGCAATTTAAGACAAAGAATTTCACTTTTTTACTCATCATTTAATATTACACATATTTTAATAATGTTTAAAGACAGTACAGATTAGCGGATTTAATGACCAAACAATATTGGAAAAAAAATATTTTCTAAAATCGATATCAAACATTACAGAATTTTACTTAATGGAAATTAAATTGATACCAAAACATTACAACTAGCTAGTGCTCCTATTGGAAGCACTAGCTAGTTGTCATGTTTTGGTATCAAAGTGATACCAAAACATTACAACTAGCTAGTGCGCCGATTGGAATCTGGAAATTTATAACAGTAAAATAATAGAAAAAGAACTTTTAGAAAGCTTGTTCTGAATCTTACAGAACTTAAATTGAATTGCTCTGTCGGCGGTCAATATGAGAACCAGATCATAATCCTCGAACTAAACAAAAATAGCAATAAAGCAACATTAATTTAGGGGATATTCCCTTAAACATAAGAATAATACTAAATTTAAAGAAGCTTTATATCAGCCGAAAATATATCTCATAAAATTTAAACCATGACAGATGATTTTTTTAAGTGTTTTGTTTACGACATTATAGTATTAGTAATTAATAATTAATAAGTTTGTTTAATGGTTTTTTTGGGATTATATAGCTATATACTTTATTGATATTCAGAAAATTTAAATTTCAAGACAGTTTCCCTAAGAAGTATTCAACCACATTTTAAAATATAGTAAAAAAAAACACATTGCAAAAAAACTTAATCAATAAATCTATATTAATCAATATTTTTTTTGCCAAATATTTCGTAATCCATTAAAAAGTCTTAGACATAAATTTTTTTTTTTACTACAAAATTTTTTAAATCAATCTTAAACCTTTAAGTAAATATTTTTCCGAAAAATTTAATCTATCAAATTACTAAAAAAAAAAGAAGATAATTTTTTGTAAAATCATAAGAAAATCAAATCAATATAGTTTATATTATAAAAATTGATGGGAAAATTTTTGATTAGATGTACAAAAAAAAAATGAAAATCTTTTTTTATTTTTTTAAAGTAAAATCCTTATCCGTTAAAATCTGTGGTGTTAAACTATTAAATATTCGTAAAGCCTAGAGTGTTGTTGTTATAGACATCTTTACTATTTGTACTCAGAATAGATTATCCTCTGTTAAGCTTTTAGGTTAAAACTTTTATTTAACAAAAAATTTTATAATATTAATATATATGTACGTATATATATATTTTTTTTATCGAACTAGCAAAAATTTATTAAATGTATTTTTGGGGATAATTGAAAGTTACAAAGAAAGATTATTGTTATTTTGTCTTCAGATAAAGAAAATTTTATATTATGTAATTAGGTTTGATTCACACTTAAGGACGATAATTACTGTAGTCAATATATTGTAACAATTCGCGAGTTAATGTAAGAAGCGCACAATTAGAAAATATTTATTACTGCACAGTCCACATAAATTGAACTCACGGATTACTGTACTAATACTGTTGTCAAGTATCGTAATACTGAAGAAAATATTGAAAATTTGGGGACAATTGTGTTAATTCTAAATCTAAAGTAATTATATCCCAAATCTAACTATTATAGTGTGGTATTAGAATATATGTCGGATTTAGTACATGAACATGGAGTTGTTATAGAATAAAATTTGAATTAGGATAATTGAGATTTTTCGCACAATTTTAATTTAAATAAATTCGTTTCAATTGTTTTTTTTTTTTTATTTTAGTCTTCGTTGACACCTCTACATAGATTTATATTTATTTATTAAATAAAAATTATATACAGACACAAAAAACAAAAACAAACCAAAAAAAAAAACTTTTCAATAACATCACTTCAAGTTTGTGTTAAACCGCTTTTCTTGTTACTTTTGTGCACTTAGTGAAATTTCTTGTTTTTCTCAGCTTAAGGATTTGTTTTTGAAAAATCATCATCACCAACAAATTTTTTTATATTAATAAATTTGAAAATATAAAAACAAAACAAGAAATTGTACAACAAAAAAAAAAACAAATTTTGGTACTCAAATATTTACAAAACATTTAACAGCTTTAGATACATAAAAATAAAAAAGATTAAAAGTTAAAGATAAATTTTGAAATTGTATTATAAAAATTAAATTTTTTTTTTTTTGCGTTTTTAGTAAAATATAATCCAAAATATTTTGTAAAAAATTATTAAATCATGAAATTAATATATTTTTTAATCGAAAATGTATGCTTTCAACAGATTATTTCTCATCATATTAATTAAAAATTGCTATTCTTTGATAGTGGATGCCATTATTATTATTGACAATTAGAGATATATTTGAAAAATTATTTATTTTAAAAAAAATTTTGTTTTAAGGATTCTCCAAATCGGCATAATTTTTTTACATTAAATTTTTTACGAGTGAATATTGCTTATCTGTTAAGCAATTCATTAATTTATTGTCCTTAAAAATATCATACAACATTTTAAAATTGATTACTGAAATTGTCAGTAAAACAAAATAGCATTTCACTAAAAAAAGTTTAATTTGTTTTCCAATTATGAAATTATTTTTAAAATCTCTTGCGAAAAAATGCAGTTGACAATTGACAATTGATAATTGACAATTGACAATTATAATAAATCGCTAAGAAAAGACACTTGAAAATGGTGTGTTGAGTATCTGTATGTAATTAAATTCTATGGATAATTAAAGCTTGCGAATAATTAAAATCTACTGCGAAATAATTGAGCCGATGTGTAGAATTCTTTAAATAAAATTAAATTGCTTATTTTAAATTTTTTTTTGTAAATATTTTATCTACTTTTTTTTTTGGTGTGGAAATAAAAATATTTTAATATTTTTTTGTTTATTAAATATAATTTTCTTAAATTTTTATAAGATTTATCTAAATTATTATATGATTTGTTTTTTTATAATATATTTTATTTTTTGAATATAATTTTTATTATTTACTCGTATTTGTTTTATTTTAATTAATTTTTATTGATACTTACATAACATTTAATATAATATGTACAAAATTCACATTTAATTTATATAATATTTTATATATACATATATATAAATTAATTTACAAGTAGAAATTTTAAAAGGATAAAACGTAGATTCGAAATATTTAACAAAAAAAAAAAAAACGTTTGATTGACGAATTTATGTCGCATTTATTAGAATCAATTCTTAATAAATTTACATAATTTTAATTAATCATATTTTTTAAGGACGTGTACTGTCAATTAAACATATATACAATAAAATTTAACCATTAATTTTATTGATGGTACATGTCTCACGCAACCAATTTAGTCTTTTATAATCGATAAAACATTCACGCGATCGAATTAGTCCATAGTGGTTAATAATTGCGATTAACCATTATATTTTTTATAATGACATCTGTAATGATAGATCATTTTCTATTAATCCTCGATATGTCAATGCCATTTTATGAAAATAATAATTAAAAATTTTTGTTTTTAAACAAATTACGTATGCTAGAGTGTAGGTTTTTAAATAATTTAGAATAATTCACTATTTTGATTGTGTTTTGACAATGTGGGGAGGAAATGAAATACCCAAAAATATCGAAGGAAAGTTGTATAATTGTATTATTCTCTTATGGCGCTATTTTATATTTATTCTATGGTTTTGTGTTATAAAAATGTTTTTGCAGTAAAACTCAACAGGACGTGGACATCAATCAGAAATAATACAAGAAACTGTATCCATTAATTTTATCCGTGGTACGATTCCTTAAAATTTTAATAAATTCGTACACTACTAAGTAATTTCGCGTAACCAAACAGTATTTTATTTTTTAAGCTCAATTTTTTTTAACTTAAAAGATAATTTTATTGGCTTCTAGAAAATCGAATGGTTAACACAATAAATACACGGTTAATACATTTGATAATCTGGTTAGTAATATCATAGCTCAAAACATTCGACACTCATTGGAATAGTTGCTATCGTTTACATAAGTTTATTATTGTTTAGTGAGTTCTATTCTTTAATCTATAGAAAGATGTAATAGGATGTTTCCAATTTCTAAATTATGGCTAATGCTGAGGATATACGTTGTCGAGAAAGTGCAAGAAAACAGTCTTCAGTCTAATAGGTATATTCTTTATTTCTTTATTTGTTTGATGTTTCTTTGAATATGTTACTCGATTTACTGACAATATCTCTCCTTATGTTTGTTTTCGGTGATCCAAACAAATCAGAGATTAGATACTAAATTACTAATTAAAATTAAATTAAATATATAAATATATTTATAATCAACATTTTTCCCTGTTTAACAAAAAAAATACAAAGTTTTTGGTAATTTTTCACAAATCTACATGTAAATTAAATTACATATATGTACAATCATTTTTTAAAATTTAATAATAATATTTAATTTTAATTACATATAATTTTTATCATAATTTTTTTCTTTTTAAATTAATTTAATATTTTTATTGAATTTAATTAATTTATATATAATATGTTTTTATTTTATCAATAATAATAATAATTTATTCCCTAATTATATTAAAAACATGTCATGTTTTATATGCTGCTATTAATGAAAATATCATTCCAAGGATATTTGCATATGTTTTTTGATTCGCTGATGATGTGACTGCTGATGCTGAGGATTCACCTAAACCGACAAAAAAAAATATAATTATTATTATGTTAAGCTTATGGTCACAGTATTATTAATTTTTATTACGTAATAAAATTATTTATTATTGAAAAAATAAATATTTGTGAAACCAATTCTAAAAGAGAAATATTTTGTAAAATGGGGAAAAATTGCTGAAAATCCTTTGATAATTCGATTATAAATTATTAATTTTGATTAAATTATTATTATATTTTTTTCATTTAATGAGAATTTCACTTCACAAATGGCAGGTTTTTAATAAATTTCCGCTAATTAATAATTTTCGAAAGTGTAATTAAATTATTTACTTAGACAGAGCAAAAAAAAACTTGTGGCTGTCTTTTACTGATGGTAATTTAATTTAAACCAAAATTGTTTTTGTGAAAATTTTAATTTGCGTTTTGCACTAACTAACTTTTTACAACTTTCACTATAAATGTTTCGAAGTTACTGAGAAAAGAAATTCCGGTTTTATGAGAACTCAATTATATTTTTTGCAAAAGCAGTTTGCCTATGCCTAATAAATCTCGTTTAATGCAAATGTCCATTTTTTACCATTCTCTGTGTTGTACACAATTACGGTACATATTTTATTAACAAAAAATATCACCAATTAAAGTTTAGTATAAATAGAAATAATTAATAGTTTGCACAGCAATGTTCACCAAACTTTTTAATGCTGATTCCTTTAACAACACAATGAAGGATATTGCAAATTAGTGAAAATCATTATGACCATTACATAACCAAAATCATCAAAAACAAAATAAAACTTGATACAAAAATTGGTGCTACATTTTTTATCTTTCTAACTTTACACAAAGCCTACAATAATAAATTAATTTAATTTTTTTTTTAATAAAAACTTTCCAGGAAAAAAAATGAAAAACCATCTAAAAAATCATTCATTTTAATAATTTTCAAAATTTAATTAATGATCTCTATTTTTCAAAAAAAAAAAAAAAAAAAACTTATTTCCATATTAAAAACTTTTAAGTGAAAACTTTTAAAAACTTTTCCGAAAAACTCATAGACAACATTATTCATTTTTAAACCAATTTATAACTGCCTGCCTGCCTTATAAGAAAAAAGTTTGTTAAAAAAAAGCCCAAAAATCAAGATAATTTAACAAAGTTTATCAATATTTTTGTTTCTGATCTAAATTTTTTATGTTTTTCCCACGAAAATGATTACAATTTTGTTTTATTATTATTTTTTTTTTTCAAAACTTTAAAAAATGCCTTCATTTATCAAAAGAAATCTGTCTTTGATGGAAATTTTTCTCTAACCAACAAAATATAGAATTTGTTTTTTTTGATGTGATATTGTGTCATAATATCCAAAAACTTGTAACCAGACTTTAACTTATTGTGGTTATAATAAATAAGTTTAGTTTTTTTTTTCCTTCTATTAAATATTTTTTTTATAGCTTTTAAAAGCCACAGAGAGAAGGGAAAATAAAATTTATTATTGTAGAAAGGAAGAAAAAAAAAGGAACTTTTTAAAAACTTTAAAAAATTCTTATATGATCAATCAAATTCCTAATAAGCGAAAATATTTCAAATTTATTGAAGAAGAAATTCCTATTATTATGGTATTCAAGTTTGTCGTAAGTTATTCTTGTTTGGAGAGAGAGAAAGATAAAAAAGGATATATTTATATAAAAGATCTATTCAGGATAGAAGTTTTATTTTATTTTTTTTTGAAAAGAAAAACGCATAAAATAAATTCTTTTTTTTTTCTCTTAGAATGGAATTTAAGGTTAAAAATTTATATAGAAGCGCGATGTAATGTCGTATAAATAATGATTTATATGGTTTTTAGTTTCCAATTGATGGTAATAAATGGTATTAAATTTAGTTTTTGATACGACATTTTGGCCTATTTCGTGGAGAGAACTAATTTTTTGATGTCTTGAAATACTACTTATTCAATCTACTTTACAAGGATCTAAAAATAAGCAATTGCTGTTTATTTTTTTAACTGTTTTAAAATATTGTAATATCCTAGAATTACATTTGAGTATTGAGAGCATAATAATATTAAGAACATAATAAATAAAATTTGAGAAGTTTTGGATTTACATATTATTTTCAAAGAGCGGGTCGTAGCATTGGGAACCCGCATGACAAATTTTGCTTAATCTAGCATTTGTCCTAGAATAAAGCATCTAAATATTTCTGATTTTTTGATATTAAGTGTCAAAACGAATATGTCGCTCTCGTCTGTCACTGTAAAAAAGTCAACAAATATACTACGTATATTTCCTCTCGGCACTGTGTTTTATAGTTTGAATTTAACAAAATGTAAAATATTTAAAATCGAAGAAAAATTAAATTAATTTGCAAAACAAATTTAAATAAAATAAAAATATTTAGAATTTTTGGTATTTGTTTCTGCGCTCGATGTATTCTAGGAAAGACAAGATTATTGGTGACGAACTTGACGATTGACCATACCGACATATTCTGTTTGTCTCGTTAGCCACTAAATATATAGAAATATTATAGTAAGGAAATTTTTTCCAATTTTAATCTTCAAAATAAGAAATTTCATAGGAAATTTAATAAATTCTTAATATTAATAAGTCTTAATATTAATAATGCTTTTAATATCCTATTCTGATACTGATATCGGTTTCTGACCGACGAAATAATATTGAACGTTTCTCTAAATACATATAAAATATGTACTGATGCAATAAATTACAAGTCGTTTTAAGGACACGATAACTCGTCTCTTGATACACAAAAATTATTTAAATTATTTCCATTTTTTTTTTGATAATTTATGGAGGAGCGAACTTTTGCTTTGTTACTTTATTGTATTCGCCACGAAAAAAAAGAAAAGGGTTAAATGATAATTTTACACTTCTGTGTGAAAAGTTTAATGATCCTAAGAGAGTATAACAAGAAATATTCATTTATTTAAATAGGAAGAAAAATTAAATAGAAAACCTCATTTTTTATTTCTCGGTAAGAATAAGAATAATGTCGTACAGCTAACGATATTTTGTTTTTTTTTCGGTGGGTTTACTGGATTTTGTTGGCTGTTAAATTTTCATAGATAAATTGTTGAAAATTTTTTTTTTACTTTACCGCATACCAAGGTTTTTTGCACAGCGCAGTAACACAAAAAAAATGAATTTCATTTGAAAAATGATAGTTTTGACAATTGAAATTCGGAAGACTTTTTATTTTATTTTAGGTGATAATTTTAAATCAGATTATTTTATAATGCGCTTGATAAATATGCAAAACTACATTTATATATATGTAAATTTATTAGACTAAAATATGACATTGTGGAATAGTAGGGATTTATTATGAAACTATATTTTATGTATTTCTTTTTTTTAGAGTTTGAATAAGAAATTATTGATTTTAATGTGGGAAATTTTGTATTTCAAAATTATATTATAAAATTGATTTTCCATATATTATAAAATTGAATTGAAAGTCCTATATATTTTAAAAATTAAAAATTTATGATAAATTTACATTCGAAATTATAAGGTATATATACAAAAATTGCACCAATATTAAGTTTCTCAGTAGTGAAGTTTTAGTAAAGAAAGGATAATTGAAATTCTGTACTATTCTAGTTTTCAAGGACCATTTTGATCAAATTGTAAAAAAAACACAGGCAATCAAAAAAAATCCAAATATTTTTATCGAAATACACCGATAACGACAACCACGCGGGACGGAATTGTAATCGCATCATACGAAATACCAATTTTCAATTTTTTTTTTCTTTTACTTTTTACAGCGACACGGACATTATATTAATAATATTCTCCTGGAAAATTTTAGGTTAATAATGTTGATATTAAATCTTATTCATTCGAAAACAGGTATACAAAAAAATTCAGATTCGGAAACCAAAAATTCAGATTCGGAAAGTAGAGAATAATCTTCTATTCACTTGATAAGTGGAATAAGGAGGATTATATTATCAAAATGAAATAAATTTTTAAATTATTAATCTAATTGAGAAAAATTATAAGAAATTTAAAATGATACATAAGTTGTGTAGGATATTCAATTCAGGCAAAATATTCAATTTAGGGACGTACTAGAATATTTATAAATTTTATTTTACTTTTTGTTTTAGAATTTATTATAAGTCATTAATATTTTTTTTTAATAATAATTCTATGCATGGTAAACATCTTCCGGCAAAATTCTTATTTCCCGGAAATGATGATTTTACTATACATAAAATCGATTTCAATTAAGATTAAAAATATTACTTAGATAAGGAATATCACAAATATGATCACATATTGAAAGTAAATTTTACCGTCTTTACACATATTCCATATATTATAGTTCATGAAGAAAAAAGATTATGTAAATATTTATGTATAATTCTCCGCAAACTTATTCCTATTTCTATGTATACGAATATAGTTATACTTGGTTCATTGATGTAAAAAGTTAAATGAAAATCAACAGAGTAGACATATTATGCTAAATATAAAAAATTATGTGGAGTAGAACTACAAAACAATGGTTTCTTATTTATAGGATTTTTTCAGCAGAGAATCCACAGAATTGTAGTACAAGAACTTTCCACAAAATTGTAGAAAGAAGAACTTCTACTAAATGTGTTCAATTTTATTCTAATTTTCATTACCTCACTAATAAACGATCAAATATTAGTTTTAGGAAAAAATTTAATATGTTAAACTGAAATTTTTGCAATAACAAAAAACTACGTTTGAAGTTGAACTGAAATTTTTGCAATAAAAAAATAGACTGGCAGACAAAGTAAAGAAAATATTACACCACTTAGCGGACAATCATTACATATTTTTCATCTTTAGTCGATCATAAATTGTTCAATGTTTCCAATGATTCATAAACCAACAAGTTATGTGAACATTTACTGTGCTAATTAAAAATTTAGAAAAGTTGATGGACGGACATACAAACAAACTACAAATCGGATATATACATAAAGAATTCTATTTTGCTTCAATAACGTGCTAAAAATTTATATTAAAATATTATACATAATAAAGGATGGACAGTATTATATTAACTTACCATTTATGATATTTAATGTGACAGTTACACTAGGACTATTTGATGGGCTACAGGTGTAGTTACCAGTATGGTATTTTTTTGCAACATCAATGATTAATGAACCAATCTGAAATCACAAAATAAAATTGTGGAAAAATATGTACCGTATTTATGAAAATATGTCAAGTGAGAAATTTATATCGTTGGTTGGTTTTAATACACACATTTATAATGTACAACATAAAAAAAAATTATTTTAAATTATATGAGACTTTGTTTTCAACACCAAAAAAAAAAAAAAATGTATATCCTTTTTGAAATAATGGCTAAAATATTCACTTATTTTCTGGTTTTTGTTTGGAAAACAGGAAAATAATAAAATCAATTTTATTTGAATTTGTATTTTTTTTATGTTGGTCTTATGTATATTAAAATGAAATTATGTTTTTATTTTTCAAAAATTCTATACAAATTTTTGTGCATACATTTTTATTAATTTAATTTACATATTTAATGTTATTTTTCTTATATTTTGTTTTAATTTTATATTAAATTTTAATTTACATTTCTATTAAAGGATTTACCACAAATTTACACAACAATTGAATTCTATAAATTTTTAATTTTATATATGACTTGCGATATTCTACTTTATTTAGTATAATTTTAGTAAATTACAAATTAATTATTTTAATATAATTATTAATTAAAATTAATATTAATTTTACCAGTTGCTAATTAAATAAATTGAATAATTTAAGTATATTCTAATTAGAAATTTAATTTTAAATTCCAATAATCAAAATTTACTTAAATATTTTCATGAATATTTGAGAATTTATATTATTTTGCCCATGATATTATTTGCCCAGGATATTATTTGGAAATTATGTAAATGTTTCCCAAATAAAGGAAAATAATAAGTTAAATAAAATTCTCGCCAAAAAAGGGAAATAAATAAATAAAATAATCGTAAAAAGGATTTTTCATATCCATTATTTTTCCACAAATACTTAATTTTAAAAACAAATTGCATAAAACATACCGTTGTTTGTTGCGAACCATCCTCTGCCATTGGATCCAATTCACTTTTATCCATTTGCATACGTATCCCACGTGAATTTGTATCAGTTATCTGTTTAGCTCCATGTGACCACATTATATAAATTGGTGGTTCTAATGCACCACGTACAATGCAACGTAATACAACAGTACTGCCAGCTTTAACATAACGATCTGGTTCACCAACTATTTCAGTCTTCGGTACTACAAAAAATTTTTTTTTTACAATACGATATAAATTAAAGTTGCGGCGAATTATTTATATAAAAGTTTAAGTTTAAAATTGTGATATTTGAGATAATTTATGCATTTTTAAAATTGGCAACGTTTTATGGTATAATTGTGTAAAGAAACAATTCGTAATAAACAAGTTTTGTATATTTTATTGCTGTTCATGATTAAGCAAATATTTATATTGCAATCTTTAGTGTCATTTCGAAAGTTTCGTTAAAAATAACTAAAACTTTGTATAAAACATAAAAAAAAAAAAATAGATTTTATTTTACTCTTTCTTAGAAATGACTTTTAAAAAGGATGAACCTTGAAGGTGATATACAAAAAGGATCAATATTGATTATTATGCAAAATTTCATAGAGGTATAAATATACATGTATATAAGATTTTATGTAGATTAGTTTTCGTGTTAAGAAACATTTTTAAGACGACAGAATGACTATTCAAGTTTTCCTGCAATAGATTGTATTAATATCTTTAAAAATGATTATATATAGTACCTTAAAAGATGTAATGTCATTGTAATAAGTAATTTATTATTCAATATTTAGTTATCATTTATGAATTGAAAATTTACTTATTTAAAGATGTTGTTTGTTTGAATTTAAGTTTTTTAAAGAATTTTTATTGAGGAATTTTCAAGAAAACAATTTAAAAAGTATGTTTTTTTAACTCAGTCCATAAAATTATTAAAAATTATTTAGATAAATATTAAAAATATATTTTTTAGTGTAGCCTTTTAATATTTTTTATCATATTAAGTAAAAATACTGGTGGACTAACCTAAAAAAATAGACTAAAATATAATTTTTTGTTGTAAATTTCAGATTATTAAATTATTTTAAAAATTCAATAATACCAAAATATCAAACTTATATATTTGTATAATTTAAGTTATCTAAATATTAGGAGTATTTAGATAGTATTAAGAAAATGAGAATTTTCAAATTATTTTGAAAATTATTAATCAATTTCTATCATTTACATGTTTTTGTTACAAATATTTAATTTCCTTTTAAATATGCAATTTAAATGAAAATCTCTAAGAAAGTAATTACTGACATAAACAGACAACTATTTATATTAGTAAGAAAATCCTTTTTGCAATTTATTTTCTCATAATCAAAAACATTATAATATTTATGTACATATTACGATATTTCAAATAAATATACATAATTTTATAATCTCAACATATATGAACTATATTTACATTTAATGAAGAAGAAGAAAATTATATTTTAGTTAAATATTTATAATAATATTGTTTTTTTTTTATTATTATTATTATATAAACTTACCAACTACTTGAAGATATACTCTAGCACTAATTTTTGGCTCTGTTGATACTTGGCATTCATATAATCCAGCATCACGAGCTTGTACATATTTTATTTGTAATGTCCAAAATTTATCTGGCTGTTTTAATGCTAAAAATCTTTGATCAGCTATAAAAACAGCTCTGGAATTTTACAAAAAAAATTAATTGTATAAAAATTAATTTGATGGAGTTGCTATAAATGCAATTTATTTACGTAGAATTTCAAAAAGATTATGGTATTATTTCCTAATTTTAATTTTAATCTATTTCTGGTACAATAAATAAAAAGTAATTTACAATTCATTAGTAATTTACATACACTTAATAAATAAATCAATATCAATAAGTATTTTAATATTAATAATTTAATATTTAATAATAGTTAAAAACATCAAAGTATTTAAATTTTGAAATTATAAAATCTTTAAGAAATTTATGGAAAAACTTTGAAGTCGTTATGCAAAGATAATGGTTTTGAGAAATGCATTATTTCTTTAACACTTATAAAATTTATGTTACTTAATGACATTTATTTTATACACTTTAGAATTGTAGCATATATGTCTAAGTTTATAATAATTGCTAAACAGAAATTTTATAAACTCTGAAAATTACTTTAAAATTAGTTTCTTAACGTCTATTTCACATAGTGAGTAAATTATAAAAGAAAAGTTTTACATCATCGCTGAATAGTATCATAAATTATTTAATAGCAAAAGTCATAAAATTTATGTTTACTATATTATTTTTCATATGAGTTTCTGTAGATGTACTTGGTTGAATTATAATTTCATAAATTTCATATTAAATTAGCTAGTAGTCACATATAATAAAATTAGTATCTTTGTCACTAGCTTGGAAAAAGTATACAACATATTAAAGTATAGTGAAAGTGTATGGAATTCTGTTTACATCTAGGAAATTCTTATTTGTATGATATTACATCTAGGAAATTCTTATTTGTATGATATTTCCTATATGTAACTGACGTACACTTGACATCTATCATACAAATAAGGAAGGATTTTACTAAAATTATGAAAATACATTTTGGAAATTTATTGAAAACATGCCAGATTAACGTACGTAGGCACTCTGAGAAGAAAATCATACCGTACGGCCGCTCTTTGTGGAAACCGACATATAACGTGGCTTTGAAATGGAACCCAATGCCTAGTAAGAAAGAACAATGAATCGGCAGAAGCAGACATAATGAAGAATAGTTGATGCAGGAATGCTGGAGGATAGATGTATATAACTGTTCAGAGATTAGCCGAGTAATCAAGAACCATGGTCTGTGAATGTGGGGGGTATTGTTGACAACATTTGCCCTACAAAGGGACTTGGAGAGCATTAAATATATTTCAACTTTGAATTCTTTTACAATATTCATCTTT
This sequence comes from Empis livida, assembly GCA_963932195.1. Lineage (NCBI taxonomy): Eukaryota > Metazoa > Arthropoda > Insecta > Diptera > Empididae > Empis > Empis livida. The sequence goes on from OZ010645.1 coordinate 43,727,056, forward strand.
TTATATTCAGGTAATATCTGCACCTTTGGATTACTAAAACTTTTACTACAATTCAAGCTTATAGCAGATTAACTTTTCTTTTATACTAATTCCAAATTACAATTACACAAGTATATTATCCATTAAATAAATTAATTTACATATTTCAAATCCTTTACTTGGGATACGAAGGAAACTTTTTGGCAAATGATTATAAACTTTGTTTTTGATACAGAAATGTGGTTATTTTTGAATTTTTACTATTCACTATTTTTCGTATTCTGTAGTGGATCTGCAGAGATTAATTTTTTTTGTTCATGGTTATAATATGTTAACTTCATGAAGATAGACAAAAATTATGAGATATAACAAGGTAACATAAAGTATGAATAATTATTTATAGTTTTTGTGTATATTTTAAAAAGTTATTAAATAATTTTAACAATTTTTTAAACAGGTATATTAGAAATAATCGTAAAATTATATTAAAGAAAATTTGAGCTCTAAGTTAGCACAATAAAAAAATTTATAACAGACTTCAAAAATGTGGAAAATAATATTAGATTTACAAGAAAATATTTAGTAATACTGAAAAAAAGCGACGGTGGTTTAGAAAAACTCCGCCGGTGATAGGGACTGAGATACTGACGATGGTCTACAGTAGATTGTATTTTCAGATTGGTAAAAATGTTGAGGACATGCGGTAACAACAATGACCGGAAAATAAATTAAATGACATTCGTTTGTTGCGCTTAAAATTTTTTCACCATAAAGAAAATTTATGGTTTGTAATCCATATAAAATTAGTAGATCCAAATTCCAATAAATAAAGTTAACAAACTTCAAATATAAATAATTCTGCACTGAAGGCAAATGATATTAAAATCAAATACAAATATAAATAATATTGATATTTACGAATATTTATACGCATACGTATTTATTTATAGGGGCCAGCTGATTTGACTATTTATAAAATAGGTAATTGCACAAATTTTATTATTAAACTTAATGTTTATTTATATAAAATTTTATATTTAATTAAATTTGCATATTTTTAATATAAATAAATATTTTATTTAAGAATCTTCAATTATCCTTAAGAGTATATTGTTCGTAAATATCATTTTGAAGGAAAAAATAATAATATTAAAATTAATATTATAATAATTGAGGTTTCTTATACATAAAAGATAAAAATTCAAAATAAAAATATTTATGGCATAATATAAAATATCATTATAACTTGATTTATGATTTAATTAAACATTATTATTAATTTTATTACTTCAAGTTTCATAAGAAACGTAAAAAGGATAAGTAATAAATTAAAGAATTCTTGGTAATATAATTCTTTTTACAATTATTATGGAATCCTAAAAGCGTATATCCTTCTCTGAAATTCGATCAAAAATATTTATACTTTTTTAATATATTTTATCATAATTGAAAAAGTTATGTACAACAATTCTTTATCAGAATTATCAGAAATTGTTTTAAAAATTCTCAATAAATTAATAAAATCTAATAATAAACTTTAATTAGAATATACTCGTTCAATTATTATTATTATTTTAATAGAACTTTAATCAAAACTATTCAAAAACATGGGTTGTCTTGTACTAAAAAAAAAAAATTTATTTCTAATTTATTGAAAATTTATTTTAAATATTTTAAAATAACGAATAACTTTCATTATTCAAGAATTTATGGATATAAATATAAATTAATTGTCCATGAATTTGAATGATAAGGATTAATAATTAGTAAAATAAATTCATTTTAATAAATTTAATTTTAACTATAAACCATAAATTTAATTATATTGTTAAAAGATAATATTCAAAGAATTTTTTTACAATAATTTATGTCAAATAGTTATATAACATATTTTTCATAAAATTTATTTGATTTATATATGTACATAGTCATAGATATAAATAAATTGTAAGGAAATTCTCAGATTTCAAATTTTACAATAATGATTTTCATTGTTATGATTTTTTAAATTAAATTCATAAATCATCAATAAGTTTTTTCTGGAAAATTTAATTTCACAACAGTTTAAATATTTAAAAATCGATTAATATAATGAGGAAAATTTAAAAAAGGCTTTCAGTGATTTTACTATCCTGTTAATTTATTTTCGTATTTTTAATCTTTTTCATTCTATTTGATGGTTTTTAATAGATCGAATTTGTTTAGTGCAGATTAAAAATTGTATTGTAGTCACTTAGTATTCTACAATGAACGCAATTTTAAAAACGATTTAAACGTGAAAATGTATTATAAAACATAAAAAATTATACTGTACAAGTACAATCCTTTCGTTTATCTACAACTCTAAAAAAAAGTGATATTTCGAAACATATTTTCGAAACATAGTGCTAATAATTATACAAAATATATCATTATTCTCTTTGCAAATTGTATAAATTTTCACATTGTATTTAATCAAATAAATCACTTTCATTTTATAATACAGAAAATTTCACTTCATCTGAACTAAGTATATTTTTTTTTTTGGTGTGTAATTTCCTTAAATATTGTGTAACTCAATATCTAAATTACAATTTCGATTTATTCTTAATTCAAAAAAATGTATATAGAATACACTAAAATACATAGTCAGATACATCATCAGGTATTATAATGCAAAATACAAATAAGTAATTTTTTTTTTTAAAATCAAGATATCCTTTTTATACACACATTTAACTGCAATAGAGTAGAACTATTGTTATACATATACCAATACCACATTCATATATCATTTTGGATATCCTTCCGGAAATGTTACGAGTATACCGGAGTGTTAGTCTTGTCCAAAGTTTATTTTGTTATGTTTCTTTTTTTTTTTATTATTATTATTATTTTTGTGGGTTATCGGGTTTTTGTCGATTTTTGTTGTCCTGCTTAAATTGCAAAAGGTTTAGAAGACTATATATGTGTTATACAGAGTAAATAATTTGGGGCAAACAGAATAAGTATTTTCTGGTAAAATTAATGTAGAATTTGGTTATTTTGAATTTGTTGCAACAACAAAAAAAAAAAAAAATCGGATTATACTCGTATAGTTATATCCTTCGTCATCATTTAAGAATAAAATAAAAACTTAAAATTATATTATTTAGTTTTGTGGGATAATATATTTTAATTTGTGTATCTTATATCTTAAGGTCACATTTGGTTTATAAAATAACTTTAATTATTGATTTATTTATTATTTTATTCATTTTCATATGTAATAGAAATTGATAAACATACGGAGGTAATTTTTAACTATTTGTTTCATAAAATGTGATAAATTATAATAAAATCATTGAATAAATATCTGAGTGATTTTAAGGTCAGTGTAGAAGTTAAAGAGAAAATATTGCGATTGAATAAGTCAAAATTTTGCAATTTTAATAATTATACTGTAGAGCGAGTAGTAATGGAACAATTCATAGAGTTATGATGAAAATTGAACACTAAATATTATCGTGCTATATGTATGTATATATGACTTTGGTGTTTTATGTATGTCAGAGAATAGTCCTCTATCAGACACACTATCTTAAGGATTTTTTTATTTAATATTTTTATTTAAAATTAAATAAAAATAAAATTTAAGTGTGTTTCAGCGGGACTACTTTTAAAATTACATAAAAATAAAATTTCAGTGTGTTTCAGCGGGACTACTTCCGGAGAATTAACAATTTTACATTTTTATATTATTTAAGGGTCAATCTATTAAACAATTATTTAAATCTATAATTGCATTAAAAACGCTTCTAATTAAATATTTAATGCACCAAAACTTAGCTTTCATCTTTTTACATAAATTGGATCATTGTGTCTTATTAATATTCCGATATTCTGCCAATACAATTAAGTCAAATTAAAAATACTTTAAAATTTTAAGTGCTACGAATTAGCAAATCGTGCTACGTATTGGCTGTAGCAGAAATACTACTCGTAAGTGGGGCAAACATAAAAAAAACCAATAACATAATAATAAGGTTTTCGTCGGAAAAATATCGGTATACTGAAATATGGTTTGATTTTTGCAACTCTCCCCTAAAGTTTTTGGGAAACTAAATATTTTTACATTATATGTGTAAAAGACAGTAGAATTTGTTCACCAAATGACATGTTTCCACTTAAAAAATTTTCAAATTTTTTTTACAAATATGTACTTAATTTCAGTATATATTTTCAAGATTAGATGATATTGTAAAATTTACAAATTATTCAACATAACTTGTGTTAAATCATTTTTGGTCATGTTAACTCAATTTTGTGATAGAAAAAACTGATTTAATTTCCATTTTTCATCAAACCAAAAAAATTAATTTTCCATAATAAACGAATAAATATACCAAAACCCCCAACACTAAAAATAATTAATTTCGAAATTTGATAAATGACACTTATATTTCGTAAAGTTATCTTTAAATTTAAATTTCTTATTTTTTTTTTTAAATATCTAATTTCTAAAAATATTCTCAATTTATAACAATAATGATCCCTAAGGAAGGATATAATTTAATATCTTTTATGTTTTATGTAACCCATAAAAAAAAAACTTTTGTAATTAATCGTATAAAATGTCAACTCTGCATATATGTGTAAGAATAACTCAATTTTTTTTTTTTTTTTGTTTTTTTGGTAATCACAAAAATTTTCTTAATTACCTGTCAACGGTTAGTATGTGACCATCTCGAACACGAACCCATGATACTGATTTATTTCCCAATTGTTTTACCTGTACAAAAAAAAAAAAATTAATAGAAATTATAGAAAAGTTTTTATTTTTTTGAAGAAATATAACATTAATATTAAATTTGGGTTACAAAATGAAACAAATAAACCACAAAACATACAAAAAAAAAAACAGGAGAAAGAAAAATCTTGTAAATGATACTAAAATTGAGAAAACTATAAAAATGGATTATCTAATAAATTAGAAAAAAAAATCTGAAGGTGTTACTATACCAGTTATTTTCGATTTATTTTGTGTGTGGTTATCACTAAAGGGATTTCAATTTGGTTTTTTTTTGTAATTTTTTTGTGGGGTTGTTGGAAGTTATTTTTGATTAATAGCTTTTTAGACAAAAATATTTAGTATTAAGAAAAGTTTTAGTGTTTTCTTTAATGAATTGACAATTATTTTTATTGAATTTACTTTTTTTTTAAAAAAAATTACTAAATAAAGTTTTGTAGAAAAAAATACTTAAAATGCTTATGTTGTTGAAACTAATCGATTGTTCTTTGTCGTTGTAACTAATCGAAATTATTGATGGATTTTTATTTTCCATGTTCTTTCATTTTTTAAAAGAAACTTTTAATTACAACCAGCTAATGATTTTATTAGTGAGACATTTGTTGTTAGCTTTATTGTAATTTTATTGTCTCGGCAGGGTGTTGAATCCAGCACATAATGCACCATAGCTTAGCACACTACCACTTAACCCACACTGGGTCGCTTCGAAATTATTGATGAATGATTAGCACATAAAAGTGAATAAATTCGATAACCGAAATTTTCTATTTAATGAATTTTTTTAGTAAAAATCCATTATGTATGCCGGACATTGCAAATAATGCAATTTGCTATCTGATGAAAGTAAAAATTGGTTGGTTGAGTTTGGAAGGAAGAGAGGATCGAGTCCATATTGCACCAAGGCCAAAAGAGGCCCTCTATACGCACCCATCGGCGGCTGTATACAAAGTAACCCTGCAGCATGTCGTCGATCTTACTTCCCTCATAAAAGGGATTACATTTGCCGGCTGAGAAGTACCAAGTAAAAATTACTTTAAGTTCGTCTGGTAGGCGGCGTAATTCACATTTTCTGAAAACATGGTTTAAAAAGAATGGCATTTAAGTAATAGATAGTCTCTAAATTTGATAAAATTGACGTTGGAAAAGTAACGAAGACTAGAATAAAGCAGCACTTTACTTTAATTGAAATTTCTGCCAGTAGAAGCGCTAATGTGAAATATATATTTATATTAATTATCTTTAATTTAAGATGTTATATGGTGTTCGTAACTGATGTTATAGAGTTCGCTAAAAAGCTTAGAATTAAATATTAAACGGTACATTTCCAGATTCTACGATATTAAGGGTTACATTATATTGCACTTAAAAATATAACTTCTTATCGTAAACATTCATTAACACCACTGGAAGATAACATTTTTGAAATCTAATGACGACTAGAATAAAATAAAAGGTGGTGCTACTCTTATTTTTACTATCTAAAGCGCTGTAAAATATATTAATCTTTTCACTATTAATACGGTTTTCACAAGTGAATTACGCCGCGGTTTTAACAACGACTTTTTATAATTTAGTTAACAGTGAATTTTTCTGTAATATTAAAGATGATTAGTTTCGATCTTACTAATCATCTTTAATGTTCTATAATTTTAGATGTAAATTGCATGTTTCGAAAATATTTTAATCAGGCCATTCAGAAAAAATGAGTCAATTACGGAATGAAGTAAAAAAATTATTCATAGAGTTTTAAGAATGAGTTTTATAATTTTATGTCAAAAGTTTTATATTTTATGTCTTATACTATGATATTTAATAATTCCAAAAGAACTTAATTAATATTCAATTATATTTCACATACCAAAATCAAAAATCTTATAAATAAATCTTAAAAATTTCAGAAAATTAATATAATTTAAATTTCTTAATAATTTACATTTTATATTAATGAATTATGCATAAAATTCCATTACCCAAACCCGTAAATGTTATAGCAAAAAAAAAACGTAGATGAAAAATCTATAAAACTTATTAAAAAAAAATATTAATTAAGTTTTTTTTCAGATTTATTTAATAAACTCTGGGAAAACAGAAAAAGAAAAACCAGAATCAATTATCCATTTTTGAAAATTTTTCAAATTACAAATTAATTCAAAATTTTTTCATTTTTTTTCTGTGCTAATTAAATTCAATTTGTTTTTTTGTTCACTGTATATTTATACTGTCTAAATTAGATTTTTTTAATAATCTACTTAAATGTTACACTTTATTATAGAGAGTGGCATAAGGTGATAATTACACGAGCGAAAAATGTAAAGTGAATAAAATATAAGGCTTTTAAAACTCAACAAAAAAAAAAAAAAAACGAAATGAACTTGGGATTTTATCCTTAAACTGAATAAAATTAATAGACTACGTTGATTGATGTATATATTTTTTTTTCCAGAAGCGTTTTTAAAAGCTCAGAATTTCTATCCATCAATCAAATTCTTTTGGATTACAAAAAAAAAAAAAAATTTGTCATCATTTTTGAAATTTTTTTCTATTAATATGTCATCGCATATATTCAAGTCCTTTAATCCTTGGTAAAAAAAAATAAATAAATTATAGTAAATATACTGTAAAACATTTATGTTTCAAAAAAAAAAAAAATTAAATTTACATAATTTTCCAGAGGTTATTTTTTTTTTAATTAGGATACTTTTTTAATTTACTGTTTTTTACTCTCCTTTTTTTTTTTGCCATCCTGTGTTGACTGTATTTATTTAATTAACGACAATGTGATCTGAATTAATAAATATACTTCTATAATTATGTCTCGGCTAGGTAGTAGCCTAATTATGGATGGCATTTTTTCTAAAGACAAGGAAAGGAGAAATTATATATTTTTTTTTTTTCAATTTTCGTCTTTTAGTTGAATGTATTTCCGTTTCACCTATTATAGAATATAGTGGGCAGATGGTTCAACGCCCATTCAATTACTCATTTAATTATGGATACAAAAAAAAAAAAATATGACCATCAGAATAAAGTAACTAGAAATATATTTTTTATTTCTGTATTCCTTTAAAAATTACAAATTCTAGACCGTCAGAGCCTGAAAAAGTATTTATAAGAGGAGCTAATTTGAATAATAATATACCGAAAAAAAAAAAAATAAAGGCTGATGCATAAAATGAAAAAAAAAATAATATAATTATGCTAAATAGAAAGAAACAACAAAATAAACATTTTTATTATGTATATTTCAATTTCAATTTGAATTTTTCTTCCTTTTTTTTTTATTCCTGAATTAATTTTATTTTCATTTTCTTGACTGCTGTATTTTTTTTTTTTCGTGCAATGTTGATTCAGTTAATTGTCGGTTTGTATATATTTTTTTTAAGGGTACTACAGAGGTATACACAGAAACACAGATTCTTGTTATTTTCTGTTCCACATAAATAAATTTTTATTACAAAAAATTGTTGTTTTTTTATTTTATGCATATTCTAAAATAAAATTCAACATTATTAATAAAAAAGATATACACTGAAAAAAAATGGTTTATAGACGGCATTAATTTTTAAAAAGGATAATAATTTCAAATCTAAAGCATATTTTTTAATATATTTATGAAGTACTGTGAAAAACTGTGAGTGAAGACTAATACAAAATTAGAAAATAATTTAGGAGCGTAATGGATCGAGGTGATTTTTTGGCAGTACTTGAACTTTAAAGGGGATTTATTAAAAATTAATATGTCACTTCATTCAACTGAACTGTGGTGCATGAAGTGACATATTTATTTTTAATAAATGACGTTTAAAGTTTGTAATTTGCTACAAGTATTAACTATTTTAGTAGCGCCGAAATATTGAAGTTGGGTGAAGTTTATATTGAAGTTTTCAGTTATTTCCCCTCACAAACATATACTCACTGACTCGACTAAAAAGAGTAAACTTTTGCGATAAGTAATGCTTATATTGAATAATAGCTCCTTTTCAAATACAGAAAACATTAGAACTAAAAATATAGCAATTTTTGTATGCATTTAATTTAAAACATTCATTAATTAATTTTACAAAAATGTCACTTAATACGATTTCTGCCAAAAAAATCCTCATTTCAAAAAATTTAAGTTATTAATGTATGTGATATGTGATATTTATTCATTTATGAACAACTCTAAAATATTGTAACTAATTTCATATTGCAGAACTGCACCAGTGTGAGGACTCATGTGTTATTTGGACCAAAACTTCTTTTAAAATATATTTGACTGTAATCATAATTCCCCTTTCTTGCAGTTCAATATAATTTTTTTGTCATTTTATGAAAGTAAATGAGAAGAATTATTAAAAAGAACCACCAATTTTTTTTTACACTAATGATATATTTAGTCCTTGAACCCATATACACAATAGCTACGAATTGTTAAAAACAAAAACAATGAACAAATATCCGGAAAAAATCAATATACATTTTATTCGAATTACAAAAAAAAAAAAAAAAATTAAAAAGGATATTTAATGATATTTGTTTCCACATTTTCACAGTTTACATTCTAATTAGGATATCCTTTTTTCTTTCAAAGGTGAACGGAAATACTCGAGTATTAAATAAAGTTATTTAATATGTTTTTTTTGCCTTTAGAAAAATGCTATTTTAACAACATTATTAATTACAATGTTACATGCTATTTTTGCATTTTAAATTTAATCTAATAAATTTGTTTCAGTGCAATTTATTTTTTTATTATGTAGCACCAGTTAAATAAAAATATTGTAATCATAAAAAAACAGTAAAAAAAAATTAAATTTCATTTTATATTTTTATGTAATTAATATAGGAAATTTGTTATTTCCTTTTTCACTTCAATTTTTTTTTTATTTCATATTTTTAAAAAAAATTTTCTTAATAAGGAAAACTTTTTATAACAATTTTTTTTTTGCATATAAATTTTTAATATTAACAAACTTGCTCTGAGCTTCTAAATAGTTTTTTTTTTGCCTGTTTTCTTTTAGGAAGAAAAATTTTTTAAAATTATAATAATTTTAATTCTTTGAAAATATCCTTTGAAATAATAGCCAGCGAAAGGAGCAACAAAATAATTCCAACAACCACACATAAAATTTATTGAAAAAACTACAAAAAAAAAATATAAACCAATTTGTTTAAGTTTTCTATGCTTCTGTGAATTTTCAGGATCTAAAAATTGAAAACTTAAAAAAAAAAAAAGAAGAAAAAAACGCATTATATCATAAAAATTATTTTGGAAATTAGGTTAATTTTATGTACATCAGATAACAAAAGTATGTGTATTAACATATGTACATAATAAATTTATATATATAAATTTCTGCACATTATTCTAAAAAATTTAATTATTCCACAAAAAAAAAAACTATATTTATATTTAGTATAATTTTGATAAACCATTTTCAATGACGGAGAAAATTTTAGAAAATTTTAGAAAAAGATAGAATAAAATTTTTTATAAATTAATTAAAATTATTATAATATTTACCACCTTGCACGGTAGATAAGCGTGTGTTCCAATTTGTGTTGTTACATTTGTTATTGCATGTCCTTCTAAATATGGTTCAGTAAAATGTGTAACAGATCCTTGTTGTTGTTGTGGTTGTTGAATTTGTTGTTCTGGTATTGGTATATTTTCATGTATAATTAAATTTGATTGAACAAATTCTGGAAAAAGAAAAATTTTGAATAAAATTAATAAATATAAATAATTTAGGTATTTTTAATTATATTTTCAAAAATTATTTATTAAAATTTTAGAATTTTTATTTATTTATCTGAGTAAAAATTTAATTAATAATTTACCATGGATATTATCAGTGCAAAATCATAAATTATGTTAAGTTAAAATGAGAATTATGGACTATATTTAATTATGATAAAAATTCTACCCAAGATTTTTGTTTTTAACAAATAATCGATGTGTCAAATATGGATTCTTGTTTGAGTTTAAATAGTTTTAATAGTAAGTGACACGTCGTATCGTATTAGCATTTCCATTAATATAGTCACTACTGCTTTGAATAGCTAAAGTTTAGCTAATTAATCTAATCAAATTAATTAGTATAAAGTACAAAATTTCAATCAATTTTTAAATTTATTTTTTAATTAATTGCAAATACTTTTTATATTAATTGCATTTTTTTTTATAGATATTTTATCTCTATTTTTGTTTACATATCAAATTGTCATATATCCTACAAATTTACTTGTCTAAGAAATTATTCACATACCGTAAAATAATCAAAATGCTAATTGACAGAAATTTTTACAACACTACACAAAAAATAATAATATTCTCTTTATTCGCAACATAAAAAAAATTAATTCAAATATAAACAATTCTTCACCTTTTTTATTCCTTCTCAACCCATTATCCTTTATATTACAAATATACTTATAATTGAAAAACTTCACCGATTTTACCATTCAAATTGTACTTTTAATTGAGAATTCAAAAAAAAAATAAAATAAAAATAAAACAAATTTATTATATTCACTATCAATACCACAAACACCTCCACCATTTTTCAATAAATAGTTCAATTAAAATATATATAAAAAAAAAGTCAAAGAAAACACTAAACTTATACAAGGATGTACGCCACAAACACATTTATATAAAGATCCTTAGCAAATAATTGTAATAAAAAGTAAAAAAAAAAACTTAAAAACTTTTCTATTTATTTTTCTGTTTTTTTGTATAATTTCACATCCTTCGTCCTTACATTTGACAGTTTCTGTCGAATAAATTCAATTTAAACTCATACAAAAAAAAAATTTACATTGATTTCTTTTCAGTTACAGTGATAAAAAAAAATAGCATAAATATATGTATATAGAAATGACACCAATGACAAAGTTGTTATTAAAAGGACATATTTATACCATAGTTAAAAATTCTATATTATACATTTTTAAAATGACAGTAAAATTCTAAGCGAAAAATGCACAGTAGTTGAATTATTTCAAAGTGAATATAGAAAAATTTAATAGAATTCTTTTTTTTTTTTACAATTATCCTTGAATAGTAAAACAGTTATTTAATTGATTTCTTTATGTTGGATAGAGTGCAAAAAAAAAAATGAATAAATAAAAAGAGTGAAAATTCATTAAAAAGTAAAAAAATATAAAAAACTGTGTAAGGAAAATTTTAATTGGAAACATTTTGTAAATACAAATGGAAGATATTACTTAATGTGAACAGAAGAGATAAATTTTAGATTTATTATTATTATTTGATAATTAAAAGAGAATTGTAAACTTAAAAAAAGAAAGAAAATAACAAGTTTGGAAAGAAAGACAATAAGAGTGAATTGGTGAATTTTTGTCGAAAATTATTGGAGATGGATAGAAAAAGGTGAAGATTGTATATTAAAGAATTAATCACCTCCTATACAAAGAAGATATGTCGAAATGGTTGCAATATATTTTTCGCAAAATAATAGAAAGGATAATATAAGATTCGGAATGAACTGAACGCGGAAGGAGAAAAATATATATCTCCGGTCTCCTAATACTCAAGGTTAGTGAACTTAAATGTGATAGCGACACGAAAGTTTTCTCTTTCTCCTTTGGAGGTACAACTCATTTCGATTCTCTAGTCATCATTTTTTATCGTACTTCCTGTCGCTATGAGTCGCTGTCGCATTTAGATCTTTAGCATCGTGTATTTCTCTGGAAAACTGAAGCAGATGATTTAAAAGTAAGCTGTTGCATTAAATGTTCTTAATTTCCCGAAATATATCTTAATTGTAAACAAATTAAAGCAAATGGAAAAGGCTAATTGAAGAACCGGAATTAATTCACGCTCGCTCCAAAAGGGAAGAAAGAGAAGTTGTCAACAGAAAGTATATTATATAGCTGATATAGCTATCGAACGATTCAATTTACTTCAAGCTTTTTAATTTAGCTGAAATAAATAATAAAATAAGAATTTGAAAATAGTTCAGAATACTATCTGAGATAAGATTTCAATATCTGAGATTAGATCTCAGATAGTATTCTAAACTAACTTGTAGATTAATGATTACAAGTTTTAGCAATGAGAAAAGGACTGATGAACATTTAAAATTGATTCTTATATTCGAAACACTTAGTTTATGAACTTTTCATTTAAAATTCTAAATTTAATAAAATCATATTTCCATTTTAATTTTATTATTATAAAATATTTTCTTAAGAGCTTTTCAACATAATCCATTTTTTTTTTTTGTAATTATAATGCTGATTATAGTTTTTATATGCATAAAATCATTTTTTATGCTTTTCAAATCTAAAAAAAAAACAATTTAAATATTAAATAATAAAAAGCTTTTTAACCAAATCTTTTACAAATTGAAGTCATGTTTTCTAATGGTAGTTTTTATTATTTTTCCTTCCAAACACTAAAGTACCATAACTATAAAAATAAAAATCTCATTATTAAAATATTTTCTTACATTTACAAATATAAAAATAGGATATAAACAAAAACAAAATGAGAATGTTTTATGAACAACACCTACGTTTTTTAAATGAAATTATAAATGTAAAAGCTTTAAAAGTATTTATATGCATTTCAAAAATATTAACATACCACAACGTAACATAAAAACAAAAATAAAAGGCATCGCTCTTAAAAAAATATATAAAAAATTTTCTGAAATAAAATCAATGCATTATCTATAATAAAAAAAAAAGGATCAAACCCCATAAAATATGCACATATTATCCTTTTTATTTTCGGTTAAATGCTTAATACAAATATACAATAAGATGTCCTGGATTTTGAATTCTAGTACACTTATGATCAGTTTGATTCTGTGGAAAGAATTACGAATCAAAAATTCTAATTTTTTTTTTTGAAAATTTTGTATTCAATGTAAAAAAAACAAACATAAAAATACTTTTTTATCCATTTGCTTGGTGATTGTACCGGAAAAAGTATTAAAATCACTCAAAAAGTCATTGAATTTTGTGAAAAACGTTGCCTAGTTTTTTTTTTTCTGGTTTTGTTTAAAGCTTCCGCTAATGTGAATGCTTTTATTTCTGAAGATATTATAACGTTAACATAAAAAAATAACGAGATATAAAATTCGAAACACTATTATAATATTAAAATTCTAACTAACCAAACAAAACGTATTTGTGTGCACGTATCCTTATTTTAAAGTTGGCAACTATTCAAATTTCTACATTTCGGTTTTTTTTTTACATTATTTACCAATACATAATTGATGTAAGGATGAGTGAGATTGTGTGTATGTGTACTCATTTTATGTCTACATAAAATATAGATGATGATTCTTTGGCAAATAATTCAGGTCATAATTTATTCCCAGATAAATCGCAATCTTTCGTTTTTAACTACATATATATGTTTTGTCATGTTAGGAGTGAGCATATTCTCTTTTTTTTTGAGGGATTTGTTGACAGAATTATTCAAATTGTATTATTGAAATATGCAAATATTATGCAAATATTTCAATAATTAAATTGATTTATATTTTTGAATAAGTAACTAAAAAATAATGTCCTTGAGGTGCACACACATTATAATATTTCCCAAGAGAGCAGAATTAATTAACTAAAAATGTATTTTAATAATCAATGTTTGAATAGTCTCTTTGGAACAGTAAAAGAATCCGTTTTTGAATTTTAACAAAGGAAGAACTAGACCCCGGAAATTACAATGACTTCCGTAACGTGAAATGTGTAGACTATAAGCAAAGTCTAACATATCAATCGCTAGTGGTACACTTATGCCGAAATATTAATCATTAGATTAACTCTGTTCAAAAGGCAATAAATTTTCCGATTATAATTTCTTGTATTCGAGAGAAAACGGAGCTGCGCTCATGTGGGATCCATCATGGGTTATTGAATGGATCCCACATGAGAGCAGCTCCGGTTTCCACCGAAGGGTTATTGAATACTATTATTTCTCTTTTAGTAAACACTATGATGGGAATTTCATAATAAAGTTTTTCCGCAACAAAGTCTGTCAAGTATTCAAAGTATTTTTGAAATGAAATTTTTAAAAACATTAAATTCAATATTTTATTTATTTACTGTCAATAAAAATCAGTAGATTAATTAAAAAATTGAACGCGATAAGCGGAATAAATAAATTTTCTCAAGTACGAATTTATGGGATGAGTTTCTAAATGAGAGCTAAATAATTTTTTGAAATTAACTTTTATGTAACTAAAAGATAATAAGTTTGGAGGTTGTTAGATAGACGATGAACTACTTAAATTAATAATCATATTTCTATTATTTTTTAAATATACTAATAAAATAAAAATACTACATATAATGTTCTATGTATAAAATTTATTCAAATTTTTTTTTTGGTTGAAATAAAAAATTCTTTTGATTATATTGCATATATATAGATACATCCCCCAAAAACCTAATCATAACCATATATTTTTTTTTTTTTTAAATTTTTAATTTGCAAAATTTACCAAAGTAATTTACCTAAAAATGTTGAAAAGATTTGTTGAATAAAATCTTTTTATTTTTTATATTAATATTCTATTAGTGTGGTTTATAAAAAAAATGTGTAGGTAGTTGCAATTGAATAAGATTCGTAGAGAAAGTTTAATTCTACATAAATATTTGTTAGGAAATAAACTTCTTTTTTTTTAAAATCTAATTTTGAATGGTAAAACATAACGAATAGCATATTTTTTATTAAATTTACATAGAAGTTCAATTTTTTTCTTCATAAAATTATTATATTTTGTATAATAAAAATAACTAAAATAATTTTCTTTAGTTTTTAACTAATTTATTTGAAAACCATATATATTAATAAATAGTTTTATCTCGAGGGATTTTTATAATTAAACTAAAAATATGTCTTTTGCAATAATTCTGATAATATGCTTTTAAGCTATTTAAGTTATTGTATATTTTTTTTATTAATTGTCCACAAAATATACTATAAATCTTTATAATAAAAGTATATTGAAAAAATACTGATAAGATAGGGGACAGTCGTCTAAATTATACCTTTCAATCGTACCATTGATTTGTTTCGGAAACTAAATAGTATTATTGATATCTATTGTCAGGGATACTATGCTAACAGGGTTATAAATTAGTCATAAAAGTTAATCGACTACATTTGTATTTATTTATTCAGTTGTATTTATTAATCTAAAAATCCCTAGGACACAGGGGTTTTTTGAGTTAAAATTAATCACAAATATTGGAATGCTAAAAATTGGTACGTTTTAGGCAACTCTCTCCTATTAATATATATTTTTTTCATATAACGTTGACTCCTTAAATACAAGAAAAGCATTCATATCTCTATATAATATTTATTGTTTTTGACATTTTGTAATTTATTTTAAATTGCCTTTATGTCTGAAGAATATTTAAATAAGATTTGTCTCTTTATATAATACACATACACATAGGAATTGTTATATATATAGAAATATTTTGATTCATAAAGGACTTATAATAAGAATTCTCTTAGACATATCACTTGACCCGTGTAAAATGACTTGCTTTAATTGACAGGTGTCATGTTCAAAAATAGGAAGAATAATGTCTAACGATATAAAATAGAAAAAAAATTCTTATAAGAAAAAGGATATATTTTATATTAGTAAAAGGAACAAAAAAAAAAAAATTGATTATATTTTGAGAATAGAGATATTAAAAAATATTTTTTTTTTGTAGTAGGTACTTTTTGTTGGCATAGAAGTTATTTCTGATTTATATTTAGTATATTATAGGCAAGCTGGTTGTCTATTTAACTAAGAATTATTTCAACTCAAGTGACTTTTCACAGTTGAGTTATGTTTAATAAAAGAAATTGGACTTATTGTACATTTATAAATAAGTTTCAATAACTTTTCTAAAATTAAGATTATTTTTAGTTTTTTTTTATATTTTATTAAATGGTTTTAATATTTTTTTTACATATGGGAAATCTTCGGCTTATTTTATTGTGACAATTGGTAATTAAGTTTCAAGTATAGCTCCTTCAGTTTGGTTTTAATATTTAATGATTTTCGCTTAAATACGTTAGGTCTTCCAGTTGTTTTTAAATGTTTCTGACTTTTCGCATAAGCTGTACGCTTGGTCATACATTTTATAGATAATAAAATAACTTTTCTTCGAAAAATAAAGGGAAATGAACCATGAATTGTATACATTGTATCCTCGTAAAAAGGGAGAATAAATATCAATTTCCTGTACCTCTAGTGTGTTAATGTTTATGGCTTTAAATTTAAGTACGAGTAGGTTCTTCCTCCTTCAGTCATTTTTAAATGATAAAAAGGATAAGACTTACATTTTATATGCTTATAACTTTCGAATAAGCTCTAAAAGTTTAGTCAGAAATTTTTGAAATATTGGAAACTCTCATAAAAGATATCTGGTCATAGATGATAAGATTCTTTTGAGAATATAGGTAAATGAACCAAGGAATTGTATTGTAATCTCTGTTGACAATCTCAAATTACAAATATTTTAATACATTTTCTTGTCATCATTTAAACATTTTTTTTATAATTTTCTTTAATAATTTTTATATTCTTGTGTTTCTGAAAATTGACTAAACCGGCCCCAATAAAAATTTTCCTATAATTTGAATATAATTTTTTTATCCTTCTTTACTATTGTAAGAGTTGTGTTAAAGCTTTTACTATTTATATATTTTATGCAGAATGAAAACTTTAATTTTTCCCATTCTTCAAAAAATAAAATAAAAACAACACAAATAATGAAAAAAAAAAAATCATTATTTTTATTTTTCTTGTGTGTGTGTTATTTTTCTGACAAGATTTTTAGATTTATTACGAAATCTATTTATTTATGGAGGAGGATTTGGTTAAAAGCTTTAAAATAAATAAAGATTCCACTTAGAAAATTGTTATTTTTAAATTTTTTTTTATATAATATATAAATAAGTCTTAACGCGATAGTAAAAAAACACTGTTCTAAAACATATTTTTATGTTAAAGCTTTTTTTTTTTAATCTGTTAAATAATTTAACATTGTTCACGGTTTTTTTTTTTTAAATATGCAATTTATATGAATTTTTATTTTCAAAAATTTAATCCTTATAATATTGTTGCAACAAAACCTAAATAAAAAATTTTTTTTGACAAAAAACTTAAGGACACATAAATAAGGAAATTTGAAAATTACAAAAAAAATATATATACTCCAACAGTGTTAATAAAAGTCTTATTTAATTCATCAATTTATGCTAAAAAAATAAGGATATTTGAAAATATATATATAAATATCTATAATATTATCCAATAACATCCTGTTTACTCTACATGTGATCTTTAATGCAATCGTAAAAATTTTTTTTAAAAAATAAAACATAGTGCATCACTGTGCAATAATATATGTGTAACATTATTATCATGATATATTAAAATATGTGCAAATCTCTAGTGACTAGGGAGCTTCAATTCTACTGTATATTTATTTATATATAGTTGTATATACATAATATTACATCCCTTTTTTTCATTATTTAGGTTATTCACGTACACCAGATGGAGGCAAAAAAAAAAAATGATTTTATGAAAAATCAGCTTTTTAAATCTTTATACTTTTTTTTTCGTTCAAAGTAAATATAGATTTTCGTCCTTATAACCATCTGTTCGGAAATGGGTTTCATATGAGAAGGCAGAATAACATTATATATCAAAATTTTATATTTTTCTACTTATACTTTTTATATAAAGATTTGTTGCTAGAATTAATATATTTAAGAAAGGATGAAAAATGTAAATAAATAGAGAAAAAAGTATATTTTCAATTTTTCTATGTCCTGGTTTTCTTAAGTTAGATCCTTTTTATTTACTGTATAATATTTTATGGGATCATGTAAATATGTATAAAGTAATATTTTTTTTTTTTTTATAAATTTTATATGAAAATAGTGAAATATTGGCTTAAAATATAGAAAATTATTACTATAAATTTTCTTGAAATTTAAAACATCTACGGAGCAAAAAAAAAAACATCATAATTAGTTCAAGGATTAATTATTAACACAGTGGAAAAAAAATAAGGATTATCTTAATTTAACATTTAATTGTAATAAAATAATCATTAACTATGATGTTGTAATTAGGATAGCAGAAGATAATTAGGATAAAGTGTAAGCATATAAAACAAATACTAATTAGGATTTAAAAAAAAAAAGAATACTATACGTAAATTATGATTATATATATAAAGGATTTGAAGAATTTGCTAATTTTAAAGCTTATTATCCTAGTTTTCAACAAAGGTAACTTTTTTTTGGTTTTATTTTAGAGTTAATATAATTTATCGTGGAGAAAAGTCGTACTGCAGTTCGTCGGACAAAGTGGCACAAAATCGGTTTCAATAAAACACTATTCGTAAATTTGCATTAGTATTTCAATCTATTTTAAAATTAATGGAGGCAAAACTGCACCAGTTTCATTTTTAAAGGACTCGATTTTCAATAAAATACAGTCGTGTTTTCCGTCAAAAGTTAGTATACAGAGGGTAAAATACCCACGACTGTTTTTTTCGCAAACAACAGTACAGCAATGAAAAATGATATAAGGATAGCTCTAGTTTTTATTGTTAAAAAAAAATGAATTCTGCATTTATTTTGCAGTGATTCGTTATAAAAGATTTATTACCCTAGTTTATCTGTTTTTTTTTTATTTAGTATTATTGCTATTTTTCTAGCAATATACTACAATTATTCCAAGAAGTTTACAACAAAATTCTTACACAGATTTATAGAAATTCGACAAATTCACAATTCAATATTCAACTCTTTATTACATCAATATTTGGATGAATTCACGATAAATAAACCACAATCTTTGTTAAATGACAATCAATAATTACTAATAATTTAAGTATGACAAAATTTGAATGATGAAGTAATTTTCAAAATACAACAACCTATCAACATTAATTATAATTCATAAATGAAATTATTTAAGCAAACCTTCCTTAATCCATAAATTTTGTAGTTCTGACATTTGAAGTTTAGATTAATGAAAAACCTTAATTTTGAAATTAATATTACAATATTTTCTTACTTGATTGTAGTACATATTATTTTTAACTTACAAACAACAAAATATTGTAATGTATACCAATTTTCTTGAAAGTGGAATTAGTTCTAGATTATATATAGTTATATATATTATATATATTGAAAGCTTAATAACTGTGGAAGAAAAGAAACTGGAAATTCTTAAAATAAAAAATCCCTCATTTTTAAGACTCAGGCAATTTTACTTCCAGTATAAATCTTTAAAATCCTTCATTTTAAATATCATAATAAAATTACAATTATATATAAGAAATTTTTGTGAATACTACCTCTGTTTACACACATGATATGCGTACGTTTTGCAAAATATTTCAGCAACAAAAAAAAATATTAAATACCATCATCAAAAATAGCAATCAACATAATCCTTATGGATGAAAACAATTACGCTAACGGCAGGAAAAAATTCCATTAGAGTAAATGTTTTTCTCGTTAGTGTATATTTATTTTTATTTCATTTTCAATTTTTTTTTTTTTTTTGTGTTGCTGGTGCTGTTATTGTTGCGGAAAATATTTTTAGAATGTGTCATCCACTTATGCGTTCATTTAACTAGATGATGCATCCTGAATATATGTTACACAGTATAAAATAAAACTCCTTATAATATGGATCAATATTTTTACTTCGTCGTATCAAAAATGTACACATTTTTAAATATATTTATATACACTTACATAGCATTTTAAATTTTGTATACATACATAATATGCTATAAAGGAATTTATAGCTATAAAAATTGGAAATGGAAAAACATTATTTTATTGAACATTACAGAATACTAAAATTGTATAAATTTGTGAAGAATTTTCTTACACATATATAAGCGAAATATATTAAAATTGAAATTTATTTAGAATACGTTATTATTTGTTTCAAATATTTTCATATAGGGGGACATCCGTCTAAATCATACCACTTACTAAATCGTACTATTGCTTCGATTCGGGAACTACATAATATCATTTTTAGCTATTATACCAGTTAATGTGAAAGCTGCGTTAAAAGTGTTATAAATAGGTCATGTCAACAATAAAAGTTAATTAAAAGTTAGATTTGTATTTGTTGTCGTCATTTTAAATTTTAAGTTTGTCAGACAATAGTTTTTGTGCGCACTGGTAAGGATCCTTTGAAGTTAAAATTAAGTAAAGAAATAATTTTTTTCTATATGTTACACTGGCTAATATATTAAACTATTATATTCAACTTTTACTTCATTAAAAAGAATTTTACGATTAATTATTTTTAGTAGTAAATCTTTAGTTTGTGTCTAGTTTTCTAAATTGTTCCAATATTGGAAAATTGGGAACACACATTTTCCTATAAAAATTGCTTTTTACTGTTTTGACAATTAATTATCAAAACAGTAAAAAGCAGTTTTTCTGATTCGGATCATTTATCATTTATTGAATATTGCTACACAAAAACACTTAAATACTGAAAAGTGGTATCTTAAATACTGAAAAGTGCCACTCTTCCCTATATAAAAAATTTATTTATTGTAAGCATTAAGAATCATAATTGCAACTTAAAAGTGCAATAAGAATTCAAGGATTTCATTATTGCAAAAAAAAAAAAAATTATTCTACAATTGTTGGAAATGATGATATTAAAAAATAAAATAGCAACAAATTATAATCAATTTTTGTAATAACATGTGAAAAGTTTTTAAAAGTATAATTTCGTACGCAAACTACATTTTTACGTGGATATAATTGTCATTGGTACTTTTCATATCCTTTTGTAAAATTACAATTATTCTCTAATTAAAAATTAAAAATATTATTTAATGGAAATAAAATTGGTAATTAACGGATATTATTTAATGGAAATAAAATTTGTAATAAACGTGCTTGAAATTTGCAATAAAAGTAGAAGTATAAGTTTGGAAAATTTGCAATGTGTTGGTAGTAATATTCAGAAATTATTGTTATTTTTACTGATTTTTTTACTGACTTTTTCAATATACTATGTAAAATTGTGCAATTTATTTGTAGCCATATTTAAGTGTACCATAAAATAAGCAGTTCTTGTCTCTTGAATTTCCTCCAAAATTGTCAAAAAATATATGAAAATACATTATGTTCTGTCTTTTTTTTAAAACTTAATTTTTTATGAAGATTTCTTAAAATGGCACTAAAATTTCGGTGGTTACGAAAGAGAGAACTATTAGTTATGGCTTCAGAAGTTTTTCTGTATTTTGTAAAAATTGCGTACTTCGATCATAGTAAAATGTCAATATTCGATAGTATACACAGTTTTTTATTAAATTCAGTGCCAATTTATAATAATGAATGTAAAGAAATTGTTTTAAATTATTTATTACCATTAATGTTTGGCTTACTTAAACTAATTACTAAATTTATTATCCAATTTTTTTTTTTTACCACAAATCATTACTAATTCTGTTATTTAGTGAACAACCTAAATAATTTTATTTTAATATTTTTTTAGATTAGAATTGGTGTTTTAGATATTTTTATATTACATTTATTTAAAAATATTACGGAACTATTTTTGCCATTAACTAAATTACATAAAGCTATAAAAATAAATTGTTTAGGTACTTTTACAATTGTTTTATATAAAATTTATTGTAAAATTTTTTTTTTTTTCTTGGTAATATTTTATTTTAGATTGATTATTTGTAGACATGCTAAATTGTGCGTGATATGTTAATTTATTTAGAAATGTAATTGAGGAATTATTATTATTATATACATATATTTTTTTTTTGTGTAATGTTTCTAATAAGTGCGATATATCTAACTAAATATAATATTATAATGATGTTAAGGTACATAAATGAATCATAAAAGCTTTTTCATTTCATAAATATATATGTATACTAAAATTATCAATGTATTACGGTTAAGGACTAAAGTATATAAGTAAATATTTGATTCTATTATGAATATAACATTAAATACAGTGACCTAAAATGATGACCTTTTTAAAAGGAGAATATTATTATAGAAAAAGTCGTTAGAAATAAATGATATCCTAAATAATAATTAATTTAAGTAAGTAAGAAATTTATGAAAGAAATATGTATACATATATTTTTTTTTAATGGTGATAATTATTTGAATTAATTTATATATTTTAGTTTGGTGATGTGTTAATAATCGTACAAAGAAAGTACTATATTTCTTTTATTTTTTTCTTAACCAAAAATTAAATTAGGACGCATCACAGTAATTAATTATCGGAAATGAGAAATAGTTTTTGGGAAATATTTTTTAGTTGTAAATGAGTGGAAATATGTATTGTTAAATTTATGAATACACAGAAAAATAATAAGTTGTAATGATTAATAGCAGGATGTTTTAATACAGAAATGTTTTACATTCGTTGGCCATACTACATACACAGTGTACTATGCTGTGGCACAGTAGGAAATGGGTTTGAATACATCCGAAGCATCGATGTTGATCTAAGCTTACTCAGCTGTTAAATATGTACAAGGAATAAAATTAAAGTAAAATATAATTGTGTGATTCAGAAAACAACCTTTGTTGGGGTCGTCCTCTTCACGTTTGAGCTGAGAATCCGTAAAAACATGAAGTTAAAAAAAAAATTGTGCACTATAGTCCTTGTAAATACTGAATATGCTTCAAGTGGACTGAGTAAGGTAAGATGCTATATAATATACGTATAGTAAATTTCACATTGTAGAATTTTATTAGTCTCTACAAACAAATTTTTTGAATTTTTTACAATTTTCCTTCCTTGTTTTCAGATATTAATTTCATCCTGTTTATATTTTGTTTTAAAAATATTATTTTGATCATAAAATTATTTTGATCATATTATTTTGATCACATTTTTTTTTGAAGTACAAAAATTATCCTTATTTTTTCGACAACATTTTTTTTTATTTTGTTTTTTTTTTTGTGTTTAAAGTCAAATACTCAATTGACTTTTATGATAATAGAAAAAAAAATTCTCTGTTTCTAAAAGTCTGCTTAAAAATATGTTTTAATAAAAACAAAATAATGTTGTGTACATAAAAAAATCTACAAAGTTTTTATAAAGCTTTGTAAAAAATTTATCGTTGTCTATTCATAAAAAAAATTTAACAAACATCAATACATATTTTTTGTTAGATGTATGTGATAATTGGTTTCTTTGAGATTGTAAAATTGTTTGATAAAAGAATTAAAATACTTTGAAACTATTATTTTTTTATGTTTTTAATAAATTTTTTAGATTTTTTTTGCATAAATCAAGATATAAAATTTCAAATATTGATAGAAAAAATTGAGATTATTTTTGTATTATTTTATAGGCTTAATATTTATTTATGATTTAATAACAAAATCCAAAGAACTTGAGATTAAAGATATAATTCAATAGTTGACAAAATTTTAAATTAATTAATACAAAAAACATATATGTATGCTTGACCAGAATAGATGACCTCAAAAATCATATTTTAATATTGATTTCCAATTAAATTTCATATGTTTTTTGCAAGTCAATTACATTTTTAAATTTTTGTGCAAAAAAAATTTCATTTTTTTTTTACAATTTACTTTGGTTTTTTGGAAAATCAATTTAAATTTTAAATTTTTGTTTTTACAAATTAATTGGACATTCTTTTAAAATGTTTTATAACAAATTAATTTCGTTTTTTTTTGTCTTTCGAAAATTTAATATGTTGTTGCAAAACAATTATGTATTTCCATCAATTAGTTTGGTCTTTTTGAAAGCCATTTTGGTCCTATTGAAAAATTATTTATTTCAACAAAAATTGAATTGAATATAATTTTTAAAAAAAATGGAAATGAAATTGAAGGAGATTCACTTAGTATGGAAATGTTTTATTACTGAAATCTATATTATTTATAAACCTAAATCTAATAGGATATATTTCTAAAAAAAAGGATAACAGAATTATTATTTGTAAAATAAATTCGTTTATCCTTTTTCCCGGAAAATAACAAAAATTACCTTATATAAAAATTAAAATTAAATATCCATATTGGTAAAATATAATATTTTATAATTTTCACATAAATTCATTTTTTTTTTCCTATAAAATTTATTATTTTGACTTTGCATCCTTTATTGAAACTATATAACCTCAAAAATATCACTATTTAATCTCTCGTTTTATATGTGATACAGTATTGAGTTAAATTCAATATTAAATTCTTTTTATCCTTTTTTTTTTGCAATACCACAAATACCTGGGATTTAGGAATTATTTTCATATCGTAAAAGTTTTGAAAAAAATAAAAATAAAAGTTAATGTGTTAGTGGAGAAATTTCAGTAGCGTTGCAGGATATTATCAAGAAATGTAAATTTGATGAATTAAAATGAAATATTACTATTAAATTATGAAATTTTTCTTATTTTAATATTAAAATTAATTCAAAATATTAAAAATTGGCGATGTTCAAGAATGATTTTGCATAATATAATAAGAATTATGCTTTAAAATAAAAATTAATATAAAATACTTGAAAGCAAATTGAAAGAAATTAATTAAACTAATTACAATTACGAAACAAACTTCTTAGATCCTACAAAGCGAAAAGAAAACGTTCATTGTAAACCAATTTTTCATTTTGTTTTGCATAAATTTTTATTGGAAACGGAATTTAGCCTTCTTTGCATTTGGTTGCGTTTTTTGCAATTCGACTTAACCTAGAATATATATTTTTTAAAACTTTTAAACATCAAATGCCATACATACAAACATATCTACCCCAATATTGTCTATATTTTTGATAAATGTTACGCTGCTGTTTCTAAACTATCCCTCGTGGACCATTATTATTATTATCATTATAATTCTTTGTCAGAATGAATCAATCTAATAAAACCAATAGAAATATCATTAATCTTACTGATTGATTGTTGAGTCAATAATGGTGAAATAAATTACATTATTATTAATTTTTTTTTTCTTATGTTGATAAAATACAAATAAATATATGTATAATAATAAAAAAAACTTAAATAATGTTGACAAAGCATAAAAAAAAAATAAAAATTATGATAAAAATCTTTATTTTTTTTATTATTACATATTATTATTAAAAAAACCCCAAAAAATAATGAAATATGGCCAATAAAATACAACAAAAGTCTAACTAAAAATCGGGTAAAAAAAATAAAAATTGTTTAGTTATAAATTATAAGAAAATTGGAAGGGTAGTAACTGGTAATGGTTCAAAAACGGTCGTTACGAAGGAAATGATTATAATAAAAAAACAGAATTCTTAATGAAAAAAAAAATGAATTAAAATTTATTATTTATAAGATAAACAAAAATATTTCTTATAAATTTTTGTACGTGTTTTTGCAATTTTATAAAAAGTGGTGATTGTAAAATGAAGTTGAGATAATTATATGATCAAATATAAAGCCTCTAATTTATTAAAACTAAAACTAGATCTTGTACAATTCAAATTTGTGTTAAGTATATAAGACTTTGTCTATTTGTGTTAAGTATATAGATGATTCAATTTGTGTTAAGTATATATTTTTAAAAAACTACCCCAAAATTGTGACATGTTGAAAAGTAATTCTTATAAGCAAATACACAAACGGCACTTAATTTTAGTTCAGATAGATCGTAAATTTAGATGAGAACAGTTTTTTATTTTGAAATTCATAAACAAATTAGTAATTCTATAAAAAAAATAGTTACTATGGTCCTGATTACATAATTATCATGAATACAGCACTGTCCAGGAAATTTTTAGTTTTTTTTGAGTAAATGTAATAGAAAGCTTTTAACAAAAAAAATAAATTAACAGTGTATCAACAAAATTGACAACATGATTTGAAGTAAATCGCTCTATTAAATCGGATAGAATTAGTTGGAGTAAAACTATATTATACAATCTTGTCTTAATTTCATGCTCATTTCATATCAGTGTCTCAGTTATTAAGATGTCCATTCATTTAACTGATTCGAAATTGTATAAGTTGCTATATCTTAACTTAAATTAACAGTTTAATTCAGCTTTCATATGTTAATGCATTTCACTATTTTAATGAAACAAATTATATTAACACGTACTTGGTTTTGAAATTAAATTTTATTTTTCTAATAACACTGTTTTTGTTTTTCTAAATTATATTAAAAATCTTGTTCAGATAAAATAGATATTTTGTTTTGCATAAATTGTTTATATAAAGGAAATCCAATTAAGAATAGAAAAAAAAAATACATAATCATCTTCCTTTTAAAACATAGATTATGTTTCTCTGCATAGAATACGGAAAAACTAGATTATTATTAAGTGTATTATAAAAATTATGAAGTCAATATTTTCCGGTTAATTAACATGTACAAAAGAGGCAATTTAATCAATAAATTCCAAGTCACAGGCAATTGATTCCTTTTTTTAATATCTTTTTCAATAATTTTCAAAAAGTAATAATACCAATTTCCCTTCATGAAAAGAAAATTCCATTCTTTTCATGCAAAATTTCTTAATACATACATATATAAATATACACGTATACACAGTAATAGAGAAAATTTAATCGAGAAGAAAACTGTGGAAAAAAAAAATTATTAAAGCTGTTATTTTACGGAAATATCTGTCACAACAAAATAATGTTGTGTCCGCTAGATTATCTATTTAGAATAATATCCTTGTTTAATTTTAAGTAGTAGTTAAGAAAAAAATGGTGTGTGGAAAGTAGTTTCAAATATATGAACTTTTTCGGGTTAGTTTCAAATCTAGAACTTATAAAAATCCATTACAAGTTTTATAAGTTGTAAAGTAACCATTGCATTTAAATATGTAATAGTTAACAGATAACATTCGACAGGTGATACCTTGATGTAATGATCACTAATAACTTCATTATAATTGGACCTGCTTAATGATAATTTATGTAATCATTATCTTGTTAATTATCATAACTTTTAATTACGATTTGGTAGTGATGTTAAGAATTTGGAATTTTTGTAGAAATCTAAAAAAAATGTTTTGTAAGTGTAAATATATTAGATGATACAGCACCCCTAGTGGCAGAAACATAAACTGTAGAACATATTATTGTATACTTATTATAAAGTTTTCAACAGTTAGTCTATTATTGGAGAATATTGACTGAGTTAAGTTGCAATTTTTTAGTGCGTTAAATTGCAATTTTATACATTTGTGGAAAGTTAGGATAACGCCACCTATCGGATATAGCATTTTACTTGTTTACTTGCCTCTACTTGTTTACAATTTGCGAACAGTTCCTGCCATAAAAAAATATGCGTATTATTTGCTTCATTTAATAACAAGTTTATATGTAAAAGCTGTGGCAGTTGACTAGACACGCTGTTTAAAATTAAGGAAATTTCGTGTTTTTTCGAAAATGTTCTAAAAAATATATTGAAAATATAATTATCGTGATAAAAATTTATTGAATGTGCGCTTATTCTACCAAAAATATTTAAAAAAAAGAATAATACGGAGAAAAAACGTAAGTAATTAACAAAAAAATGTAAATTTTTTTTTTTTTAACTATCTATATATAGGAAAATTATAATCCTTGAGTAAATTAACTCCTTAAATATATCTACATTTTATATCTTCTTGGGGTTGTGTTCATTTCAATCGATTTATCCTAAAGCGTAACCTTAGGAGTCCCTGATAAATCTATTTTGGCTTAAAGAGGTATTCGTGTTATATACGAATTTTTTTTTTGTCGAAACATAACACCATTCTACACGAAAATATTATACTATTGAAGTTACCGTAGATTATGATTTTTTTTTTTTAAATCCGGATATTAAATTTCCCTATAAAGTTCCTTCCTTGTCCTTTTTATATTTAATTTTTTTTTTATATATATACGTTATAATTCTCATATATAATTCGAGTTTGGTATTTAATATACTTGACAAAGTCATTTTATAAAATTATTATACATATACCATTTTTTTTATTTTATAGAAGAAACCATTATCTACATTAAAATGAACCTTTTATATCCTTTTTGTTGTTGTTGTTGTTGTTGTTATGTAACTATATAATAGGAAGAGATTGCGTGTAACAACATTCAAATTTTATTGACGGATATATAATTTAACTATAAAAGTGTTTTTTGTTTTTTTATGACACAGACAAGAAGAAATATTTTTTTTTTTTTAACATAAAATAATAAACTTTTCTAGGACCTAAAAAAAAAAGGAAGTAAGTAAGGGAAAAAGGTATCAAAAAGAAAAAAAATTAAGGTACTATAAGGATTAGGTATTATTACACAATTTTTTTTTTTTGATATGATAAATAAAGTTATTTAAAAGTTAAAGTGAATCCGAAAGAAAAAAAAAGGAAGTGTTTTTAATGGTTTTACTGTCCTTGGGGGTGTTAAGACATTATTAAGTAATTAAAATTTAAGTAGTAATATTTTTATTTTTTTTTAGTGTGTATATAGTATTTTTTTTTTGGAATATTTATAAAAATGAAAGTAAATATAAAGTTTTTTATTTAATTTATGAAATATGTTTAATTAAATTTTAATTTATTTGAAAATAGTTTGGAAATATTTATTTAGCAACTGGAAGAAATTGTTATCTTTGTAAGAAATAATGAATATTAAAATTATTTAAGGATATTGTAATACAGAATATTCGGAGATTTTAAATTATATATACGAATATTCGGTAATGGACGAACTATTAAATAATTTCGAGATTAGCTATAAGTTTATTACAACCTAATTGAAAGTCATACAAACTGATTGCATAATGAAACATTATTTTGTTATCGTCATATTCACTGTTTTAAAATTACATTATTGTAAAGTCTTTTATTGACGAGTTCTTATTACGCATTGATTAGCAGGGTCTTTGAGGAAAAACATAAATTTTTTTTCGGTGATAATATGATTGACATATACTTTTTAAATAAGTAAAATAAGCATTCTTATAAATTGGCATATTTGTGTGCACGCTGCGAATTAAATAACCAATTTATATTGTAAAATTCATGTCACATATTTGTGATATTATTAAATTAAACGCAAATGAATAGGATTAAAACTCAAATAATAAAGAAATGCAATTCTTGGAGTTAAATTACAAATAATTTATTTTTATAATAAACAAACTATTAATTTTTGACAACATTTTACTGCCGAACAGACCAATTCAACTGCCGCACAAATTCTTAATAATGTAATATATTAGCTCAGACCTAGCATTAGCTCAGAGCTAAATCAGACCTTTAAAATATTTTACTTTAGAGCTTAACAATTATTGTATTCAGAAAACAACAGAAACAGAAAGCACAGCTGTCACAAATATGGCTCTTATAACAAACCGTTGTGCACTGGCTGGTAGTGAATGAGTTCAAAAAAAAATACAACTGACATTAGATGCCAATTAATTGAAAAAATTAAATGAAACTACTGCAGTACTGCAATGAAATAAGTTTAAAATATAAGATTTTATAATTTTTCGCTAGCATTATTATTTCAAATATTGAAAAAATAATGCTAGACTTTTTAATTATTAAACCTTTTCAGCAAAATTTACAATTAATTCACAAGATCAATTAATAAGAAAAATCGGCATTATATTATAATTTGCTGAATTACTGCAGTTATATGGTCAATAATGTTGTCCTTCATTATGAGAAACTGAGAATAAGAAAAATATCACAGATGCTTTAATATTAAACCTATTCTGACCAGTAATTTCTAGAATAAATGCTTAAAATCCACCACAAAATATATTATTTAAATTTTTAATTAATTTTAAGGAACATTTTGATTAAAAAAAATAAAGATTCCTTAAAAAAAAATATAATATACACAAATACCATTTGGATTCATAAAATATTTTGCGCAATATTTTCTTTAATTTTTAGTAATGTCAGTTACTTAACCAAAGAATATTACTCTTAACAATTTTTTCATCCTTTTTTATCATGAAAAATTTGAAAGAAAAAAAAAACAGTAAAATTTATTGCATATCAACAACAAACCATTCCTGACCTACATTATCCTATATATTTCTGTGCGGGTTTAACGCTTTCTCATTCTCCAAAAATATATTTATATACAGAATATTAATATCCTTCTTTTTCATATAATTTCACTAATCCAAAAGGTCAACAGCACCAAAAAGCCCTAACATGAAACAGGAAAGCAGGATAATAATATAGCCAACACCAACAATGTTCCTAAAAGAAATAGAATGGAGAAAAACACAAAAAAAAATTATGATTTGGGTAAACAGTAAACACCCAGGAAGATAGCCATTATGGGTAAAGAAAAAAAATGAAATTATATATATAAGAAGTATATATGTATATATATAAAATCCTTTTAAAATATTATAATAACCTTAAACATTATTATGCACAATTTTTATAAACATAGATAAGATAATACAAACATATACATATACAACAATATATATATTTTTTTAAAACTACAAAATAACATGCCCCAAGGATAATTCATTTTTAATAGTATACTATAGTAGTTGTTTATATATACTAAAATTGTATATATCACATGACAGGATAAATATTCCTTCATTTTCTAACATTAAAGTAGAAATTTTTATTGCGTTTGGTAATTTTCTGTAAATGAGATCATACATTTTGTAAAAAAAGTTAGCAATTTAGAAATAGTGTCCAACTTTTGTATTATAAGAAATGAAACAAAAAAAAAAAAAAAAAAAGGTTTATAAATGTTGGGGTCAGTTGTTTCGAATATATACTAATTTTTTTTTATTATTTAGGACACGTCAAAAAATGGTGTCGGTTTTAATAAATATAAATTTACAATTTATTTATATAGAAAAATGTTTGTTCATTTCTGGATGTAGTGGTTTTTTTTTTTTTTTTTTGAAAACTGAATCTGTTATAATACACTCTGAAAAATTGTGTGGTTTTATATCCATTTTTTTTTTATGTAACATCATAAATAATTTAACAAGGATTGTATTATATAGTATTAAATGTATACAGGATATCTCATTATTGAGTGTTCAGGAAATTATGTTATTAAGATGTTTATAAGAGGCGAAATTTTTAACAAATACTTTAAAATGTGATGTTTTTAAGTCAATAATTTTAGTTGTAGCAATTAATTATAAGGTATTTTTGTTTGGGGGGTAGTAATAACTAAGCTTAGATAAATGTCAAAATAAATGTTGCCATGTACTTGATTTATTTGGGGGCTAAATTTTATTAAACTTTTATTAATAGTTCAAAATTTGTATATATTTTTTAAAAATATAATTCTGGAATGGAAACTGTGAAATATTGGTAATTTATTAAATATAGTTTTATGAAATGGGAATCAATCTACGTAAAATAGTATTTTGTTTATAAAATAATCAAATTTTAAAACGATCGAGAATTTATAGTAATATATCTGAAGGAATTTTGTGAAATATGATTTATCTATTGTAGAGATTAATAAAGTTACGTTAACAGCACAAATCGAGCCTAGGCACCCCAACTAAGAAATCTGAAATATTCTAATTGCTCCAAACATATCTTTATAAGCAGCGCTAAATAGTCCACGCTTCGAATCCAATAAAAAATATTTAAACATTTGTCTCCCGATTTCAGTTACCAGTTTATCATCCCCCTTCGGTAGTGCACTCGAGGGTAACGTGAAATCGATTACATAAAAAACAATTTTTGGAGCAACAGCTGCATGATAAATAATTTCGGTCAAAACAACGTATCCATTAGTCAAGAACAACACATAACTTTTTAATAGTAATGAAATATTTTTAAATGCAATATCCTAATGGCCTCAACTATTATTTTTTTCCCCAGTCTTAAAATTACATTTTATTGTAATTTTATTTCTTATTACGTGGTACTCATTTAAAGTTTAGTTGGATCAACATTGATTACTCGGACTGAAACTGCCAGTTAAGAGTTACACCCAAGTTTATTATCAAAGGAACCACTTTTGCTATCGTTTTTTCTTACGAAATCATTGTATCTAAACGTACTCTGCCATCTAAGTGAATATGAATAGTCACCGAATTTTTCATATCCACTTAGATGACAGAATTAGTTGAACACAGTGTTCTTTTTTTTTATTTTTATGAAATATATAGAAATAGGAGTTTATGTAGATTTATGCTAGATTTAATCTGTCATAAAATTGTCGTCATTAAAAACAAAATTCTATTATATTAGATAAGAAAATATCTAAATAAAAAAAAAATATATAACAAAATTAGTTGGCAGCAATTTCCTCTTTTCAGTTTTTCTTTTTTTTTCTATATAAATCAGTATATCCTTTTCATCTCTGATAACAAAAGATTAAATCAAATTTTAAATACTAACATATATATCTATCTATCTATTTATTTGCATATTATAATACCCATAAAAACACTTGAATTATCTACACATAAGATGTCATGGAACATCATTTTCTATTAAGCCTCATTAAGTTCAATTCAAATATTAGATCGCACCCAGGCGTATATACATTTTCTTTAAATTTCAGTTTTTTTTTTATAAATTTTTCTATTCTTTGGGTTTTTTTTTTATTTTTGGGTCAGAGGAGTTCGGTGAAAAGAGATTAACCCTTTTTTTCTTATGTATTTAAAAAATAAATAAAAAAATTTTGTTACACACTTGTATATATATAAGAAAATCCTTTTTAATATGTTCTTCTTTAAAATCCTGGAAAGAATATTTAAATTTTGTATAGTCTTAAAAAAAAAAATAGACATGGAACATAATAAAATAAACCCCATTGAGATTAGATAATCCTATTTTTATTTTACCAGAGTATTTTAAAATGTAGGACACTTTTAGATATTTTAGATTATATATAACCGTACTATATGCATAAATATAAAAGAGCATAGTATATAGTAAAAGGATATTCACCATAAATATATAGAAAAAATTGTATATATAGTAATAATTTTTTTTAATGATGTGAAAACGGAAAAAGGACTTGGTAATTTTTTTTAAATAAAACTTACCATAAATCATTTTATACTTAAATATTTTTTTTAAGAGAAATGAAAGGATCTTTCAGACTGAATATGAATTATAATAACAATTTTTATCAAAAGAATTTTAAATTATATTATTTTGTTGTATATTTTCTAAAATGGTTCAATTTATTTAATTTAAAATAATATATATTTTATTTTGTAATATTTGTGAAGATTTTTTTGGAAAGGAAACAGGGTGTTTAATTAGGATATTTTAAGCATTGGTTAAAATAAATTTACTTAATGTGATATTTATTTTAATATATGTATTATGAATATCTGATTTAAAAATTTAATTATTTAAATTAAATTACATGTTTTGAATTCTTAATATATTTAATCCTTAGCGGAGTGTACTGAAAATGAATATACAATTAGATAGACAAACCATAATGTGATAGTATTCTTTTAGAAAATATGTATGACCGTCCAACAATCTAAGAATTTTATCGTTATGAAATCTACGGCCAGAGATTGTCATCGGCTAAATATTACTCAGGAAATATGCAAAAAAGTTGTTACTAAATGATGCGACAAAAAAAAGAAATATTGCACATCAATAATAGGAGAAAACATTGACCGATATGGTGAAGGCAGGCAGTATTACGTTATCTATGTTGATCGCGTTCATGAGGGAGTTGGGATGGAACGGTGGGTATAGGATAGAAAAAGCCATCGTGTTGAATATACAACGAATTCTTCGATATTGCTGCAAGGAGGGTTTTCAGTCTTCTTCTCTTTAAAGCTTTTTAAACCAACCATTTAATATTTAAATTAATGAGACAGAAATTTTCCAATTTTTATATAAATATGGCAATTATGGTACAATGAAACAATTAATTATTGATTAAAATGTCTTTGACAGAAGCGATAAATTAATTAAAAGATAAAATTATAAAATCTCCAATAATATTGAAAATAATAACTTTTATTGCTATTATAATTCTTTATTATAGTTTTGAAGATACAACAATGTTTTTTAAAAGTCGTAATTTCATTGTAAAAGTCCTGATATATTTTTCTAAAAGAATTAGTAACTTTTAATTTAAAACAATTAGGTTGTACTAAATTTTATTAAATTTTCATTTAAGTTTTGATTAAATTTAAAAAATCTTATAATAAGACTTTTCGGCTTTGTATCTCTGTCCATTTGCAGGTATATATGGTTGGATAACTTGAAGGATTTTCAGTGTTATGACGGAAAGGTAGTTTTGGTTAACAAGGTACAAAGGTAGTTTTGGTTAACAAGGTACTTTTTTTTTAGCTAAAAAAAGTGTTTTGGCTTAGTATTTGTTCATCAAAATTGAGAATGAGGAGTAAAATTTAATGAGGACATAAAAATATTTCTTGTCGAAATTTTCCAAAGGGGTAATTTAACCAGGAGCAATTAATAATTGCAATACCACCACTACACATGTAGTGGTGGTATTGGAATTATTAATTGTTTTGTTATTGATTTTTAAAATATAATTAAAGTGCTAATCAAATGTCTTTAATTATAACTTTATTAATCTATTAAGATACGAGCAAACATTTTATGTTGGAAATATTGAAATGACATTTTTTTAAGTTATTGCCACTAAAACTTTAAAAATTTATGCGCATACTTAACATGGCATATTTGCAGCAAAAATTATATTTTAAGTTGTGCGTTGAAATACTCTTCTACTGCAGGAGTTGTGCTACTTTTCATTAGCTTTTATTGTGGGTACTATTTTTTCTTGTGTTTATTACATTTTTAATCATCTGTTAACGACAGCAACGTATTATAAAAACAAAATTAATTATTAATTCCCTTCAAAAAAATTCGTTTATTTTTAGGATTTGTTACTTAATCTGTATATGTGTTTGTAAGCCAGGCTATATATAATAATATTATTAAACATAAGATATTATTAAACGTAGACATTATTAAACATAATTAATTTTTTTTAAAAATATTTCTTGTCGAAATTTGCCGAAGGACATAATCTAGTAATTTTATGTTGTATCTTTTTTTAAATCAAAGGACGCAAAAAATTATTTATATTTAAAAAAATATATATATATGTATAAGAAAAATTGAGATTTTATTCAAATTTTCAAAATGTAATTACAAAGCTACTTAAGTAATCAAAATATTTAATTTATCCAAAGGATTTATTTGAAGATGAATCAAATTGATATCTTTTTTTTAGTAAATTTTCAAGAGGGAAAGGTTCTTTTTTTTTTTTGATAAAGCTTATAGCAGTGATTTAAGTTAATTTGTGAAAGTAAAATTGGATTTTTAATATATTTTTTTCCAAAATATACGAAAAATAATAGAAAAGTGTGTAGAAATTTTTATAATACTTCTTAAAGATAATTTTTTTTGTTGAGAATTTCCTGATATAAAATGTTGTTCGTAAAATTGAATTATTAATTTCAGTATAAAAAAATGTGATTTTCAGATTTGTAATAAATATTTTTCTATTAAGTATGGTTAATCAGTTTATTTGGTTTATGTTATATCAGAGCGAAATTGGAAAATATTTGTTTTTTTGTGCAATTTAATTATAATTATTTCCCAAACCGTGTAAGATTTTAACTGAATATTTCTCGACTTTGATCGAAATTTTCTATACACTGCTGGCGTTTCTTCTGTAGTAAACGCTACGGATGACACTTCAAAATACAGGTTTTTCGCAACAAAAATATTTAAACTATTTTACAATTTTTGAATTTCATTTATTTACTGCCAACAAAAATTAGCTGTTTAATTCAG
Organism: Empis livida; assembly: GCA_963932195.1. Lineage (NCBI taxonomy): Eukaryota > Metazoa > Arthropoda > Insecta > Diptera > Empididae > Empis > Empis livida. Next base: position 43,763,596 of record OZ010645.1, read on the forward strand.
AAATTCAAAAATGAGCTGTTTAATTCAGAAATTTTATATTTATTGCATTTCGAATTTATACCGTCGTGCTTCACTCATCCTGCCGGACTACTGATAGTATAACGATAAACTATTTGAAAAAAAAAAATAATTTAAAAAACTTCATCTTTCAAAAAAATGCTCTTTTAATTACATGCCACGAAATTTTCATATAATTTTAAAAGCAATTGACAACCAAACTAATTATAAACTAAAAATATGTTTTATAAAAAAAAACTTCTCCAATAATTTTTCATCCTTTTATAAAATATTTTCAAATAATTCAGTCCTAGAAAATTTTTAGAACACAACAGATGTGCCTGTTTTTTTTTTTGCAAAAAAAAAAAGAAAATTATTAATTAAATTTAAATAAATCACCCTGTCTAAAGTATACAATGCAAAGCAGAAAAATATTATTAATTCTATAGTTTTTTTTTTTAATAATAAATTCATCGTAAAAAATGTTCATCTTATAAAACTTATGCCTGTGTATATGTAAAAATAAATTTAGGACGAAATGATGAAGTTAGTTTTTCTTTGTTGATCATGGAAGTATTTTTTTTTTTTTTTAATTTTTATGTGCGTATCCGCTTTTTACCCTAAATATTTTTATTGAATAGAAAGTTTTCAAGGAAAAAGAATTTTCTTTTTTTTTTTTACATTCTGTCATTAACATAATTTATAACAGTTTAAAATAAAGTTTTTCAAGAGTTTTATTAAATATTTAATTTTTATTTTTAAAGAGAGATCCTTTTTTTTTGTGTTTAGTAGAAAACCCTAAAATTGAAAATTTTTATTATTTTCATCTATTTTGAATATTTTTATGTAGGGAAATATTTTGTGAAAATTTAATATTTTCAGGATGTTATTTCCTCTCTGAATATTGAAGAATCATTGAAGAATTAGTGAAAAATGAGTGAATTTAATAGGATTATTTTGAATTCTTCAGTTTATAACATTCGTATCCAACACTGAGAATAGTGGGTTCAAATAAAATTGAAGAAATTCCTCTAAATTCGTTCATGTCTTGTGATTTTTAATAGTTTTTTAATTGGTAATAATTTTATATTTATATAACTACTTAGTAATCTTTAAATAAATGTAATTTTATATTTTAATTGGAATTGGGTTTATTCGTGAAGAATATTGATTAACAAATAGTAATTTTGCGGAAGAACAAATGACACATCTTAATCTGGTTTGGACGAAAACGTATACAATGTCTCATCTTACAAAATATAAATCTCATATTATTTTTTAACTATAGCAAAAAAAGACTATAACTAAACTAGAAATAGAGCGGTAAAATTAAAACTAGAATTAAGGCGGGAAATTATTTCCGAATTTAAACTTTCAGATTTTATTTCATTTATATTTTTTTAATTTTTATGAAACTTACTGAAAAACTAATAAATTTCTTATTTATTTACTTTAATGCTTTAGTATTTTAGTGGCTTAATACTATAAATTATGGTCTGTTTTGTTGTCGAATTATTTCCGATAGTCAACTTATTTACAAATCTAATATTTTACAAAAAAAAAAAATTTTATAAACTTACCCATATTGATATAGAAAATTGCAGCAAATATAATATAAAATAAATGACAGTCTTGGGAATTCATGATATAATTTCCCATTTTCTCTTAAAGATTTTCCTTATTTTTTCACAAAATAAAAAAAATTATTTTCTTTTTGTTTTTTTTTTTTTTTTTCAGCTGATAATATTGTAGTCGCTTCGATGTCTGTAAAGTTTTTTTTTTTTATTCTAGATAGCATCTAGGTAATTCCAAAGAGGAATGATGATTGTTGTTAATTTTTGTTGTTGTACAATTCACCCTTGACGGTTATACTTCAGTAAATGTTTTTTTTCTTTCATTTTATTTATCCGTGACCAAAAATGTTTATAGAGGAAAATTTTATAGTTTTTTGTTTTTTGGTTGGTTTTCACAGTAGAAGAGATTTTAATTTTTTGTGATAACTGAAAATTATTTGTTGGCAAAACTTTTGTTGACAGTCACGACAATTTATTGAAGCAAATTGTAATTTTGATATTTAACTCACATTAGAAAAAAAGGGTTTTAACTCACATTAGAATAATTTTTTCTGCAAAAAAAAAAAAAAGAATTTATTAAAATTTAAGTAAAATAAATTGGAAATTTTTTAAATTCGTTATTAAAATTTCATAAATTTTTAATTAATTAAATTATTTGGTAAATTTATTAAAATTATTTAATTTAAAATTTACTTTTAAAATTTAATTCAATTTTCTTTAATAATTCCAAAAAAAAAATTTTCTCTATAATTTCAAATGTTTCAAAATTTAACTTTAATTTTTTTATAAATTTTCATTTTCTTAGCTTTTCTTGACTAAACAATTTTTTTTTATTTCAATTTTTACTAAATTTGTTTTTCTGAAAATAAACCGAGTTAAAAAAATTATAAAACAATTTATAGGGAAGAAAATTTTTTATCCAAATAAACACACATACAAAAACAAAATGAAAACAAGAAAAATCAAAGAAAATCTGTCTTGTAATTTTAAATAACAAAACATTTTTTTCCATAATAAATTCAATAAACAAAGATGAAAAAAAACACATTAATTTATCAACAATTTCAACAAAATTGTAAAAAAAAAAAAAAAATTGTAAATTTCGTTGAAAAATACTGATGAATTTTCAAGAAATATATCTCAAAATAAATTTAATCAGTAAAAAAGCTGAATTTTTTATGTCATGTCCTTTAAATTTATATTCGAATTGTTGAAATGAAAATTTTGTTTTTATTGTAACAGAAAGGATAAATTAAGTAGAATTAATGGAATGAAATCAGTTAAATATCAATTGATTTTGATCTAATAAAAAAATATTTTAAAATTAATTATGTATTGTTTTTTTTATGTATATAATAAAATTGGTCCTTAAAAGGATTGAATTGAAATTTGTTTTTAATATGAAATGCCAAAATATTAACATAAAATATTAATTAAAAAATATGAACACAAAATTATATTATCACTTGGCCATCTGACTGTCCGTCTGGCCGAGTGTAAACTTATTCAAATAATGATTTAACATTGTAAATGAATTTATAAAATATTACCGGACACAACACTGTAAAATTTGAAGAATTTGCTAATAGATGATTGTAAAAATTACTATAAGACCATCCGGTAGGAGGCGTAATTCCTGTTTTACAAAACCGTGTTTTCTAATGTGAAATGGCAATTTAATGTAGTAGTTATTCTCCAAAATTAATAACTTTAATTAATTTATAGTAGTTATTCTCCAAAATTAATAACTTACTCTTGGAGGAAGGGTTTAAACTTTAAAGAGTATAATAACACAATATTTTCATTTAATTTAAATATCTGTGAATAGAGTCGTCCAAGTTCAATTTATAATAAACTTTAATATGTAATTTAGCATGGTTTATATGTTATTTAGTATGTAACATATGTTAGAGCCTTCGTTAAAAAGTTAATAACGCGTAAACCTAAATAATAGGTAGTGGAATTCAAGATTCTGCGGGTAGGAGGCTTAAATTCACTAAAATGACGGAGTTTGAAAGTAAAAACGAGTAGAGTAAAATAAAAGTTTGTATAATTGTACTAGTTTATGCCACTGTTGTATTATGATTTTTATAATGTACTTTACATTGACATAAAATGTACATAATCATAAAAATTACTACACAGTCGTCTTACTGCGTGCGCGATATTTTTGGTATATTCTCAAAAAAAAAATGTAATAAAAACTTTATTTAGTAAATTTGATCAAATATTGTTAAAAATTAACATGATTTAAAAGAATATTTTAAAAATATAGAAAAACATCTATAGAAAATTATGAAAACGAAAAGCTAGAATATTTATTTCCTGTCCCAAAACTCAGTAATAAATATTTTTTAAGTTAATGTACGTAAAAAGTTTTTCTCTAAAAATATATATTACACATATATTTTTATTAAAAAAAAAAAGTTAGTGTGATTAAGAAAATTCTGAATGAAAAAAATTAAGTAAAACTATTTTATCCACAAGAGACGTACAAAACTATAATTTTGCTTTTGACCTAGTTTTTTTCCACCAGAAAAACAACAATAATAAATTTTTATTATTTTATTAAATTGTTAAAACTTTATTGTTGCACATCATCGTATATTTTTTATATTTTTATTATCGTAAGGATAAAATTAAAGGATATAAAAAATTTGATTTAAATAGTTAAGTGACATAACTAGAATTTAAATTATAAACTAATCATAAAAATAAAATGAAATAACTTTTTTTAGGGTAAAGCATAATTTTTATATTTCAAGAAAATCAGAAGAAAATAAAAATAGGAGTGATTTAACATCGCTTTGACAGATAATTCTGATACGATAATATATTTTTCTTCTCTGAAATAGAGCGTAGCGATTGAACAATGTTCAGATCATTCATCATTATTCTAAATAATGATAGTAATATTGTTAGACGGATTGGTTAAATTTCTCTATTTTCTGATAACATTAAGTCACTACGACTCTATGTTAAACTTTTAAAGTTTTTCAAACTATAATTTATTTCAATAAAAAATATGTGTAATAAAAGTTTTATTTAAAATACATAGACAAAAAAAAAACTTTAATATAATTTTTCCTTAAAATAAGGAAATAAACAATTTTAAAAATAAAATATACAGAGAATACTAAAAGGATATATTTAAAAAGTATATAATTTAGTATACAGAATCACAAAAAAAAAATGAAGAAAAATAATAATTTATCCTCTTTTCTTGTAATTTAACAGAAACAAAATTACACAACAACAAGGATAAAGGAAAAACAACGAACAAAAAAAAATATTTCGTTTATTTAGCTGAGAAATTCGATGAAAATTTCTTATTTTTTTTTCTTTTTTAGTGTTTCTTGGAAAAATAATATTAAATGAAATTTCCTTATTAATTTCATTTTTGTCTATCTATTGTTTGTAAGTTATTTGACTTGTCATCAAAACGACTAGGAATAGTCAGAAAATTCGATTAGAATATTAGTAGGAAATTTGTTTTAAAAGTTTTATATGAAAGGACCGCTCAAAAATAATTATAAATACGGAGTAAATCCTACGTTGTATGATGAAACAGTGTAGAATATCCTTATTTTAATTAAATTCATTTAAATGAGTTTTAAAAGTAATTAAGGCCCTTTTCGAATCCATTACATTTGTAATAAGTACTTGATTTGTGTGCTTGATTAGTCCGAAACTTCTCCGAATTGTTAATAGCACTATAGTTTCTTGCTCTCCAGAATTCTGTCAAATTTCAGCCTACATTAATTATTTTACTTAAAAACAAATATCATGATTTCTCTCCGAACAGTCGCATATTTGGAAAAATACTACAACGTAGTAAACGGTCTCAATTATTCTTCAAATATTGTTGAACATATTTGAATTTTACAGAGTTCATATGTGTATCTAGAAAAAGTATTCTATCTAAATGGTAGTAATATTTCCTAGCTATGCAGATTATTTTTCAGTAAAATGCAGACACATTTACCTAATAATAAAATTAATAGTTGTTTTAATTATATAAATGATTTAGTAACTAAATTTGAAACGAAATCCTTCACGCTAACAATAAAAATACCAAAATTTTATTTCAAATTAATTTTATGAACTTAAATTAAACCCCCAAATTCTTATTCTTATGTTTTTTTTTCGTATTAAATAGGAAATATGTATTTTATATTTCTTTCAAATAGTTTAGTATATCTTGAAAAAGTTTCCTCTTGCCAGAGATGAAAAAAAAAAATCCTTCAATGTTTGAATACTGATGATAATTTAGAATAATAAAAAAGAATTTCATTTGCTTTTTTTCCCCCATTTTTATGTTGTTTTTTTTTATATAGTACTATGTTTTCAGTTTTTTCTGTTTTTTTTTTTGGGTAATCATTGTGTATATATGTATGTATCTAAAGTAAAATACAAAAAAAAAGTCTGGCAAAGAACATCATTAAAAAACACAATATCAACAAAAGTGTACACGAAATAAAATACATTATTATGTTGTAACAATTTTTTTTTTTTTTTGTGTACCATCGGCATGTTTCACGAAAAACATAATAATTATTGTGCATAAAAATCACCATACTATACATAAGAGAAAATCAACTTTTTCTTTTCATTTATATTTCTGTTTTCTTGTTATTTAAAAGTTTTCTTATTTCTATGTTAAACAACAACATAAGAAAATCTTTAAGATTATTGAAATTATTTTAATTCAGATAACGAAAAAAAAAAATTGTACATACATACATATATATTTATTTAAATTTTAAATATTTACTATGCTTATTGAAGTTCTGATAGGATATTTATGGAATAAATTTTTTATTTTTTTTTCTGAAAATGGTGGACTTTTAAAATTAGAATTGTTTTAGAAGAAGAAAAAATGTGCGGGAGCACGTACTTAATAAATACAAAAAAAATTAATTTTTTAAAATACTTTTAAAAGCTTTTTAAATATTAAAAGATTTTATGTAGAATTATTTTTTTTAAGTATTACAGAGTTTATTTACATAGATTATTCGTTTTTTGAAAATTATTCAGTATCATAATTTGAAATATCCAAATTAAATAATATACTTATAAAATTTGGACTCTAAGGTAAATGACATAATTTAATTTACATTCGATATTGTGTCTACTATTTTATAATTTCTCATTGAACTGAGTTTATGAACAAGTTATAACTTTTCAAAACTAATAAATAAAACTTAACTTATTTAAGGTTTACATTACAATTCCCTTAAATTATAGATTTTGTTTTCTTCTGGGGTAGAACCTCTTATGACTTATATTTGTATAAAAATAATTTCTCAATTACATATCCTATAACATACAAGATACAAATATGAAAGTTTTCATATATATGTCATAAAAAGTTCTATTTAAAGTTCACAATGAAACATAAAAAAAAAAAAAATTATGGAAATTCTATCTTATGGGTCGTGGGTTATTATTTAGATTGGGTTTTTGTTTATGCTTCATTTAAATATTTTTATGCTAAAGTATGTTGACAGTCAAAATATACTAAAATGTATAAAAAATAAGAGTTATGTACATTAAATATTTTGTCTTTTGTTTTATGTTTAATTAGGTTGCCTTTTATTCAAAATTACCTTCTTGTATTTGCCAAAAATTAATGTCAAATTTATCGGGTTTACGAGTTTTAGTTATACTTTGATTTAACAAAATTTTAAAATTAAATTTTGTTTTTAACCCTTACGGATCGGTAGACAACTAGATCGTTCAGAATGCATATTATGAAAATATTGGTACAAGTGGAACTCATATAAAATAATGATTGAGAATTTTTTTTTAACGAAACAAGTCTAAAAACATTTACAAAAATTTTAATTAGGTTTTTAAATAAGGATTTATATTTAAGTATTTAATTTACTACAGTATAAATGATTAATTGTTTTGTCAACAAGAAAAGGATATTTTTACTCCTAGCAGTATCGATGTATATTGAAAATTATGCAACAAAATATAATAACATTTAATTATAAATTCCATTAGTACTATATAAATGACTATTTGAGATACTTTTTAAATCATATGTACTATCGCTAATTTTTATTTTAGCCGACTTCTGGTGGGACATTATATCTATAAGCCCGAAAGGGTTAAACATACTAAGACTATCGTTTTGTACTATAACATAAAGTATAAATATTTTCATTTCTTGCAATAAATGAAAACAAACACTGAAAATATCAGGTTAAAAAGAATAAATAAAATGAAAAATTACTTCTTCAAAATTTCACGATCCATTTTTTTTTTAATTAAAAACTTGTTTTATTGTGCTAGACAACATACACTAAACTAACATAGACTTTTATACTTAGGAACATAAAATAATAGTTTGAAGAGTAAAATCTCTTGATAAACATCAAAAACAAAGGATATTTTTCTATGTTTTTATTTTCGTAGAAAATGAAAAAAAAAAAATGACTTTAACCCTAAAATCTTCTTTAGTATACAGAATATATGACCTAATTTTTATTCAATCTACAATTCTTTGTTACTATTATATTTGTAGCATAAAAATTTTTGTGGACTAAATTTTCATTTCTCGGTTGAGGAAGTCTTTTTAGTTCTGTGTGATTAATTGGCAAAAAAATTCTGTAGAAATTTATAGTGAAAATTGTGACACTTTAAATGTAATATTGAGTACAAGTGTTACTTTAAATCAAATTATAAATTTTTTTTTTTTTAGAATTTCTTGAGAAACTTTATAATTAAATTTCATTACAAAAAGATATAAAATTATTTAATTAACCTCATCCTTAAAAAAATGCTCCTAGCTATTATTTAATTAGTTTTCATAATTTTTTCTAAACAAAACTTTTAAAAGGACAATACTTCCGGTAAATATAACTAAACTTAAAAGCATATACAAAGTAATTATGCAACAAATTTAATTAGGTTTTTTTTTATATTCGTGATGTAAAAAAATATAACTTTTTAAAAAAAATAAGTTTAATTAAAATTTAATTATAAAGTTTTCTATTTTTACATAAATTAAAATTAATTGCATTAAATTGTAGTAAAATAAAGGATTTAAACATTGACTTGAAATTGACAGTAAAATATAATATGGCAATGGTAAATTATTTACAAACGGAAATTCTTAATTGAATCCTTCAGTTGAATATATATTTCAATAAATATCCTTGTTTATAAAGCTAATTAACACTTTTATGTATTTTTTATTTGTGCGAATTTTCTATACGTTTTCTTTTCCTTAAAACTATACATATAAAAAATTAAGATTGGTGTACAAATTTGGTGTACGAAAGACCTTGTTAATTTGCACTATTTGGTTGTTCTGATTCAAAATGTCATTAGAGTTCTATATTATCTTTCCAAAACCTTGACTTAAATAATATCTTATTAAATTTATACAATAATAAAAATTACTAGAAGGCGAAAGTGGTAGCAATTAGCATGTGACCAAAAACGGAAAATATGTATAATTTTTTTAGGGTGTGTTTTAAATAATATTCAGTTAATTATATAAGCATTTTGCACAGCTATGCTGATGCTAATTAGTAAATATTATTCTATAATAAAGTGCAAATATATTATGAAAATGAAATTTGTAAAATCTACATTAAATTTTACACCATTTTCTGAATCTAAATGAATTTTATGCTCTTGGATACCAGAGTGGAATGTAAATCTCATAGAGTTTGCATGGCATTAAATATGACTTTAAAGTCAAATTTAATGGCATGCAAACTCTATGAAATATTTCTGGGTAATTCGAACAGAGAACAAACTTTAATTAAAAAAGAGTCGAATTGAAATTTCCAAGCTGTTCTTATCTTGTATTATAAAATTGACAGTTTACAAATCAAAAGCTGTTAAAGACATAATGGGCTTCTACACTAACATCTTAATCACGAACTACTAATCCTATTTTATAGAAGAAAACGTAGTGATACAAAAATATAATCCCAAATCTAATAAAAACTAATAATAGCCCAAAATCTAATAGACATTATGAAGTTTGAATTTGATTAAAATTAACTTGTAATCTAATTATTGTATTAAGAATAAAATAGTCATTAAGTATTTTATGAATCTGTAAATATTTGTCTGTGCCAAAAACATTCAGCAAAATGATTTGAAGTATTACTGTGCAATTAACTTCAATATTTGTTTGTCTGTTTATTTTACAAAGTGTAATATAAATAATAATAAAATTACGAATTATTTGAAATGTCAGAATTTTTGTATAAATTTTTCCTTTGAAGGTTAATCGTAATTATTATTTTTACTTTCTCGTCGAAAAGAAAACTTAATTATAATTTATTTAGTATAATTACGACAAAAATAATTTATCTTTTCGTAACCTCATTTTAGTCTCTTCTGTATATACATTTATTTGCACCAAAAAATAAAAATAAAAAAGATAGTGGTAGTGGAAGCTTTCAAGCATTGTTAACAACAAAAATTTTTGTGAAAATCCTATTTATTCTAATGGTTTATGTCAATAAAAATTACACATTTATAAATAAATTGAAGATTTTCTAGTAGTTCTACAAATTATTTTACAGGATGGATAATAATTATAATTAGTTAATTAAAGATATGTGCTGATCCTAAAAACATATAATTAAATAATTTTTTATTTTCATCAGATAAATGAATCAAATGAATCTCAGCGTATTTCTTTTATTTAATTTTCTTTTAAAGAAGATTTAAGACTAATGGATCACTAATTCTTCCAAACGAAGGGATCTAACCATTCTGAAAAGAAAACCAATTCTATTATAAATTTAAAATATTTGTGATAAAATTACTTTAAAAGAAAAAATAAGAAAAATTAATTTGTTGACTGGTTTTAAACTATTTTTTATAGATTTTCATCTAACAGAAAAATTATACATAAAATACGACAGATTTAGAATCAATAATGAGAATTATATTTATGATTTGGTTAACTAATAGGAAACTCGTAATTGATGCGGTATACTTTTTTGTTATACTTCTTTTAAAAATGATATTATATATCTGGATCAAAACTTTATCTTTTCCAGTTCGGAGGAGAAAAGAAAAATAGTATCATACCAAGATAATGTCTTAATTAGATGAATTTCTTAACACTTAAATAATTTTTTTATGTATCTCCTTTGACAGAACTGGAAAAGATAAAGTTTCGATTTCGACATAATATCAAATTAAACCATGAAAATAAGTTTTTCACCCTAGAATAATGTTCACCGATATTATTACATAAAATTAATTTAAAGAAACGAAAACTTTTTAAGATATTGTTTATTTTGTTGGTTTTTTAAGGTTAATAAAATTTATTATGAAAATCCGAAAAGTTTTTCATTTTTTGATTGTACATATATGTCATGATTTTACGAAAAAAACGGCTAAATAAATTCTTAATTTAAAGAAAAATCATCTGAAGCAGAATAGTTTGGGTTTTCTAAAGATATAAAGTAGTTGTGTTAATTAAATGATTTTCTGACTAGAATCTAGTGAAATTTCTTTTTATAAAATGATAAACAGAATAAGTCGTTGTAGCTGAGATCATTGCTAATGACGTTGTCATTGTCTTTCCTAAACCAAATACATAACATCGCAATCAATCCAGAAAAAATGTCACATACATATATCATAGTGAATTCATCGACTAAATAAATTTAATTTAATTAATTTTTCTTCGACTTGAGACGTTTAAAATTTGAAATTGTCTATCTAACTAAATACAGCGACAATCAGAGCTACACAGTAAGATCGAAATACACCCGACAATTGCAACCAAGCACTTGCAGTATTGTAATACAATAGAATAATGCGAAATACATGATTTTACAGCGAGCTTCGACAGTGCCAAATTCTATTCGAGTCTTTACTAAACGTATTACTAAATTAATATACTCGCTGTATTTTCATATTTTCAATTTTTCATAATTAATTTCTTTCCACTATCAATACCATTAAATCTTTCAGCCAAAAATTTAACTAACTAATGATAATTTTCCTCATTTTAAGAAATAAATAATAATTTTTTTTATAAAACTTTTATTTTTTGGCTTCCTTTGTGTTTTTTTTATTTTATGTTTTAAATAAAAATGTTGAAAGTTTAATTTTATGTTTGTTGTTGTGGGTATTTTATGAGATTAATTTTTGTATTAATCTTAAATGATTTTCTAATTAAAAGTTTTTTTTTTGAAAGTATTATAAAACTTTTCGTATATACAAATAAAAAAAAAATACTTTAAAATACTTTTCCATTATTTTTTTTTGGAAAATTAATTTAATTAAAAGTTTTCGGTATCAAGAGGCAGTTTTCTTTTATCTTTTTTTTTTGTTTTCTTTTTGAGGGCAAAACATTTTTTTTTAAGGAGAAAACAAGGTGTTTAGAGATTTTTTTTATAAATTAATTTTAGATAAAAATAGTCCTTTTAATTAGAATTATTTTGGTATGCTTCAGTATTTGAATTTATAATTTAATGTTGATGCTGCAAAAAATATAAATATTAAAATTTCGTAAATTTTTATTAAAATTTTGTTGAAATTAAAATTTGTTATTAATGGAAATTATTAATGTTATTTAAATTTAGTTTTAAATTACTTTTAATGACTAGTTGAATTGGCACGTTTCTTCGCAGGGCAAGCGAAGCGAATTTTTTACGTGAATATTTTATGTGGTCATATTGTGACAGTTTTTATCAAAGAACATTTTGAAACTAAATACTGAAATATAGTCTGTAAAACGGAAAAGCTATTATTCACGTCGGTTTAGTTAATACATAAAAATTAAATTTTAACTTCAGATCATTGTACATTGCCTTATTCATATAATTATTAAATCAAATTCAAATTTGTAGCAAGAAATTAGTTGAAAAACTAATTTTCCCGCCTAAAAATTAACTTTTTCTATTTCCATTTTATAATAAAATTATTTTCCTTCAAATTTGCATTAATAATACAGCTCAGATAACTATTACATTTTATATATACTCTCTGACACTATTTTCTACACATCTGTGATCTGTTACATAGAATTTGCATTCAATTATGTTCATTCATATTATATTATCTTTAATTTATACACTTGAAAAGTTTCTGTACATTTAATCAAATTTCTATTACAGTTGTTACATAAATTTTTAATTCTATTTTAAAATTTGACTTATATTTTACATTCAAATTATGAATTACATAAAAAAAAAACAAGAAATGGAAGAAGCCATTTAGTTTTTTTTATGCACAATTAATTCGGAAAACGAATGAATAAACGCAATTTTTCAACAAAATTAATTTAGTTTTTCAAATCAGTAAAAACTATCATATTATAATGTGATTAAAAAGGATAAAAGGATGATTTATATCTAATTTATAATTGCGTAGTTAATTAATATTTTTAAGTATACTTTTTTACATCAATTTAATTTATATGAAAAATTATGTTAAATTTATTATATTTACAGTGATTTTTTTCTTCCTTAATGCTGAAAGAAATAATAATATCATTTTAAATATTTCACTTTTATAACAAGTGAAATTTTTAAAATGGTATTATTAAAGTAATTTTGTCTTAGTTGTTTCACATTTCTAAAATAAATATTCTAAATATTTTTTTTAGGTAATTTTTATACACTTTTCTTAATTTACCAAATGTCAGAAAATGTTAAGAGTACAGTGTCTGTGCAATTAGAATTATCAAAAGACTTACAAAGACTGAACTAACTCTCTAATCCAAGGTATACGATATATTTAAATTATTATTTATCATTACAAAAATATATGAAATATTATTTTTAAAGGCTATAAAAATAATAACATTTCCAACAGAAGGAGAATAAATTAAACTCCCAATGGGCCCCTTTTAAATCATAATTTTTCTTCTTCCTTCTTTTGCAAAAAATAAAAAAAACAAGAAAAATATATATTTTACGATGATATTCCAGAAATTCAAAATTAACATAAATTTATGTGAAATGTAAAAGATTTATGAACTATATGTAATGTTATTTTATGTACATTATGTTGTGTACAAGAAGTTTCATGCAAAAACCTTTTAGTAAATTTACTCAAGAAATTATATGCCAGATTTTTTTGCCATCATATCATAATAATATATCGTGATATAAAATGTGAATTCATTTGAATCAAGTCACCGAGTAACACTTCAATATTAAATAATAATTTAGCAAATCATTTATTTGTTGAACATTAAAAAATAAAATATTCATTTTTTTGTGAATTGTGTTGTGCAGAATAAGTAATTTTCAAATTTTTAAAAGGTCTGCGAAATTATAATTATTAAGACTATCATTTATAATGTGACAACTGGGGAAAATGATTCTAAACTAATATATAAAATCTTTTTTTCAAAACAATTTTGCGGTCCCACTTAAAAAATATAATATGTATAATATTATACATACTGGGAGAGCCCTAATATTGTCGAACTTTCTCGTTCTATCTTTGTTTCTTTCATTTACTCCCCAAGTTGTGAAAAACTATATTAAAATACATATAAGACGATTGAAATTTTGTTGCTTCAGGCAATTTTGTATAAAATATGTTTTTTTCTAAATTAATATTTCATAAAATGGCATTGCCATTTCGAGTATTACAAGACAGAAAACTACTTATTTAGTTGGAGATTTTGTTTATCAAATTTGTGTGGAACAAATGTTATGGCTTTCCGATATAAAATATTTCTAATTATTCCCAAAAAATTGTATTTCAATTCCGCATCTAACGATTCAAATTCATTTCAATTTTCCTCTATAACAATTTTTTTTAATAATTATACGGTGTAAATATAATTATTGCGTCAAAAATACTGTCATAATTACAATGTAGAGAAGTCACTAAAAGTAATTACGAATTAACATTCCATTAAAATTTATTTTTACATATAATTTTATGTTTGCGAAAGCTTTAAAATATTTAATTACTGAAATACAGGATGACTAAAGCATTAATCATTTTAGAAATTAAATTAATACTACAAGAATTTTGTATAATAAAAACTTTTTTTTTTTAGTATGATTATAAAATATCTGAAAATGATTAAAATATTAATTAATGCTTAAAAATTAGAGTAAAATAATAAAATAATTCAAATTTCAATAAAAAAATTTTAAATGAAAGATAAAAATATATTTTTATAAAATTCACGTTTTGGGAAGGAAAATATATATTTATGAAAATTAATTTGAAAAAATAAAATTCAAATAAATCATAAATTTTCCAGTCGGAAAGAAATTTTTTTTTATTATTATCATGATGATGATAATCAGATATAGGCAAAAAAAAAAAAACGCTGTAGGGTTTCGACTTTTCAATTTCAAAAATATTAGGAAATATAATCTCTTTAATAAATTGCTTATCAATTTGATGAAAAATATTTTTAAGACTTTGATTTTTAGTTAGAAAAAAAAAAACAATATTATATAAATAAATTTTCCATTTGAATATTATAATATATTTTCTAAGAAATTTGCGGAAACGAATTATAAAGTATTGTGATCTGACACTTTACAAGTTTCTTTATTTAAAAATTATTTTCTTTAAGTTTTTGGTCTAATAAATATTTATACGGTTTTCGATTAAATTGAATTTTAAATTTTCCGGTTAACAACTTGAAATTAAAATAACTGAAAGAAGTTTTCCTCCAAATTATTCCTCCTTTTTGGCGCTACAGCTCATAGAGTCTGGGCCGTATTTAAAGGGTTTTTTACATTATATTGTAATTTGGACATACTAATTTTAAATGGGCGCCGAATGATAAATCACTTGTTTATAAAGAAAATTTACTTACAACGACCAAATAGCTTTTATTAGTGAAATATATTATTATTAGTAAAAGACCTCCGGTAACAATTTGCCTAGTGTTAAAATACATTTTATTACCGGTACTTATTTAAAGCTTAGGGTATGTTGAAAATTATACATTTTTTTTACTAAATTTCACCCCAAAAATATGGAGATTCGGTACGAATATCAATAGTTCGAATATCAATAGTTCGTGTGGTAGTTTAACCCATTATGTACCGAATCTCCATATTTTTGGGGTGAAATTTAGTAAAAAAAATGTATAATTTTCAACATACCCGAATCAAGATTATTATAATAATTTTATGTAAAAATGAAAAATCTTTTTCTTACGTTATTTTAATTTTCATTTTTCTACCTTGTTGAATTTTCTGATTATTTTAAAAATAATTTCTTTCACATTAAAAAAATAAAATATTCGGTGTCTCCATGTAAATCAAATATTGACTTTATAAAAATGGTTTTCAAATTCAAGAGAAAATATATGACCTTTATAATCATATCTATCACATATATATCTATATTCGTGTATCCTGAAATTGTCGTTTTACCTGTCTTTGATTTATAAATTCACTAATATTAAATTCATATTGATGTTTAGATGATGATAATAATGTGATAAATGTGACGGGGGGTTTCAGAAAATATAAGCAAAATATCATAAGGAAAAGAAATTAGATTCTTGTTTTTTTTTTATGATATTCTCATATCATTTATGTAATATTTTTTTTTTTCGAAGGTATATGATAACAATATGGCACGACATCAGGTTGAATAGAATTTTTTATTTACTTTTACGATAAAGTTTTGGTATCATTAATTATGGAAACCTGCGTAGTGAATAAAACGTTGGGTATACATATTAATAATAAAAGATATCAGAGATAAAAAAAAAACAAAATTAAAGTAAATTGGGGTAAAAATTACATAAAAGTTTATAATATGATACTGTTGAGCTGTGTATGAATTAAAATTTGACAACATTTATTTATTTGAGAAATTGTGAATTCAAGATTTATCACATCAAACTATTCAATTTTAGAAGTTCGTACAAATGTCTGACAACAATATAAATGTCAAAAGCAGTCATCATACTTTAAATGTGTATAATTAACATCTGCGTAATTTTTTGATACGATGACAAATTACGATTGATCAGAAAATGGGGTTCATCAAACATTTTTTTAGAATAGGAAGATCACGTGAAGATATAGTGGCAAGATAGGAAGATCACGTGAAGATATAGTTTTGCCGTGAACTGTACTTCAGTTAAGATAATTGTGATCAAGTCGCAGGGTTTTGTATTATGACTGTGTGTTAGAAATTTCATCGTATACTTTGAGCTGCTCGGCATTGTTTACTTTCAAACTTTTCTTATGACTAGCTCAGAAAATAAGCATTTCAGACGTTTCGACTACTTGCAGCAGTGGCAAGATTCAGACGAATCGCAGCAATTGGCTGGTAAAGGATTTCCTATCGTTCCGATTAAAGATTGTTTTTATCTTCTACTGGTAATAGTCGGAACAGCAGGGCACCTTAACTGGCTTTTCTGAATTTATTGCGAGTATTAAAGTACTTACCTTGCTCCACTACTATCACCATTGCGGTAGCGTATTCGTTGAAACTTTTTTTAACAACTAAATACGGTATATGGTATTATTTGGGAAATTTTATTATACTTTCTTCTACTTTTATACCCCATTTTAATGTACTCTGTCAACAATACAAAGCAATTTACCATACTCAAATAATAATGGTATATATATATTTTTTTAATTAAATAAATAAATCGGAGAAAAATATGAAAGAATATCATAAATTGCTATTGTCCTATGCTTTTTTGGATACAGAAATGGATTTTTTTTTTGTATATTCAAAAGAAGTCCTTTTTAGTGTCCTTGTAAATGTTGAATATTCATTTTATAACAAAAAAAAAAAAATGGAAGAATAAAAATGTGAAATTGGAATTTATATGAACGTACTACGGATACCTTAATAAAGAATATAAAATTTAATGTAATTTTATATTTGCTGAAAAAAAAAAATGATTTAAAAATTGAAAAAATAAAAAAATAAAAATTGATCATCAGAAATTATTGCACGATATCCTTACAGGACGAAAATATTATTTATTTTTTTTAATGATTTTTTAAATATAAAATATATTTATATTTTTGAAGCAATTCTTTTGCAAATATAACTTGATATTAATTTAAATTTTTGATAATTTTTGTAAATCATTAGCTAGTATATTTTAAGTGATAAATAAAATTAAATTATATTTATGTATTTTAATTTGTTATAAATAAAAATTTTAACAGACAATAATAAATCTCTGAAAATTATTTTAATTAAATATTTAAAATTTCAGTATAATTATTTTATAATAATTCTGACAAAATTAATTATTAATTTCTAAATTTAATTTTTTTTTTAATGCGTTATTTTCATAATTTATAATTTAAAATAAAAAATAAAAGAACCATTTTATGATAAAATTGTTCAATTAAAAAATCATTTATCTTAATTAAAAAAAAATATTCAAAGTATAAAGAAAGTATTTTTTTTATTCCGTAAATCCTTTTAAATGATTTTATGAAGAGCAGACCAAAAAAAAAAAAAGGTTTATAGTCAAAATATACTTTTAATTGCAAAATAATTGTAAATTAAATTTTATGGTCGGAAATTGAAAAACTCTGGTGTTTTAATTATGAAAATTTTAGTCCGGTAATTGTCATTAAACAGATAAAAAAAGATATATATATAGAATAAAAGTTTTTTATTTAAATAATATCTAACGTTGTCGTTATCACGGTAATCCGTAGTTAACCAAATATACAAATTGTCACTATGTACATCTAATATATGGTTCATTAAATTTGTTAATTGATAAAGTTTTAAAAATTACTTTGTATAGCGAAGGATTAAATTTAAATGATATTATAGGTAATTAGTGATATTGTAGAAATTATATTGTAGAATATAGGTAACTACTGATACATAATATTTATTTGTGTATAATCTTTATTGACCTAATAAACTGTAATTAATCCGAATTAATCTGATTTAATTTTAAATCAAATAAATTTAACAATTCTTATATAATCCAATATTCTTTTTTACGTAATTATTTAAGCAACCCTGAAGAAAATTAAGCTAAGAGATAGTCTCGATTTTAAACTTTAGCTTAATTAATATTTTATCCTAAGTTAATAAGTTAATAGGTGATGTGACACATTATTATGACTATCTAAATTTAAAATAATTTAAATCGAGAAAAAACTCAAAATTGCTTTTAGTGGTACAAAAATGTCATTATTAATCAATAAAAATATTAAATTAAGTAATGATTTTTTTTGTTATTATTCAGCGAATTTGTAAAATATTTTATGACAATAAATTATGTGTTAATTAAACCACAAATTGGTAAATAAAACTATTTACTTTTTATAAAAGTTTAATTTAAATTTGAAATAAAATTATAAGTTAAACTAATTTTAAAAGTTGCCGCTTATTAAATTTTTTTAAGGTTTTCATAGACAACATAAATGTTCAATAAGTTATACACATTTGGGAAAATTTGAATTAAGTAGAAAACTAATTATTGAAAAGTCCTTAATAAATTTTGTTAAACTGTTAAATATAATATTTGTAATAATTTAATATTATTTTAAAATTTTTGAGTATTATTAAAATCACAAGAAAAGTTTTAAATTAGCGAGATAAGGAATTTTACATTTTATTGTCAGTTTCCATGAAAAGTGATTGTAAAATCTTAAAGATTACTTTCTACTATAAAATATCATTGCAAGTAGAATATTTTAAAGAGTTTTCTATCTGAAATAATTTGTTTTATTTGTAAATATACTGTAAAAACAGATAAAAAGAATATATATTTTTTTAATTACTAAATATTAAAAAACAATTAAATTCCTAAATAAATATTTAATAAATTATTATTTTTTCAACCTTTTTAAACAAAAAATTTTCAATTTTTCATTATCGTAACTCAAATTTTGTTTTAAGGTTATTCTTTAATTGAATTCCATAAGAAAAAAGGTTAAGTAAGGACTATAAATGGAAATTATTTACACTTTATAAATAAATAAGTATAATTATAATAGTCCTTGTGAATATTTTCGTAATTTTCGTTTAAGGATAAATAATGTAAATATACATAAAATAAAAATGTGACACAAAAAAAAAAAAAAAATTCTTTAATTAAATAAACAATTTATTCATTTATTAATTTTTTTGAACAACTTAAAATAAATTAGTTGTTTATGTATTGATACAAAGACGATTAAGTAATTTTCTAAGAAAGAATTATAGTGGAATTATCAAAAATTTGTAATAATTTTATATAAATTATAGTTGGAAATTCTGTATTGTAATGAAAATGTTGGGTTTTGAGTTATTAAATATAATTAATTTTACATTTCATAATTTATTTTAAATAACAGAAATAATGTGGTATTCTTCAAAATTTACTGTCAAAATGAAATTCTGATGAAATTTTAATTGTAAAAAAAACGAAAAATTAAAGAAACCGTAATCAATCAAACTTAGACTTTTTGAAATATTTAAAGCTTTTAAAAAAAATTTACCATTTTTTAAATTACTTTTCCATGAAAATAAAATAAAGTTTATTTTTTTTTTTACACAAAAATTACATAATAATAAATAAATAAATAATAAATCATTTTAGGGACTGAGATTCATTACTTCAAAATTAGAATTTGCTAAGTAAAATTAGAATTTGCTAATAATATTTGAGTTAAAAAGTTTTTTTTTTCAAAGGTATCTTAAGACAATATAATGTATTATGAATACTTTTAATAAAGTTTAAAATCATAATTGGATTTATGTTATAATTTCTGATTATATTTCTAAAATATTTTGATAATTTTGGATTAATTTTAATACTACTTTGAGTATTCATGAGTAATTACAAAAAAAAAATTTAAATTTTCATTATATTATATTCATTTAACTGTAACATTTGAAATAATTTACAAATATCAAAACATTTAATCTAACAACTTATAAATAAATATATATCATAAAATTCACAATTTACCTTTTACGTATTTTAACAAAATATCCATCCTTGTGAATATCCTTTTTTTTCAATTTTTCCTCTACTCTAAATATAACACTAAATTTTATAACAAACAAATTAGATTTATAAATAAACACTTAATAATCTAACAAATATTATAATAACAAAATTCTAAATATATAATATTCTACGAAAAATTATTTTTTTTATAAATTTACATAAATATAATATTTTCCATTTTATTAAACATTTTCTTTATATACATAATATAAATATATTTTCTTGGATAATTGAAAAATATATTTTCATTTTTTTTTATTTTTAAATAAAAATTCACATTTTATTATATTGTTTTGTTGGAAAAAAAATCTATATTTAAAAATTTTCACTAACTTCTTTTTTTTTTTATATTACATATAAGTTATTTTGGAAATTGTTATAAATAAATTTTACCCTGTATATTTTATATTCGACGTTTTAAAATTTAATAAATTTTCCACACACAATAAAAATAAAAACATGTAAAATTTCTAATAAAATAATATTTTCGTATTTCCTTTTTTTTTTTTTGCACTGTAAGTACACTTAAAAAATTACCACATAATATATACGAGAAAATTCAATTAAATTTCAATTTATATTTTCACTGTTGTTGTGATTCTAAAAAAAAAAAAAAATTCAATATTTATTTATTTATTTATTAATTTTCATGTTTTCCCAAAAAAATAAAAAAGAAAAATAAGAAAATTGAAAATATGGAATTATGTATTTTGTGTTGTGCGAAATATATTATAATATATTTTTCTTGTTATTTTCGAACCCCGCAAAAGAAAATCTCACAAGTCAAACTCTTTCATTATTTATGGCATACACGCAATCCGTAAAAGCACCAAATTACAAATAAAATATAAAAAAAAATAAAAAAATAAACAGAAATTACAAAACTGGAACAGAAAATCGGAAAATTATTTAAGACTTTTTACGCGAAAAAACACGGATGAAAACAAACCACCACCGGCAACACAATTTTTTTCAATAAAATATAACGATATTTTTTTTTTTCTTTTATAATATTTTTACTTGGATTTTTCAGTTCGGTGGTGTGTTCTTTATGATACACAATCGTCGTAACCCAAAAGAAAAAACAACCCTCCAAAAAAAATAATAATAATAAAGTAAAACTTGAGTTGAATTTTTGATCACACACCAAAAAAAAAAAACACCAAAAAAAATATGTTGTTTTTAGGATATTTTTTTTCAATTTAAATTATTTATTACAACATTTTTGGTAAAAATTAGTTTTAATATTAAATAATTTTACTTTTAAATAAATCTTAATTTTATGTATTTTATGAAAACAAACTACGTTCGTTAGGTTTGTTTTTTTTTTTTAGAAATATTTTGATTTAAAAATTATATTCGAAATTTAATTGGTAATAAATATAATTGCATAATTTTTTGTTAGTATATATTTTATTATTATTATAAATATTTTATTAAATTATTCGCGATCCGACAAATTTTTATAGTTCATGCGAAATCCTTACACGATCAAAAGATACTAAATGATGTATCCGGTAGATTTCTTTCGGTAAAAAGAAAAAAAAAAGTTTTTTTTTTATTTTTTTTATTGGAAATCCAAGTATATATATGATTTGCACAAAAATGTGTACGGAAGGACAACAAAATATCTGTATATATATATATAAAAAAATACACCCTTAAAGGATGAATACGACAACGATGCCGATGATAACTATGCTGACGACGACCGAACACGACAAAATATTTCAAAGAAAACTGAAAGTAAATAGTATAGTTAATAATATTATTGAAATAAAAAAGCGCACGCAATTTTCCAATAAAAATATTCTCTGGAGAGAAATTTTAGAAAAAGCTTATAAGAAATTGTCATATGGAATATGAAAATTGTTCTCTTAAATTTAAGAGATAAAATTAATAAAACTCTTACAGATATTCTATGTGTTGAGAGAAAGTTTTAGAGAGTAATATAAAAAATTCAAAAATACAATTTTCTTGAAACATATAAATTGAATTTTCTCTGCTCTATGGAATAATTTAGGTAGCTTTAATTAACATTTATTAAAACGAAATTCAGTTAAATAGAGATTTTAATTATTTGTATCGGGACAATCAAATTTTTACAGACTCCAAAACATACTTTAATTAAAAAGATTGTGCAAAAGGAACTGACTCTCTCCATTTTAACATATTGGAAAGTTGGATTTGTAATAATTACCCAGGAATAAAATAGTTAAAAGTAAGAGAGAACATAGATTCTATTATGATATTTGATATGAAATCTAAAGAGGTACTGTATTTTTTTTTAAGGCAAAATCCAGAAGCTTTAAGAGCAATTCAATTTAAGGATTTTCATTATTCTTGGCATGTAGTTAAAAATGAAAATTTACATTTTATTTGTCGTTAGTTTTGACTATTTTATTAGTGGAAAGAAATTGCTACTTTATATAGGTATACACATAAAAAAAAAATTGTTGTTGGTTTTCAAAGTACCATCATCTGCATAAAGAATTTTTCCGGGTGTGAACATATTTTCCAAATAGAATTTTTCTACTTTTTCGTGGTGCAGATTAATTTTGAATCCCTTCTTCCTATATTTTTCTTTTTTTCAAAAATTGGAATAAACAACAGAAACCATATATGTTTATTTCACAAGCTAACAAAAATATATCTTGATAGTTTGATGAGATGTGTTTCAGGAGCTTCATTGGTAAATGAAAATTTTTGGAATTAAACTTGTTTTGGAATTATACATATTAAATTTAGTTGAAAAGACTGATGGATGTAATGTATACAACATTATGTATATACCGTGCTACTATTATGGAATATATATTTTTTTAGTATTTGTTTGTTGTTATCATTAGTAGTATTTTTTTTTCTACTCTTTAATCCTACGACTTTTACTACTACGGTATTAGAAATGAAAACTTCCGCTTTGATAATATATTTTACATAGGGGAATATGTATATGGGAATAAAAGGATAAAGAAAAATGATGGACAAAAAATTATTAATATACATACATATACATATATGTACTTGAATATCCTTAATATTGATATACTGTTTTTAAGGACTAAACTTTTATATTATTTTGATATTAATTTTTTGTTTGTTTTTATTATGAATATCGTTTTGATATTTGATCGGAAAAATAAATGTTTTCCTGTCCTAAAGTTGATGACTGATGATGTCATGACAGATTTTTGTTTTTCTTTTGTTTTGGATTATGTTTAAAAGTAATATTGACTTGAAATATGATTTTATAGCCTAAGAAATTATGTATAATATAGAAAAAAAAATATTATGTAATAAATTATTTTTAAGAAATTTTTATGATCTGGCATCTGCTTAAAAAAAAAATTTTTTTTTGTATTATCTTTTTGTGTCCTTTTTTTTGTGAAAAAAAGGAATACTAATACTATTTTGCTTCTGTAAGGATAAATAAAGATTATTTCAATATTCATTTTGAAATGATTTTTATGAAAATTTCATTGAAGTGGAATTAAATTATGAATTTGAGCATAAATTAAATTAATAACAAGATTTTTTGTTTTTGGGATAAAAATTCTGGTCTGTTGTTTTTCTTTTTACATTTCTACTGTTTTTGGGGGACAAAAAAAGGACATTTTTTTTTGTTGATAGGGTAATCTAATAAATTGGGTACAAAACAAAAATTATGTTTTTTTTTTGTTGAGAATAAAGGTATTTTTGAATTTGTGATGAAAATAAAATGAATATTTATTGATTAATTTAATTTTTTATTATAAATTTTAGATGCTTTTTCAAGGAAAAACCATTTTTTTTTTTTTAAATTAGGTTAAATATTTTATATTTAAATTAGGTTAACAAATTTTTGTATGAACATAAAAGAATTATGAGAATTTTGCAAAATTATCAATTACTTAACAAAAATTTAATTTCAAATAAATTAGAATTGAATTATTTTTGAATTTTTGTGGAATTTTTGGGTATACATTTTGAGAATTGAATATTTTTTTGGTATTATTATTAAAATAAAATATTCGTTGGAAATATTTCCTGAAAATTTCTACTTAAAAAATAAATTATATTTACTTCAAATTATAGAAATAAACATTAAGCAAATGTTGTTATTTTTGTCAAAAAAAAAAAATTGGTAAGAAATATTTTTTACGAATTTATCTCTGTTAGTTACTCATCCTATATTTATTTAGTGGAAAATACAATAAATTGTAGGTTGAAAAATATTTACAATCGAATCTGAATGCCAAAAAAAAAAACATTCGAAATTAAACTGAATTAAGGATAAAATTCAGTTCAAGAGTGAAAAAATTTTATAACAAGAAAATAAAGTAAATAAATAAATTTTCCACGAAAATGTACTTAAATAACTTAAATAATAAATATTATATTTAAATTTCCTTAAAAAAAAAACAGTATAGAAGAAAATTTAAAATTTATTGAAATAAAAACTGTGAAAAATTGTTCATGTTGACATAAACTTTGTATTTTATTTACAAATAAAGTTTTTATGTATTTAACTAAAAATGAAGATGGAAAATAAATTATATTATAAATTTAAAAATATAATTTAATTAAAATCTTTTGAATGGATTCAGTTCATAGATCTTATTTGTATTTTTGAAAAAAGAAAATTACATTAGTGAAACATTAGTAATGTATTTTTATGTCTTTTTAAATTTTATAATGTAAATACAGAATTCTTTACTCAAAAACATATACATATATTAAATAAGATTTTCTGAAAACATTAAATCAACGAAAAAAAAAAAAAAATATGTAAATAAATTAGAAAATCTAATTTTATAGCATCCTTCTTATGTGAATTTCGTTATTCATATTTTTATCAATTTCAAAAAACCTTGATAACTAATATAAAAGAGTAATATAGTATGATTTAAACAAGATTTTAGTTGGTACAGTAGAAAGTCCTTTTCATAAAATGGAATTTGATTAATATGCATTGATATTAACATATTTTCTACATAATGTTCAAACAAGTGCCAATTTTGGGAGCACCAGAGCCACAATCCAAGAGTTAATACTAATATCAGTTACAGCAGCTGTATTCTGTTTTTTATCGACCGAAATGGACGTGCTAATAGGATCAACATCCACAGTGGTTCCACTACCCACAGTCGAGAAATAATTAATACTAGTATTAGCGGACTATTGTAGAAGCTGGTTTAACGAAAGCGGACAAAAGACGAAAAGAACAAACGGGGGACAATGTCGTCAAATACAAGACGTCTGGATGACCTATTATTTACATATCAGTAGAATAATATCCATACTTGGAATCTAGGTAAACAGCACCATCTGGCAAAATTTCTTGGTGATGACCGGAACATACGCGTCCTTTGAATATTTGATAAGTCACATATGATCGGTCTTGCATACCTGTTAAAACAGTTAATTTTTATAAACTAAAAACTTTAATTAGTAAATTAGTTTAAAT
This sequence comes from Empis livida, assembly GCA_963932195.1. Taxonomy (NCBI): domain Eukaryota; kingdom Metazoa; phylum Arthropoda; class Insecta; order Diptera; family Empididae; genus Empis; species Empis livida. The sequence goes on from OZ010645.1 coordinate 43,789,544, forward strand.
ACCGGCGGTGGCTTAAGTGGTAGTGTACTAAGCTGTTGTGTATTAGGTACTAGGTTCAACTCCCGTCCGAGACACCGATGTTGGTCTAAGTTTACTGAGCTTTAAATGAGTACCAGTAATAGAATATCAATAAAATGTAATTTAAGACTGTTAAAAACGGTAGGGTCGAGGCCATTTGCTACGAACACTAATAAAGCCATTAGCTTGTTGCAATTAAAAAGTTTCTTCACTATAAAGAAATTTATGGTTCGGAATCCATATAAAATTAGTAGGTCTGAATTGCAATAAAATGTTTTAATAGGTCTGAATTGCAATATAACTCTTAATGGGAGGCCTAGGTGTTTTAGTTCGATACCTATTAAACCTTCAATGAAACTGAAGGTTTAATAATATAATAGAATCAAAATAGTTCAGTGTTTAATGGCTAATTTTCGATTTACATATAAAATTATTATTAGAAAAACATTTATCAATTCCATTTATTTATTTTTATCATAAATTAATTCAAATATGTTATTACTTTGCTTCCAAATTAATTTCCAAATCGATTACAGGATTTAATTCACACAACCGCATAGTAAAATATTTATTTATAAATACAACTTACAATAAATTTATGTTTTCGAAATCATATTTCTAAATAAAACATATATTTTATTAAAATCACAGATCATTTTCCAAGAGAAATATATTTTATAATTAATATAAATTGGAAAATTAATGTAAGAAATTTCAAACTATTTGATTTTTCAAATAAGATTAATTACATACGTTTTTGTATACAAATATATTATTTGGAAAACCATTGATTCTACGAAATATTCAAAAATTTCAAATAAACCGAAATTGTTTAACCTTAAAGACCAATCAATTATAAGTTTATTTTGAAATCAAAATTTATGCTGTCCGAGACAAAACATGGTGTAACAATTAATGTGAAGTTAACACTTGATTTATTTCTAATTAGTCCTTTTATTTAAATAATATGAAACTAGGTAAAATTTTCAAATGATATATTTGTAAAGGATTTTAAGATTTGGAGTACATTTTTGGGATTAGGTTAGCGTTTCCTTGGAAAATTTAAATTATTAATCGTTAATAACTAGGGTGTTGATATTTTAAGTAAAATTTAAATATTTGAAAAGTGTAAAAATTATAATTTTTTTTTTAACCTTTAACCTTGTTTTAAAAATTTGGCCAGTGTTTGTGAAGAACCTAAATTTTGAATCCTCAGTTTATCATATCCTATAATAATTCCTTTTTTTTGGAATTACATATGATTGGCTGTACAATCTTTTATTATGGCAAAACTTAGTATATAAATATTAGTATCTCTTGAGAAAATGTTAGTCAACATAAATTTAATAGTGTTTGATATTATTATAAATTTTATTGTACACACAATCGTAATAAATTCAACATAAACACACTTTAAGTTATCTATCATCTAACCAGCCCATATTTATTGCTATTTATCCTAGGTATTTTAAGAAAATTTATCTAAGCAAATATAAATAAATTGAAGACAAGATTAGGCATAAACTGTACGTAAATTTTATTAGTATTACTATTATTTTATATGTGGGTTTTTTCGTTTTTCCGTCAATATTACTTAATTACAAAATATGCAGTATTAGACTAACTAAGAATCGAATACAGAAAATTATATAATTTGATAATAACCGAAAATAAGATTTAATTATATTGTTAAAATTAAGTTATATTTTCATCAATCATATGGAAAATTAAACTATTATGGTCTATAGATTGGTTACCAAATAATAGTTTCAATTTCATAATGAATAATGAAATAGAAATATTAAAAATGTTAAAATCATTAGGATTTATTTTATACACGGTTGGTTTGTGCATGTTTATTAATAAAATATAAAAGTTCGGCGACAGTAATGAAGCGTGTATATTAAAGTTAATATCTACATTTAAAATTTAAGTTTCGTTTAATTAATATTCAATGTTATGATTGAACTCGGAACTACTTTTCTTCCACGTTAATTTTAGCAATCCAGTATGATTAAACTCGTGCGCGAATTATTTGCCAGAGGGAAAGATCGACTGAGCAATTTACATTCGATATGAATTTTTTATGATGGATAATTGCTGCTGTTGGTATAACTGAACACGTTCTCGTCCAAAGCTATGGAACCAAGAGGAGTAAAAATTTTCTAGAAATATATATAAAAATGGCTGAAATTAATTAGGTGAAACCTAATTGAGGTATGTATATTTTTTCCACCTATATTTTTAAATAACAACTTCAAAATTACGTTAACGAATACATTCATTAGGAGAGACTTCAGTCATGCCAAATATTTATTCCGTGGTTCTGAAAACTTCCCGGCAAATTCAATACTAAGGGTATTTATTTATACTACTGTTAAATTTTCATATTGTACTGAACAAATTATCGTGAAAGTTATTATTTCGAATAACTTATAAATCTCGTCATGAAATACAGCTGTTTACTTTCAGTTTAAATGAAATTTTCCATTATATCCATCTACTGTAACATATTTAATATCCCTTTCGTTATTATCTTATTTAAATATTAATATGTAATAAAAATATCAAAATTAATAAAATAATGGTACATAAAGTATATTAAAAAAGCATACTCATAATTCATAAATTGGGCTTCAAAATATAATTTAATGTACATCTATATAAAACGAACAACTAAAAAAAACGAAATTTTTAAAATGCTATTGACAGCACATGTTGTCGTATTCACTTAAATTATATTTTTTTTTATGCATTATACAACATTCTTTACACCATTTAAAATAAATCTATATTAAAAAAAAAAAAACCAACAGCAACTGTAGTCGAGTCGAAAATTATCCTTAATTGAGCTTCTGTTAAAAAATTATATTTTTTTTTTATTAAATATAATGTGCTTAAGCTTAATATAAATAATTTAATCATTAAAAATCAGATTAAATATTTTTTTTATTCAATTTTTATTTAAATTAAAAAGTTATATGAAAAAATATTACGTAATGTAATTTAAATATATTTTCAAATACTTTTAATATCTAAGGATTTTACTGCTTTGACAGTTTAAAGTCTAGTAATAATTATGAAAATTTCACAAAAACATTTTTCCAGTAAAAAAACTCTTATTCTTAAATTTGTTTTCTCGAAATTAATTTGGCGACTGTGACTCGAAAATAATTTCTTATTATTTTTGTTGCGGTTGCTTTTTGAAAGATTAATGAGAATTTGTAAAAATATTTTCACTTGAAGTAGCATTTTAATGTTCATTAAGAGCTTTTACAGATACTGATAACCAAAAATTGCTTTAGAATATATGGAATTTTATATAAAAAAGAACTCTTTTCACGTTATGATTTAAAAATAAATTTAAAATTTTTGTGGTAAATCTGGTTGAATCCTTTATTAGATCCAGTTGAACCAAAAATAATTAAAGTGTGAACGTAAACTTGAAAGAAATGGAAATACATATTTCAAGGATTTTGTGAAGGGACAAATACTACATATTTAAATTAAGCAAACCATTAAAGCATATTTTACTTTTCTTCAGACAATTTTTGTTGGGACCTATTTTTTGTGATGATCTTTGCAGCAAACGGATAAGTTCAGCATACGAAATACTGATAAGTAGTTTTTCATATGTTCATCCTATTTTTCTGTTGAAAAGATCATATTAAGGAAAACATGTTTATTTTGCTTGATGATCGAATGCTAGTTTCATTTTTTCTATTGAAGAATGTTAGTTCATTAGTTTCTCTAATTGAACTCCGAAAAAAACTGTGATACGTAATTTCGCTAATTTTATTACCTATCGAAAAATTACCTTATTGGTTAATATCTCTCATTTTACAATTCTATTTTCAATATATTCTAGACGAATACTACGAATTTTCTAGACTAGACTAAGGGAAACAATATAGTACAAATTTTTAGCTTAAATTCGAATAAACTTGAACAATACCTGTTCAATTAATATTTAAATATTTATGTAGAACACCAAAATCAATTTGAAAAATCCAAAAAAAAAAAACAGCAATATTAAAAAATATATTCATCAAAATAGGCAAAATAATCGAATTGGAAATCCACGGAGAAAACAAGAAAACAATTTGTCATCTGCCTATCAAGGCGTTATAGGAAAAAATACTTTGATAAATTTCAAGGACTTTTGGTATTTTCTTTTTCCAATTTTTCTTATTTTTTTTTTTCTTGTCGTCCTTGTTATTTTTCATGATGAATATTTGCTCGTGTATTTTGTTGGTGTATTAAGGAAATCAAATTAAATTAGATTCTCGAGGGTAAAATTGTTAGCTAATACAAAGAAACAAAGAGTTTTACAATAAGAAAAGAAAAAACATTAGATATAGAAATCTATTAGCCTTATGAAAAATACAGAGTGCTGTAAGAAAAATTGTTGTTCTGGTATGATAACGAAAAACCATTCTGTGTCATCACAACTAAAGTAATAATATTTCAATATTGATTGTAGAACATAAAATAAAAAATTACATCAGATTGATTAGTTTATTGAATCGTAACAATTTTATATTCTTTGAGCTGTTAAATTGATATTAATTTTATTGAAATAATAACTGATTGCGTGTTCTTTTCATGATTGTCCTTTTTAATTGGGGTTTCAAAAGAATTTCGTTGTTTTGTAATTAAAATTAAGTAAAAGACTGTGAGTTCCTATTTTTTTTTGAAATTGTTTAATTTTTCTGTTTTATTTTTTATTTTTAATAAATAATTTTATTTTCATGATCAGAAAAATCTTTTCACTTAAATAGATTCGTAATAAATAATTTTTGGGGGGAAAACAGGAAAAAATTTTGAAAAAAAAACTTAAAATAAGGAAATAATTTACAATAAGGAAATAACAGATTTTCATTATAAAATATTTCGTTATTCTGTCCTTTTAATTTTTTTTGTAAAGTTTTTTATGTAATTTAATTTAAATACATTGAATAATTAAAAAGATTTAGAGTTAATGAAACTAAATAAATAAAAGATAAAATTGATTATGCTAAGAAATAAGAAATTAAGCATAATTCTTCTTTCCTTAGTATTATTAATTATATTGAATCTTTAATTAATAATTTGATTATAGATGGGATAATATTTGGTTCATTAAACACGTTAATTTTCGTTAATTTCGTTAATTTTAATTGTATAAAAAGTGCTTATTTAAATTTAACTATAATTAGTAAATCCTTAAAAACTAGTATACTGCATTTTGTTTCTAGAAACTAATTTTGTGACCTAGTTTAAAATTTAAGCAAAAAATTCCTTAAATTAGAATGCGATTTCGAATACCAATTAAATTAATTATTTATATGGACTAAAATTATACGAAACATAAATAAGATACAAATACTTCAACAATGAAATTTATAATTAAAATTATAATTAGGAATTGTATCCGGTTATGTAACGGATAGGACAAATCAACAACACTTTAATATACTCGAATAGTTTTAGAATATCATTGAAAACATTATATTCAGAATATCATTGTTAATTTAAAATATTTAATGAATACTTTTTAAACTTAAAATAGACTAATTGATTTAGAAATAGTGGGCCATGTTTATCTACTGAATATAATGCGTTCGTTGTTGATTTTTATCCACTGTACGTATAATTTAGATTCTACATTATAATTAAATATTTCTTTGAATCATAAATTTGTTAAATATTTTGAAAACTGTGTTCGTTTCCATATCATGTTTTACAAATTAGTACATTTAAAACTTAGTATTTGTAGAGAAAGGATATTTTTATCCTAAATTTGCGAAAAGTTTATAAAATTTTAATAATCATATTTTGCATAATTTGCTAGTAAATTCAATATCACTTAAATTATTGCTAATTATTTATTAATTTTTCTGCCTCCATTAATTCAATTATCATTTCTTAAACATTTTTAGATGCTCTAATTAGCAAGATAGCAATATTTCATTAGGTTTTGATGAATCACAAAATTGAAAGCAAACCGGGTAAATTCATTTTTGTATGCAGAAAAATTAATGTAAAATTTCAATTAGTTTATTTATTTGAATATGGACTAAAATCATAATAATTTTCTGTAATATAGTAAGAAATTATTTAAATTTATGAAATATTTCATAATGATATTTTTTCATAAAACTAATTTCAATTCTACTAATTTAACTTAACTAAAATGCAATTTTTTAAAATTTTAACAATTAATACAAATCAAGTAAATATGATACAGATTTTAAAATATTTTTCAAAGTTTCACGAATTGTATTACTAATTTCATTTAGAGTTTTAAAAATTGATATACTCACTTATTGAAGTCGATCAGTAGTTAATCAGTATAATAGCAATTATCCGAAATATTAACTTCCTAGAATTTTCTTCTGTTATTCCGCTGAAATAAATTAGAATTCATAAATTACTAACTATGTTCTAGATTAAAAATAAAATTATATTTAAAATATATTTATTATTTCAGAGTTTGGTGACGACTACCAACAAGTTTTATGTTGTACCAACAGAAATAATTTTTGGAATTACATAAAATGTTGTAAATAGCCAAGTAAATTAAATTTAAAACACAATACATATTACAAAAACCATCAATAAAAGTTTTACGTAAAATTATTTTTTTTCGAAACACAGATAAAAATTGTTTATAATTTTGTTTTCATTTATCATATCCTTTTTTTCTTTTATTCTTTTTTTTACAAAGCACAGTTAAATAAAACATAAATATCCTTATCAAAAAAAAAAGGATAATGAAATTTAAAAAAAAAAAACAACATAACAAACAAACTGATTTATATAAACAAATAATTTTAGATAAAAAAAAAAACTTTTTGATGACAAAAATAAAGCCATTATTTTATAATATAAAATAATCTATATTAAACCATTATTCAAAAGATCCTTTTTTTTTGTAGAGAGTAAGGGTGGTAAATACTTGTGGTATAATATTATATAAAATAGACCATAATGAGATATATCAATTTTTGTTTGCTTCTCGTTGTGGTTTATGTTAAACCCATTTTTATAGCTTCTTTACGAAACGAAACACAAAAATAAAAATATACTTGCCCAGTGAAGTAATTCTAAATATAAAACATTAAAACATAAATATTAACCATCATAAAATTTTTACCCAGAAATTTCTTTTATTTTCTATTTTTTTATAAAAAAAAAAATTGTTTACCATAAAAACATTAAAAACGATGAAGAAGGAGTGAATTATTAGTAAAAATTATGACAATAAACTATCTTTAGCTAAGGATAACCAATAACTAAGTTTTGTTTAAGCATGTTTTAAGAAAATTTTATGTAAAAATATTGTTGTACCTTTATTCTATTTTATTTTAAAAGTTAAAATAAAAAATATTAAACCAATCTTTTATGGAAAAATCTTACAAAATTAAATCTTTTATGGAAATATTAGATTGTTTGCAATTTAATGTTTAAATGATTTGTTCGTGGAAAATCAAAAAAATTGAAAATTTGTACAACAAGAAGTCGATATTAAACTTTATTAATAATTTCCTTACATAAAACTATTTAATCATCTTAACCTCCTTTTATTCAAGAGATTTTAGAATTTACACTGATTTTTGATTTTAAGAATTTTTAGACAACTTTTCATGATTCAATGTAAAACAAAACTTACTTTAATACTTTGAACAAACACCAATTTTAGTTTAATATACAACGTTTTTCAGGATATTATATTTTTAATAACTTTTTGCAGACAATTAACGAAATATGACGGAGAGAAATAAAAAGGACTAAATTGATATTTTATATAATAGGATAAACTCGGCTAAATCCATGACAAGAGTAATTCCGTGATAAAAATGACGAATTACAATTTACATACTTTTTAATTCTAATTCTGAGAAAATATTCACTATATATGCTGGCATATAGAAAAATCTATGCTCCAGCTTACCTGTAAAGTACGTATACAGTTTATTATAGATTTATTACTAATTAATTAACGCAGTACAGACAACTGATAAAATATTTTGTAGAAGAGTAATATTTTACTAAAAGAAAACCACTGACAAAGTTTTACTAAATATTATCTTAACAACTCTTCCCGAAATTGTATAATAACTAATACTTTAATTAGGTTTTTCCAAATCTTCTTCAATATATATTGAACATATCGTGAAAATATCATTGATAATCATGTTATAAAGATATAAAAGCGAACTTTACATACTGTCTGTTTTTAATTATATTTATATTTTAATAATATTTATGTTTTAATGGCACTTATATGGTAATTTCAAATTTAAAAGTGTTTTTTAAGTTTATTTTAACAAAAATAAACTTAAAAAACAATTTTTAAATTTTCTTTTAATACAAGAATTTTTGTGATTTTAAAATTGAAAAACTAAAATTTGGAAAAAAATCTTAGTTTTCAATAAGTAATTCATCGTCTGACGAATTACTTATCGAAGTAATTCGTCAGACGAGTTCAATATTGCAAACAGATTCCAATATTTATTCAAGTCAGCGATACAATATGTCTGATATAATTTTCTCTACCGTATAACATTCACTAAAGTTACGATTATGTTTCAGTTTAGTTTGGTATACGAAGAATACAAATTAAAGAATTTTCAATAATTATTAACGTGGTAAAATATTTTCATAAAAAAAACTCAATTAATCCCTAAACAAAAAATATCATATTTGAGCGCACCTAAAATTTAATGACGTATTTTAAGTTTTGATTTCGAAAACGAGCAGATAAACTAAGCCACCGAATTATTATCACAGAAAAGACGTACTATGCTTGCCAAAATTATATTTATACTATGTTTCTTTCAAAGCAATTTAATATTTTGAATTTTATTCTACAAGAACTTAATTTAATTAAAAGAAAATATTACTCATTTTCATAATTTTCTTAATAATCAAACCAATATTAAATAATTTATTAAAAAATCAATATTGAAAATAGGAAATACAAAAAATAGTTAAACTAAGAAAGTTTCGCTTCTGTAGACTTTTTTCATTTAGTTTATAATCTTAACAATAATAAGGTCCTTTAAAAAATTAAAGTTATATTCTATTTAGAACTTGCTACTAAAATTAAAGCTGTATTGTCCAATTTCTTGGACACTATATATTTCAACATCTTAAAGGTATATTAAAATCAATAAAAAACAATTATTTACTAGAAAATATACAAAAAAAAAAAAAGAAGCTATTGTACTATAATTTCCGGTTTACGGAAACCATACCAAAAAAAAAAGGAAGAAAAAAGGAATAAATAAAATCAATTTTATATGAAATAACAAATAATGATGAAAAAAAAAATTAACTTTTTTTTTTCTTCTCAAATACATTCAAACAAAATTATCTGACCATTGTTCAGGAAACTTTGCTTAACAAACGGAAAGTAAAGGATCCACAAAGAATACCAAAAGAAAAAAAAAAATTTACTGTGGACAGCAAAAAAAAAAAATTGTGTTAAACTAAATTCGCACAAATATCCTTTTACAATACAATAAAAATAATCAGAATCTTTATATATACGACGTATATATTTTATATTGTCCGGTTTTAAGAAAAAAATTATATCAACTAAGAATTTTCAATTCCGTTTAACGAATACATAATACTTTTTATGTATTATATATATATAAAAATAATGATATCCTTTCAATGTAATCACAATTGAGCCTTTTTTTTTTTTAGTATATTTCTATCTATTAAAAGTTATTATTATTATTATTATTAAATTTATGGATAAAGTAAAATTCAATTTTATAGGAAAACATTTTTTTTTTCTCCTATAAATTTAAATTTTTACAAATTTTACTAATAAATTTAATTCTTTTTTTTCTGTGTAAATTAAATTTGCTATAAAAGAAAACTTTTTAAGTTTAAAAAAATTTAAAGGATGAAAATTTATAAATTTAATTTAAAGAAAACATTTTACGACTTCAAAAAAAAAAAAAAAAAGGAAATACTATATTTAATTATATTTGTTGGAAAATATAATATTTTTGCAAGATTTGCAAAAAAAAAGAAAAAAAAAAGAGAAATGTATAAAAGATAAATTTCACAATCTTTCAATTGTGGAGCATAGAAAATAATCTTAAGGACAATTATTATATATATTTTTTTTTGTGCTGGATACGAAAACGAGACACAACCGAGTAATAATAAATTTTTCGATTTTTTACAAACAATAAAATTTTAAACAAAAAAAAAAGAAGAAAATTCGGTTTCTGTTCCCAATGTTTTTTTTATGGTATTAATTTCCATTAAATAGAATAAAGTATTCTAAAGATTTATTAATGTTTTTTTTTGGTTTGTCATTTAGTTTCTAAATTTCTGTTGTTTTTTTTTTAACCAAGGTTTTATGGTTCAAATGAAATAATAAATTTTTTGGCATTTTTAGCATAAAATTTTGTTAGTCTGATTTTTTGGTTTGCATGAGTTTTGAAATTTAGAAGAAGAAAAAATTTGAAAATTTTTAATAATTGCGTTCCTTAAACTACAAAAAGTTTTTGTTATCGTGGAAGGGATCAGCTTTTATTAGACAACAGAAATGGAAATTATTGTTGTTTTAAAGAAATATTATAAAATGCATACTTTGATGTGACCACCACAAAACTGTAGTAACTGAATCAAAATATTATCCAACAGGAAAACTATTAAATATTTAATTTGTTGTACAACATTTGAACTGCACTTATTTAAAGAAAGGTTTTCAGACAGACGGACATCATGGTAAAAATAGTTAATTTGTAATAAGAGGTTATGTATAAATATATCGAAAAGTAAAATTCAGTATGATACTTTCCTATTACAATAACTTCCTTAATATATTTAAAGGTCGCTAAAAAAGCTAAGCTGACAAATTATAGTTGTTTGCAATTAATTAAAATTGGTAAATGGTTTTTGTTTAATTCACTTAAATTTATTTAAAGTTTACTAAAAATTTTTACTACGTATTATGTAAAAAGCTTTTAAATATTTAAATTGTTTAATTTACTAATCTAATGCAAATTAAATTAAACAATTATTACAATTTTAATATATTATACGTACTACTAAAATTACATCAATGATATAATTGCATACGGAAAATTATTAATTATATAACTAATACTTCCAAAATATACAATTAATCATAATATTTTATGTGTTAAAATTAAATATTTTAATATGAACTTCAATTTAATTTAATACCAAAAAATTTTATTTTCATATCTAAACAGTATGACATGATATTAATTAAATTTTATGGAATGTAATGAAAATTCCAAAAATATGTTGCAATTACATATATGCAAATTATTAAATTGAAATATTTTTGTAGAGTTTTATCTAAATTACAACAAATAATTCATTTTAAAATGATATTTTCTTTTTTAATGTAATAACATAAACTTATATTACATTACAATAACATTATCTACTACTATTAGTTGTGTACACGAAAAATATTTATCAACCTTTAAAAATTAAGCTAACAAATATGGTTTTTGTGTTTATATAAGCTTGTACAAAGCTTAACTAAAATTATTTAGCAAATAATAAATTTGATATACCTAGAAAATGGTATTAAAGTTTTTCATCTATCTCAATATTGTCAACATCCTCTTTGACCTTTACATAATATTATTGAAAGGGTTAGTTTAACACAGGTTTCAATTTTTTGACATAAATTGCATTAAAAAAATATCAATACAACCTGACAGTATAATAAAGTTATACAAAATTTATTCAAAACTTTCCAAAATATTAACTTTTATCAACTATATCTAATTTAATATATATATTATAAAGAAAAAGTATGAATTTAGTTTAAAAAAAAAATTAGGATTTCATAGCAGATGTGACATAGTCTTTTAACAATTTCATCTATGTCAGTAGAAAGGAATAAAAGTTTATGTTATACAAAAGGAAGTTTATTAAAACTATTTCTAAAGAAGTACAGATATATTCTATATACGAGTATGGAAGGATTATACTAGAGTTAATTAACTATATAGAATGGTCAATATAATAATGTAACATATTTTTCAATTAGAATATAAAGCATAGTACAAATTTTAGTTATATTGCAGGATTTCATATAAAATAATTAAATTTTACTATAATTATTTTATTTATACTGAAATAGATTTACTCTAATGTCACTTTTTGTTCAAATTTCTGTTATACAATAAAAAGGATTATAACATGGAAAAGTTTAGACTTGGCAATGAGGTTGTCTGTATATGATAAAATAGTTAATTCAAGGTCTTTTTCTGACAAAATTAAATTTAGAACTTGAGAACTATTCCAAGATTTTCAATAAACAAACTTTAATTTTTCTAAAAAATCATTGAAATATAATTTTTTGTATACCTACCTTAATGGTTATCAATGGAATACCAAATAGGAGTGGTGTCTTAGAGGTAGTGTACCATGTATGTACTAGGACATTTTTATTTCTATAAATTTACTTAGTCCTAGTAATAAAATGTAATTTAAATATTAAGAAAAATATGAATGGTTGAAGCCATCGTCTAATAACAATAACTCACGAAGAAAAGCCACTTGTTGCAATTAAAGTTCTTATCAATATTAAGAAACATGATTCAAAATATATATATATAACTATGTTAGGAACATTAAAGTGTAGATAATTCTGCACTACTGACCCTATGATATTCAGTGGAATGAATAAGTGGAAAAAAAAATAATTGTATTGACAATTTAATTTTTTTTTTTTGTAGATTTCTCACTTAATCTGTCAGCGAATTTTAATTTGGGGATTTGATTTTGGGAACATTTAACCAGCGATTTTTCATTTTAAAATATCACTAAAGATTTTTGTGGACAATATTTTCCTACAACAAAATCCATTTTTCTAAAATAAATTCTATGTAAATATTTATAATGTTTGTTTAAATTTTATATAAGTAGGATAATAAAAACTATGTAAATTAATTATTATACATTATAATCACAATAAACTTTATCCTATAAAATTATAGTTAAAAGCATAAATTATAAAATATTTTAGCGGTTTAGATAGTTTAAATCTTAAAATGAATAATTCATAATTTTTAGTGGTGTTTGTGTATGAAGTGTAAAATGGTGAACAGAAACAAAAAAAAATATATTAAAAATTATAATGTGTGGTTAAAATTTTATGATTTATTATATTTATATGATAATTTAGATTATGTTATTTATGAAAAATATTCTAAAAGTAATCATAACTCTTTCAAAAGATTAAAATTTAAAGTTATACGCAATTACGATGTAAGTGTTTTTTTCTATTTAATATAAATTAAAAAAATTATAAATTAAATTTAGTTGAAATTTTAATTAGAAACGAAATAATAAAGTTTTCTTAATAATTATTAATTTTAATATTTTGGCTTAATTTGGGAACGCAATCAATAAAAAATATTGAGCGATAAATTTTACTAAAACTGGCGATCTTCGGATTGGCGTGATTATTTTTCTGTTCTTTAAAACCTTAGATTATAGTGAACAAACTATCCCTTATTTTGAGATGTTAGTTTAAGCAACAGTGTTATGCAGATGGCTACAAGAAACCGATTAATAGACGTACTTCATTTAAAAACGCGGCTTAAAGCAACATAAGTACAATAATACAAAATTATTAATTTATTAATTGATGATTTCTGATGACAATTATTAGCAGATAAGTACGAATTGAACATTTAAGTGGATTTACACAAAATACCTTAATAAAATTGAATAGATATAAAGGTTGAAAAATATAGACAAACACTTAATTAACCGATTAAAAGACGTTAAAAGAATTCATTTACGAAACTTCACAATTTTTTAGTATAGAATTGTGTAAAAAATTCTTGTAGTTTACATAACTGGCAGATTTTTTTTGAAGTCAAAACTGAAATCGTGCGAGGACGTATCTAAAAACATGTCAGTAATTTATAAAAAATGTAAGTGGGAAAAAAACTAACTCAAAAAGAAATTAATAAAATTATAATTGATACTTTCTTATTATTAATTTCAGCAGTTTTCTATTAAACTGATCTTCATTAATTTGGAACAAAGTTTCTTCAATTAATCTGATTGGCTCTAGATTTGAGGATCTTAGAGAAAATCAGATAAATATTAAAGTATTCCAGCTAGAAAGAAAATTATTTCTTATTCATCTAATTTCAATTGACCTGTATCTGACATTTTGAATTTATTTATATTAATTTGAAATTTAATTTTTTTTTATTGAAATTGTCATGTAACAAACATAAAAGTATTGTATGTCAATTGGTTTTGTTACATAAATTCTGTTATTATATGACAGGAAATATTATTATATTTAATTTTATTAAGGTATTTTTGTAAATCCATTTAAATGTTCAATTTTTGCTTATCTGACAATTGTCATCAGAAATCATCAACTAATAAAATAAAAATTACCCCTATAGAAATATAATTTACATAACCAAATTGAAAATCTTTTCACAAAAAAAAAAAAAATCTATTGATACATAAATAAATTTATATGTTATTATTATTTTTTCCTTGTTATCCTTTGTCCCTTGATACCCAATTACCTTCAATTTATTTTTATGTAAGAAAAAAAAATAATATAAACATTTTTTTAATACCAAAGAAAAATGAAAATTTTCTATTTTTGTATACCTACCTTTTTTTTTTTGTTATTAATTCAAAAATATAAAAAAACATAAAGAAACATATTTTCATTTTCGTTGTGTAAAAAATTTTTTTGATTTCTAAAAAAAGGAGCAAATACATATTTACATTTAAAAAATGGGTATACAAGCTAAAATTTTCATTTTATGTAATAAAAAGTTGTTTTTTTTTTTTATTTCCGTTCAATTTAGAAAATATAATATAAATACACATATTTTTTTTATATCATTTTTTTTTTTTGGCATCTTTTGCTTTTTATTATAGATTTTTAACAAAGAAAAATATCTTAAATGTTTTATGAAAGGCCAATTGTTATCTATTTTTTAAGTTTACGTACACAGCTTGGAAGTAAACAATGTAAAAAAAATGAAATAATTTTTTTTGAATGTGTACATATACTATACATAATTTAATAAATGTTACTATTAAAATTTAATAAATTACATTTATTGGTATGTTGTGAACAGATAGAAATGATTAGATATTTTTAAAATATAATTAATTAATTTGAAATATATTCTAAATATTTTACATGGGTATAATTGAATTGAGAAACAGAATAGACCAAAATCTGAATTTGTATTCATCATATTTCTGTTGATTCGTAGATTTTAGTATGACTGCAAGACGTTGCAAATAATTATTTTACCATTATTGTGAATATAAATCATTTATCCTGAATTACAAATGTACCTATCCGTGGCTGTAAATTAAATATTTTGTAAACAAAATATGTATCAGTTATAAATTTCGCAGAATACTGCGATATTTAAAGCTTATGTTTTAATAAGCTTCATAAGAGTACTTTCGCACTTGGTGTTAAATTCGTAAGAAAATTTCATTTCACAGCCGACTGCATACTAAGCTTAAAGGTTTAAGTGAAATCGGCGAAAATGTTTTTTGGAATATTTATGAAACCTTTTATGAAGGATTAAATTTCCAATTCACTACTTTAAATATGAAAATTATTCTAGAGATAAATAAAATAATAGATATTTGTTTCAAAGATTTTCAGTATATTTATTTTTGATAAGGGATATTTTTTACTTTCAAATTTCGTATTTTTATAGCCATTCAATTTTATAACAATTTTAAAATAAACAGTGTAAATTTTCTTATAAGATAACACTTTTATTCATGTGATATTATTAACCGGAAACTTATTTTAAAATTAATGTATTTATGCCATTTCGAATTAACTTCGAAATTAAGTTAATCAACGTAATTTTACCTGGACATACTAAATTTCCATACCAAGCCAGGAAATAGCAATTAAAATACCACTGTTATGACTTTTTACCAAAATTTTCTATCTTCAAAAAAATTTTGTACATAAGTACAACATATAAATTCCTTATGCTAGCAGAATCCATATATTATATTCGAGTTGAGTACTTGTGAAATATCTCAAACGAAATAAAGTAAATAAATATATTTAAATATTCTAACCACATTTGTATAAAAATAACCAAATAAATTTACAATCTTAATATAAATTTATATTTGCCTTTTTTCGTTTTGATGCGCAAAATTTTACTCATGTGCATTTCTATTTTTTGCGATATCAAAGTAAAGTGTATCAATAAAAAATATTTTGAAAAATAAAATTCAACATTATTTTAATGTTAATTTTATGAAAAATATTTTATATATTTTCATAAAATATATATTTTTTATATTTTTAGAGTAAAATAAATTCTATTTGATTTAAAAGTTATTAGTTTTATTGAATTTCTTGATTGCAAGTATGTTTCATCAAAAGGGTTTCTAAATTTTCAAAATTTAATTGTTTGAAGAGTTTTAAGATAGTTTTTAAATGAATTTATACAAAATATTAGATTAAAATATGTTTGGCATTGCCAGTAATTTGCCTTAAGAAATAAATTTTGTCCATTCATTGGAATTAATATTTTTAATTTTAGATTTTTAAATAGATTTTTTTTTAAAATTACATTTTATGTCGTAATTCTTGTACAGAAAATACGAATATGTACATTAAAAAGCAAGATTGTTTTTTAATTGTATTTCAATTTCCACTTTTTTTTATGTTGAATTTTATTTTTTTTTAATAAATATAAATTTGAAAACCGAACAATTCAAGTCATTAAAATAAATACGTTTTTTCAGTAATTGTGCTGACATTTTCAGTATTTGTGGTGATTTAAATCATTTATGTCATACTTATATAATATATTTTTCATTTCAAAATATATTTCAAATTGATATAAAATTGTTTGCCATGTGAAGAACAGATTTATGGTGTCAATTTATGTGAAAACTTGTCATTATATTTAATAATTTTTCAATTCCTAAATATATTTCCACATTAGATCTAAAAAAAATAAAACTTCGTTTTAAAATTGATCATATCAAATTTGTTTCGTTAAATATTCAATTCGTTAAATATTCAATGAAGAAATCTGAAAGTCCTGGAATATCAATTTTATTTAACATAAATAAAATTCAGTTATTTCATTGCATTTACCCAAATTCAATTGGATATAAAAAAGTATTCAGTAAAATTTTACAAATCTATGCTGGATTTGGAAAATAAACACATATGGTATTTGGAATTGCCAGGCACATTAAAATCTGTAGATTTTTTCTGAAATATTTTCTATTACACATCGCGATTTCTGTTCCAGTTGGAGTTAAAAAACTAACTAGTATCGATTATTAAATTTAAATTGAAGTAATCCTTTTTCGATTTCATTTAAACATTATGTTTAATAAGAGAAAATTGTGACATGATATTGCCCAACAATTTTATTTATTAAATTGGAAGCATAAAAAATTTAATAGATAAAAATTAATGGTTTATTTTTGTATATGAATATTTATCTACGCTGATCTGGGTTATGATTTGTATGCTTATTGATTTATCTGTAATAGATAAAAATTTCAGAAATATAGCTTACATCAATCAATAATATATTTGTTTGAGTCTTATATAGTTTAAATTAAATCCTCTTATTTTTTATGCTGGAATTTGCAAAATTTCCTAATTTTTCGATTTTTACTTATATTTAATTTTTAATTTTGTAAAGTGTGATACGGTGTAATGTGAATGGTATATCTTCGAATTTTTTTTCGCGAGAATTAGGATTAGACATAGAAGCCAAGATTTGTTAAAAATAATTTTTAATTATATATAATAAAAACAGGTCCTTTTCAATATTCCTTGATAAAATATGTACAGACTTATGCTAAAAAGCAAATACTTTAAAAATAAATTTATAAATTCAAAATCATAAAATTTAAATTTTATAATAAAAAAAACTTTTATACATCTTTAATTGTTCAATTTCCTGAAAATTAATTCTTAAATGAATTAGTTTATCATGAAAATTGTTTTTATTCTCAAATCTTGTATATCATGATGAAACGAAGTCTAACAAATTTGTTATTTTGTATTGACAAATAAAATTTAACAGATAAATTTTGAAAATAAATATGTAAATAAAATAAAATTTGCATAGAAATTAAAAATATTAGGATAAATAAATGGACAACCAGAAGATAGAAATATGTTTTCAATTTCGGTGTATCTACAAAAATTTAATAATTATTTTATAAAAATATTAAATTTATCAATTTATATGATTTAAGATTTTAAATGTTTAATTTAATTGACTGTCAAACCGAAAGTATTTTAAGAAATTTATATATATTTAAAAAAAGTTTATATAAAATTAAATTAAATGAATTAGAATTGAATTAGAATTGAATTTTTATATTTATTAAAAAGTTTTATGTGTTACGAACGACTACAACTTTATGTTGACTACTAATATTTTCGATATTATTCTTTTATAATAAAAACCGACAAAATTATTAAATAATTTATCATTTTTAATTTTTTCGAAAAGTTTCAAACTGAATAGCTATTTTATGATATTAATAAAATGAAGTTCAGAAAATTTTTGAAGTAGAAAATCCCGGATAAATATTATGAACAAAAAGTTAAAATAATATAAATATTTAATATGAAATGTTATTAAATCGTGATCAGAATTTTTAATGACAGTCAATAATATATTAAACATTTATTGCCTTAAAGCATAATTTTTATGATATTATATTGAGATAGAAAAAATATTATCATAAATATTTATAGGAACATATTTTGATATCAATAAATTATTAGTTGCATAATATTAATGACAATATTTTATTTTATTTATATGTGTGTTTTGATGCTGATTTTATTTCATTTTGAAGAAATTAATTTCATTAATATATTTTTAGAAAATGTCTGAAATCAAATATTTTAAAAGATTCCTTAATGATTACTGATTAATCAGAAGATATTTTAAATGCTTAAATTTGAAATATAGTTTAATAAATTTAATCAGAAGAAATTATTTTAAATAAGGAGCTTCATGTTCATAGAATTATTCTCATTTGTCAAAATTGATTTAGTTTAATAGAGTTAAGTAGTAGACAAATTAATTGCGTTATAAGCTATACATTTTTGAGATATAGTTTTGAACCACATTCGTAACATAATTTAAATATGAAATGGATTTTCATTTGCTATTATCAGAGAATACCAAAAAATTGAAATTTGGAAAAAATTCCAAAATTCAGTAAGTTTAAAAGTGACAATTATCGATAACGTTAATTATCAGTAAGTCAATTAAATATTAAAATTTATCGAGCGAATAAGCTTTAATTCACCTAATGACAATTAATATTATCGTGAGTTCTGTTCTCAGTTTTCGAAATGTTAACATAATGTCTAAATATTAACATCATGTCAGATGGTTGCCAATATTAATTTAACCAATAGTTTCAAAACCAGACAAAATTTCAGTGCTTTTACAATTTTATAAATTGTAAAAGCAGTGAAATTAAAAGTACACTACAGCATTATGGGATTGGGTTATCTAATATTATTTCGTATACTTCAGTTTAAATATTATATCGTCTGTTTTTTTATTTCTAGATATTATTTATGTTATTGCTATTCATTCACATTTACAAGATTTAATTTATTGAGTAAAATAAATTTGTAAATTTTCATTCCTATTCTAAGCTAAAAAACTGTGTCCAAAAGCTTTTATAAATTATAATAATAAAAAAAAATGTATTACAAAATTTTCCAACTACTTCTGGTAAAATACGTGATAATTTTTCACTAAATATATATATATACATATATATATATATTTTTTGTGGGTAAAAATCAAAATACTTTTAACTTTCAAATTGATATGAAAACTACTGAATATCGATTACAAATATTATCATCAATATCTACTATAAATAAAATTTAAATCAACCAAAATCTTCGAAAAGTGAATAAAAGAAGCTTCTATCATAATATCTATACCAGTCGATTTGATTTAATGAATAATTCATACTTTTTGGCCAAAATAATAAAAAATAAATAAATATTTTGTTACAAAAATATACTAAATATTATCGCATTTTTATACAATGATAATAAATATTTGTGAAAATGGAAAATGAGAAATATAGAGAATATATTTTCTATATTTTCATTTTTCTTTTTGTATAAAATTTTGTATTTTTGTTTTGTTTGGCCACAAATTATAATATCCTTTTTTTTCGTTGTCTCTGCTTAAGCTTATCTTATGGACATAAATAAAATCACTGAAGCATTAAAAAGGAAAAAGGCACCAAAGTAAAGTAAAAAAAAAAATGTAGAGAAAATATTTCCTTTTTGCGATGACAATAGATTTCCTTTTTGTATTTTGTTTTGTTCTGTTTTACTAAAAAGCAGAAAATATAATAAAATATTTTTTAAATTTTTATAGGGTCAGTATACTAGACTAAAATTTTCTTTGTATTATTTGAGTCGCTGCATAGTTTATGCTCAACTCAATTCTGAGTTTTAGGTGTAGGCCAAGAAAACATACTGCAGATTAATTTTCAATAAATATCCACTAATATTACTAAAAATACGCTACAAAAGTATTCAACGTAAAATTCAGGCAACTGCAGGGTAGTTTGCAACAAATATTAATTAACTTACAAACAGCTTACTAACGGTATGTCGCTTTGGTTTGCTAAATAATATTCTTCATTTCAGTCTGATGATTTAAATTTTATATGTGATACAAATTTAAAATGCTTTCGTTTAATATTTCTTTTATACGAACAACTAAAGTTTCAGTTTCATTTTCCACTACTGCTGGGTGTAATAAAATTAGTTGGTATCAAATTTAACTCCGATAAAATGTATTCTGAAAATTTAGTCGGTAGGAATAGCCAAATGATTATAAAACTAGTTAATATTCTGATAGATAAAACAGTTTTTTTTTTTTGGTAAAAATTTGACTTGGCTAAAGTTTGAGGTCCATTTGTAAGGTACAGTATATAATTTTCTTAAACTTCGAAATAAATGAAATAAAAAAATAGATAAATAATTTCTTGTAAAAAATTATGTAAATTTGCGATGTTATAATCATAATTGCGAAAAAATTTCTCTATTTAAAATTGACAATTGTTGCTATATGAATGACGAAATTTATGCCATTTAATAATTAATGCAATAAAATTTTATTAATTTTTGTGTTAAACTTTTATTAATTTTTAAATCAGTAATTTGTTGTAGAATATATTCAGATATGTATATTTTAATTTAATTACGAATCGAACAATAATTGGAAGTTTATCTTGTTATTATGCTGGGAATTACAATAAATGTATAATTTAGTTCTAAGTTAATGGTAGTAAAACAAATAAATGTATAATTTTTTTATTAAAAAATTGATGTATTAGAGTATTCGTCTCCGAAAACGCCTAAAATCAGGATTACTGGAATTTAATAAAGTATTACAAAAGATTATTAGAATATAAATTTGCAAAGACTCTCATTAAATCAAAACTACTGTTGTTGTTTTACACGATTTCGATCATAATACGATCTAAAAAAATTCAGGACAAATCCGTTTTCACAAAATTACTTTTAAAGACTTAAATTTCCTAATAAATTACAAAATCATTTTTTTAATTTTTCCACATACGCAGTGTTTTTTTTCTGGAATATGTAAAAATAGAATTATGTGTACCTTTTAACATAATTTTCCTAAGCATTCATTAATTAATTATGTAGGTAACTAAATTATTTCAATAAACTTCACTTGGATTCCCATGAAATAATAATTATCGAATCATAACACAAAATGTATTATTCCAAAAAATACTAATAAATTTTAAAGGATCAATAATTCAAATATGATTTTGAAATTCTACAAAAAAATTTAAATATTTTTGATTTTTTAATATACGGAAAAGAACAATTTGATACTCAGATGGTTTATTTGCAAAATAAATTCAAATATATTTCAATTATTTGAAAGGATATAAAAAAGGCTAACAAAAAAAAATAACTTACTTTTGAGAAGTTTTTCTGTTGCATATAAATTATAAATTAAGAAAAATCCTGAAAAATATTTTGTTGTTGATACAAATTCCTTGGCACGTGTAACCTGTTTTTTTTTTTATTCCGTATTAAATTTAAATTTAATTTTATTTTATTTTTGTTTATTTTTTTAAAAAAAATTATGTTTAAATTTTTTTTTTGTTTAGTAACTTGATCCTTTAGCTTCTTTTTTTTATGTTGTTTTACTTTCCTTGTTAACATATTTAATCTATTTTAATGATTCAAAGAGGAAAATTTTTAATGATATATAGAGGAAAATTTTATAATTAAAATTTATTTTAAATCTATTCTATTTTTATTTTAATGAAATTTCCAACAAAATAATTATGTCATTACATGGTAAAAAAAAGAGGAAATTGACAAAAAAATCTTAAATAGATTATTAAAATTTTACCAGAATATTTCTAAATATCAATAAAATTTTAAATTTGAGCTATAAATAAATAAAAGTTTATATCAATCTACTAAATAAATGTATTACAATTAAAATAATAAAATTTAATTGGAAAAAATAAATTTAAATAAATGAATAAGGAACTCGGTTTTGTTTCGACATTTAATTAATTTAAAACAAATCGGGTTTCGTAATTTTTTCAAGAAATCTAGTTTTGTAGATTTTGACAAAAAATGACATAACCGGATTGTAGACCAATCCGATTTTGTTATTTTAACACATTGAAGACGGATGACGTCAATTTACGTTTTTTACTTTGCAATCGTTGGAGATGGGTGACGTTAATTCTCGTTATTCACATAGACGGATGACGTTAATTCATGTTATATTTTTATAATTTCAACAAAATATGCGGGAATTCAGGCTATATGCTTTTCAGGTTATATGCATCACATACCGTCTTCAATGTGTTATGTAGTCTAAATATTTATTTATTTCTAAGCACATATATCATAATTCATTAAGAAAATTCGTTGCCGGACAGTTTTCTAAAAAAAAATTGTTTTTTTAGATTTTTATTAGTGTGGACTGAAACTTATTAATTATCGAAACAAATATCAATCTATTAACGTTTGTTTTATGTTGGTATTTGTAAAACTGAAGAGAAAAAATCGGCACTGAAAATGCAATCAGTGCAAAAAAAATGTCGGAAATACTGGAGTTTCATTCTTTTTTAAAGGACTTAAGTTTAGTTTACGAATTTGGGTTCACTTTCTGTCAAAGTTTGGTATACACAACCAGATTATAAATATAACCAAGGACCATATTTGATTCAAATATTTGTAATTGAGGTGGCTAAAATATTGTTCACTGCCGTGGCTCAAATATTCTATGGGGCCGATAAAAACTTGCTTATAAAAATCGACATTTATAGGGAAAATATTTTTATACTTTCGGTTATTTTAGCTCTATCAACCAGAAAATTTCATTACTTAAACAGTCGAGTCCTATAACTGACTCAATTTTGAAACAATTTTTTCAACCATTAAATTATGTATGAATTTTTATCTATTTTTATTATTATACGTGATATTTTCATTTTAGCATTGAAACATTATTTCATTTATATGAACATTTTTATATTTTGCTTAAAAAAAAAAAAATATACAAAATATCTATCGTACTTAGTAATCAAACTATTTCAACTTCAACAATTTTGTAATCTTTTCTATGAAATAAGAAAGTAATGGAATAAAAATAATAATAAAAAAAAAAAATCAGAAATGTTTACTTGTTAGAATGGTTCGAAGTTCATGAAAAATTTATTAAAATTTTAGTAGCAAATAGTTTTACGATTGTCTTCTTTATTTTAGTTTTTTTTGGTCCTTTTGGTTGAATATTTATATTTAGGATGGAATTTTTATATTTTATATATTTTTATTAAACGAAATTTTGTTAGTTTAATGGGAAAAAAGGTTTGAATAAAAATAATTTTGTTATTTTTATAAAAAGGTAGAAAAGTCAAAAAATAAAGAAAGTGTATCATTTTTCAAATTACTCTTGTTTTAGAAAAAATTGCCCTTGGTAATGTTAAAAAAGCTTTTAACTTTATTGGAAATAAAGGAAAATTTTGTTGTTTCCTTAAAAAAAATTAAGAAAATAAAAAGTTAAAAACACTTTAAGTGCTCGTAATTTAATCTCTTTTACGAGCACTTTTCACAATTAACTAAATTTTAGTTAAACTGTAAAATAGTAATTATGAGTTATATTTATTTAATCTTTTAATCTATTTCATTATGAAAATTTTATTAATTAAGCTTAGGTTCATACTGCCGTGAAATGAAGTTTTCCCCGCTCAAACCAACTAAACAAAATGATCAAATGTCAAAATTCTTCCGTGAAATAATGTTTTGAACAAAATTCTTTCGTGAAATAATGTTTTGAACATGTTTTGAACATTATTTCACTACCGTCTTCCCTCGATGAAGACGGTACTGATCGTTTAAAAGACCAAGTCGTTGTAAACGAATAGAGGTACCGGTAGTGTCAAAATTTATCAAAAGTGTATCTCTCATTTTGTATCTCGTAAAAAGTTATCAAAGGTAAACATTTTGTAATTCATAAAAAGTTTAATAAAGCGAACCATTTTGTTGCCAGTCTTTCCACCCAGTCCTTCTATTTCAAAGTCCTTATATTCAAGAAATTTGATAAAATCTATAAAAAAGAGACTCTATTACAAGGACTGGGTGATATTGTCGAGGGAAGACGGTAGCGAAAAATTTTTACTCTGCAAAATTTTCATAACTATTATTTTTGCAAAGTAAATTATTTCACGATGGAACTGCGTACCACAAAATGAAATCGTCAGAGTAATTTTTCATCACATGTTAAAGTTGTATGAAAATTTCATTTCGTGATGTATAGCATACTAAGCTTTAATGTATAATAAATTATATTTTATAAATAAATTCACAAAAATTAAAATAAATGCACACTTTGTACAATTTTAAAGAAGATCAATTTTTGGAATTGATTTAAGTTTATTCGGCTATCTATCTAACAAATATTATCTTTTATTTAATTGCACTTTTTAACAAACACTTTACTATCAAAAATTAATTTATTAAAATAGTTTTTATGCGTCGGTTTACTTAACAGCTGAAATACGTTTAAGAAATTTTATGAAATATAATCATGCTTAATAAAAAGATGATTTTTATTTAAATAAAAAAAGGTTTCGTTTCATTATTTAAATATAAATGTTCATAATGAAAAATACGTTTCACGTTATCTCTGATACTTTAAAAATGTATGCTATTGTTTTAATTGATGTTAAGTGTAGAAATTTATTTTTACGTTCTGATAGTGAAATAAATGTTAATTGATTTGTTGAGTTAAATGTAATATTATCGTAAGCAGTACCAAAAAAATTAAATATTTCAATAATAAAAAATTGATGAATTTAAGTAAATCACTATGATACGTATGGTACTTTGGAATTACCAATTTTTCAAGAGTACAAACTAAAATATAAAGAAATTTAATTGAAGGTAGCAAAAAAAGCTGTTGTTAAACTTTTTATCTGGACAAAAAAATTTATTTTGGAATATTTTTTCATTAACTTTAGTTAAATTTTTCATTTACACAAAAATATGGTTTTAGAAATTGCAGAGAATTAGAATAATTCAAAATTCAATAAAGTTAGAACAAAAAGAATTATTAACATATTATACAATGTTTGCCATTATTAATGACTAAATGACTAGTTTATAGTATATCAAAGTAGTAAAGCGTTTATACATACCATATCATGCATGTCAGAATTTCACAAAAACTATCACTTGTTAAACAAGTATATTTCGCATGACGAGGTGTTTATGTACTAACTAGGCCAACATTTTACAAAATATGACAGTAAATTGTTAACTTAGACGTGTTGGGACGTTACACGTACAGAAATAATGTGCATATATATATTTAGAAATATAAATTTGTAATATTCCATAATAATCCTTGTCAAATGTCAACAGGAAGAAAATTAATATTTAATTTTTTTTTAAAATAAAATATATTTAAACACGCTACCTTTTTGGATTTGTGAGTCACTTTTTTGACCATTAAAATAATACTGAAATAAATTCAGTATGTATAGTAATAAATACGCAATTCTGTATTTTATGATTTTAAGAAAATTAACCAATAGACAGACAGAAGTAAAATTAACATAATTAAAATGTTTTAAAAGAAGATTTTATTATTTGAAATTTGTGCATAAGATGCTATTTTGAGGATTAAAAGAAAGGTTTCTACAGTTTTGTAAATTTAAACTAGATGTAGAAACACTTAATTTCATTAAAAACTGAAATATATATTAATAAAAACTGAAATACTATATGTATACTAAATTCCACGCTTTCTAATTTAACAAGCCTTATTAGTCATACTATTGTTAATAATATTAACAAAAAAAAAATTTTGAATGTGAGGTTCTGCAACTTTATAATAAAAGTGTAATGTATATGTTCGTGATGTAAAGACATTTTGAAAATAATATTACCACACACTGGGTTTTTGTACTAATAAAAAATTGTCATATAAAATAAATTACGTATATAGGATAATAAAATACAATGGAAAAAAGGTGTCGAGTACGTGACCTAGTCTTTCAAAAAATAAAAACCTAAAAACTTGACTTGCTTAACGCAATAACTTTTTAACATAAATTTCTATGCTAGGTCACGCATTCAATGATCAACATTTTATGATATGAAACAACCACAGTGATAGTATATGATGACTAACGTGGCTATAACTAATTCATAAATATTAGGTAAAACTTTGATTAAGTAAAAAGGATATAAATTTTCCAGAGGAGCTAACCTATTTCTTTTTTTTTTTTTTTGGAAATATTTTTGTTCAAATATTCATTTATAATTAATTAGTAAAAGTTACAAAGCTTGGTAAATATGGAAGCAAATATAGGTATATTCGCGTGTCATGGAAATTTTACAAATTAAAAGCACTGACTTTAATATTAAAAAAAAAAAAAAATAATTACTTTTAATTACGAAGAAGCAATAGCCACAAATATATCTTGTGGAAAATAAGATGCATAAGAAAAAAATGCCACAAATTGCAATATTCTTATGAATATTTTAAACAATTTTTTAGCAGATTATTTATGAAATAATCAAAAGATTTTAGACCGTCAAATAAATACTTTCATTTTTATTAATATTTCCGCAATTAATTCATAAATTTATATTGACTTCATATAATTCTGTTGATAATCAATATGTAATTATGATTCAAATTGACTTTAACATTTTTGCTTGTAATTTACGGAAATTTTACTCTTGTATTTTAATAAGATTGTTTATTGTTTGTCATACTTCTACGTAGCAGATTAATGTCAAAGATAATAATTTTGATTTTACGAAAAAGAAAACCGATTTCCTGAAAATAAACTGATTGATTTTCTTTTTTTTACTAAAGTTACACATCAGTGATTTTTTTCATATCCGTAATATTTTTGATTATAATTTTTTATTTTGTATACTATTTAAAAAAGGATATTTGGTAGTACAAAAAAATATATATTGATAGTTAAAAAAAAAAACAAATTGCAAAAAAGACATGCTTAAAAGAAATTAATTTGATTTTGGTAGACAATATTTTTCATAAATTTAAATTATAATTGAAATTGAAAAAAATAATGATTTACATTACGAATATTGTTTCAGAAATATGGTAATTTATTATGTAGAAATATTTTGACAAGTTTATATAAAAATGGAAGGAATCGAAAAAGAAATTTCGCAATTTGGCCAAAAAAAAACAACATTTTTAAAATTAACCTCTCATATAACTTTTATTGATTTATTTAGTAGGTAAACCAAAACCAAAGTAAGCCTCTAAAAGTTAAGGTAATTGCTTACACTCTGTTCTTAAAATATTACAGTCATCGTTAACTACTACTTTATTTTGATCCTGTTTGAAGTTCCAAGTGATGTATATAAATATTCTTGAAAATTTTTATAAAAAAATTATTTGTAATTTAATAAAACTTATCATAAATCTTTAGAATTGCATAACATTTTCTTTCCAAATTTTTGTATAAAATTGTTGTCCTTCTTGTACAGAAATTTATCAATTTTGGGACAATTATTCAAAACCTCATACTAAATACTCAAGTTTAAAGTAAATTACATTTATAATTTTCAATTGTATTGCAGCTTCCAGAAATCGGTTTTCATTTTTGAAACCAGAAATTTAATTTATTTTTTACTTGTACAAAATAAATGGATTAGGATTATATTTTAGAAATAATCTTTTTATATAAGTTTAAAACAAAAACTCTAATCTTAATCCTATTTTCGATGATTATATAAATGTACAAATTTTATTGCTACAAAATTATCAACAGAAACTTAATAATAAATACTCCTTTTAGAAAATCCTTCAATTGATTTAAATTTCTTGAATTACACATGAAAGTTTTTTAATATTAAACATGATATATACAATTCCTATATAATGCTGCACAACCAAGAAATTAAATTAAAATTTAGTAATAGGTTAATTTGTATTACTAAAGTTAAACCTTTTTATTCTTTTAAATCTTTAATTTATAGCTTATGTTCAATTAAAATAATGTATTTAAAAAACTTCTAAATTAACACATTGAAGACGGTATGCAGTAAAAAGTATATAGCGTGAATTCCCGCAAATATTTCTTAAAAAGTGCTAACAAGCGATATGGAGTGATAACAAGAGATATGAAAAACCAAATAACGTGAATTTCCATCATCCGTCACTAACAGTTGAAAAATAAAAAGACTGGAATTCACGTCTCTTGACATGCAAAGTCTACAAAAAAAAAAAAAATCAATTCTACCAAAAATTTTTGCCAAATTTAGTCAGTTCACTCATTAAAATTATGTTTTATCTTTTTTCAGTCTGTAATCAAATATCTGGAAATTTAAATTAAATAAATTGACATAATGACACAAAAACCATTAGTCAGTTGCAGGATGATTTTTAGTTTAACACTTTTTTTTTTTGAAATTGTTGAAGGTGCAAATATATGACAGATACAAATATATTTTAGAAATTCTAATAATATTTTTGTAATAATCAAATGACAAATTAAATGAAAACTGAAATTTAGATGTAAAAATTTACCCACAGAAAATTTAACAACGAAAAAAAAAAAAATTCTATATATTTTCTTGCTGATAAATGAAAAATTACAATTCATTTTTTGCTAAATTTGCGACACTTTAATTTGCGACAACTTAAATTAATGATAATTTTTTTATTTAAAAAGGAAAAAACATAAATTTATATTCATTGAAAATATTTAAAAACTATCCAATTTTGATTCGTCGTTTTAATTTTATTCGATTTATCTTCTCCAAAAAAAATGGGGTAAATGTAATTTATAATCCACAGTTTACTAGAACAATAATTAATCATTATATCAAAAGCTCGAAGAAATCCATTTAATGTTCCAAATTATATTTTATATGCGATTTTACTGTCAGAGACTAGAAAAACATGATTTCAAAATTTGTTGATCCCAAAAAATAAGAGATTTTGATAGATTCATTTTTGGTATATAACTTCATCAACAAATAATTTATAGTCCTTAACGATTAATATTAAACAAACAAAAATTCTTTAAAGATGAACAAAAATTTACTCAAAGAATTGCTCCTGTTTTACAGGAGCAATTCTTTTAGTAAATTTGCTCCTGTTTTAATTTTAAGTTGACGACTATTTTTACCAATCTTATATTAAAATGCTTCAGAACATAATTTACCGATAATTATTTCATTTTTTTGGAATTTTCCTTTTCGATGAAAAACAATATAATATCAATACAATTGAATGGTGAGGTGATCTTGATCTGTATATCAAAACCAGGTCAAAACCATGGATAAGTATTTATCCGCCAATTCAGAACAATTAATATACTTTTTACGACAATATTATTACTAATTTTTCTACATGAAAAAATTATTTCCATTTATTATAGCATATTTTTATCACAAAGACCTTTTAAGTTAAGTTTTTTTTGTTCATTTATAGGTGATTTCATAAACTTTCATGTTTTATGCAATAAAATTGTATGTTTAATTTTTATGGAATGGCTTTCATAAAGTAAAAGTTTTTATGAAGGTATTAAATCGCTTATGTGAACGGTTGTTGTTTTAAACAGAATCTCAGTGATAAGAACAACGATTTAAGTTTTTCTTTTATTTATGGAAAATATAAGTAAACGCGCTGCTTGAAAAGTGATTATACTTTTTCAAGAATTTTTGTATGTATAATAATAATATGAACGTGTTTTTTTTGGAATTTTCTAATTATATATAGTGAAGACAAAATTAAAAACTGTTTATACTTTGAAAATTCTATTTTTTCTATAAATTTAAACCATAGTTAAATTAGGTTAAACTTAAACCGTAGCTAAATTAGCTTTCAATTTTAAGGAATTGCAGCAATGAAATAAAAATTTTAAAGAACTTATTATAATTATAAATATAAATAATGGTAAATATATGAAATTTTGCTATCATAGATAACCAAATAAAATTCTGCTAACTTGAATGAATTTACTTTGATTTTAATTAATGCTATTCAGTATTTCTCGCTATTAAACATTCGGGTTCACTGTCACCATATAAATTAAATTTCAAATGCTTCTATAGAAATTTATGAAAATTTGTCGATTATTATAATTTCATTCTGTTCTCTATAAATAATTAAAATTACAAAATTGCCCAATTTAAAAAATTATTAAAAGAACTGCCAAAATGTTTTACAAAAAAGTTAAAAGTAATGTTTTGCTCCAAGGAAAATAAGGGAAAGATTTATAAAAATTCGTTAGGATTATTTTATACCTGTACATTCAAAATTATAAATTGGGTTTAGTACACATTAAAAAAGAATCATGACTATTTATATTTTTTTTATATACATTCTGTAAAAATTATTTATCCTAATAGCAAATAGCATAAATATTTCATATTTTATGTAGAAGAAAATTAAGCTAAAATTATTTTAAGGATAAACATTAATAATTTATATAGAAATAATAACGATTATTTTATTTTCGTAATAGTAATGCAATATTTTTCTTTATTAAAAGTAAATCAGGATAAAAATTTTATTGTGTATGAAAACATCAAAATTTAGGGAGTAAAATCTGAACAAAATTAATTTAAATGCAATTACTCTAAAATTTTTATTATACTATTAAAAATATTAAAAGCTTAAATACTATAATTAATATTTGAAGAAAAGTATTAAATAATCTTAACCTATATTTTGTATGTTAACTAAAATCCTTAATATATATTTTAGTAAGAAATAATCTTGAAAATATTTTGTGCAAGTATATTTTAATTATTGAGGTAATAATTTAAGTAAAGATTAATTCCTTTAAATATTTCCCAAATTATGTTTAGTTTGTTATAATATTTAAAATAATCCTTTAAATATATTTTCGAGCAAAGATTAAATATTATTTTTTTTTTGACATTGATTGATTTAAATAGAAAAGACAATAAATCTAAACCAATTTATTTACAATTGTTAAAAAAATATCAAATTATAATCATAAAATTTAACTTGTTATTGAAAATATAACAAAATAATCTTAGTTTCTAAACAAAATGTTATTTATATTTTCTTAAAATATTAGAATTATTTACTCAGAAATTTTGAATAGTGCTGTACAAATGATTATATTTTGTATCCATTTAAATATATACTCAATTAATTATGGAATTTAGGATAAATAAACAGAAAATTTGTACAATTTAAGATCGAAGTTATAGTTTAAATTATAATGAAAATATATTGTTACAATAATCTTTAATGTCTTGACCCAATTTAATTTTGTAATTAATTACTTAATAATGATATTGGTTTTTCTTTGATTTATATTTTCTTAAAAATTACTATATAAGAAAAAAAAAATTATTAAGGAAAATTACTAGAGCAGAGATAATCAAATTCCACTTATATCTGTGTACTTCTTAGAGGTTAACTTATAGTCGAAGATCTGTGACGCCTAACAGACTGTAAATTTTGGCAGCAAAGTTATTCTTTATCGAAAATACTAAAGGAAGGTAATTTTTTCATATGGGAAGGATATTTTTTTTCATTTTCGCTCAATTTTCTTTATAATATGCAACGGTTTAGATTGCTAAATCTAAACCGTTTCATTTGTGAAGAATTTTACTCTTCCCCCTATTCCTATTCCTCGCCGCTACAGTCCTTGGTAAGAATTTAAAAAAATAAATCTCCAGTTTCTCATTCTTAAATGTCGTATATCCTCCTCTATTCCATCCATTCGATCTGCCTTTCCCTCTTGCAAAAACATATTTTGCTTATTGCCAATTTTGTGTCACATCTTGCTGTAACATGTACATATGTTCACCTGCTGTATTGTGCGAGATCAACATCAATTTTCATATTATTCATAAACATGATGCTTAAGAATCCTTTAATTATAAGCCTGTTATTAATATACCAAATCTAATAACAATTTTCTAACTTAATAGTTTACACGCTTAAATTTTAAAGATGACAAATTTAATGAATATAAAAAAGTTCTAATTTTTTTATCTAATATTGCTCAATCCAGTAAAAAATTTCTTAAAATAAAATGAAAAAGAATTTGAAACGCCAGAAGGAAATAAATATTAAATATTATAGTTTTTTTTTCTCATCTCTACAATTTTTTCATGACAGATAATATCAAAAGGATCAAAGGATGAAAATTATCTTATCTGTTTCTGTTATCATAAGAAAGAGACATTTATGTCCTTGGGTATTCATATATGTATATGTATATTTGACATAAATATAAAATATTTTTTTCTGTATTTCAATTTACAGGAAAATATTGAACATTTTTTACACTTTTAAACTGTAAAAAAAAGTTATCAACATCAACTTTTCAAGTTTAAAAAAAAGTTATGTGAATAATTCGTGTTACATTCATTAAATTTTATGTGATTTTAGTCACCTAAAATTTAATGAATTTCACTAGAGGATTTTGTTTTTTGGCTATTAGCATATCCTGTTCAAGTCAATATTTATTTATTATTTATTTTAAATTAAAATAAATTCAAAGTGAAGTTCTAGATAGAATATTAAAAGAATGTTCTAATAAATTTATTACGTTTATTTTTATTAGAATATTTCAAGTCTTTATTAAAATATTATTTTAATTACTACTTTCTTTTTGTAACTTATTATCTTACACGTTAGTTTCTTATAATTTCACCAGGTGATCTATTCAAATATAAAAACTTTTTTATTAATTGAAAAAATATAACTGATTTTATGAAAAAATATTTAAATAAATCTTCTAAGAAATTTTTCTTATGAAAAACTTTTTCCTTAGAATTATTTCAAAAAGTTTTCCATTTAAGTGTTGTGAATAGCACAAAAATGATTTTTTTCCAGTAAATTTACATTCCAAGATCAAAATTAAATTAAAAAAAAAAATATAAAATTATTTTAAGAAACTTTTCGTGTCATTATTTTGTCATATCAAAGTTTTTTTTTTTTTTAAAAAAGGAAAATTATTTGAAAGAATGTCGAAACGGACAAACTTTTTATCATCTTCATATTACAAAAAAAAAAACTCAAATTAATTTTGTGCCCACTCAGTGATTTTATTATCGGAAAATTAATTTTTTTTTTAAAAAGTAAACCAAACCTAATAAATTTGGTATCAAACCAAGATAGCCCAAGCTAGCGCCGTGGCTACAAATTATACTGTATAAAAAAAAAACCGATTAACAAAGGTAATTCCTATACGATCCTAACTCCAATGTCTAGATTTGGAATGAATTTCACTTCGAAATAGAAATACAACTGAAAATATTCTAAGATTTTTTTAACTTTCTGTGGATTTTGAAATATTTAACAATCACTTACATAATAATTTTTGAATTTTTGGCGACAGTGATAGCTTGAGATAATAATCTTGCTAAATCCTTTATGTGATTCACAACCTAAAGTACAAATAAACTATTGCCCAAAAAGAAATATACTAAAGTATAGCAAATTGTAATTAATAACGTCTGCGGCTAACTGAAAAATTAGGTTAGAAGTGAATAATATGGAAATATTAAATTACGCTTCTATCGTCCTAAGCTAATTATAAATTTCGCAGATAATTATGAAAAAATTAACAGAATTTTCAAAAGCAATATTCAAAAAAACTAGAAAAGTATATTTATCAAATTTGAAACCAGATTACTTTCTGCTAACTATATAAAAGTGCTTCAAATAGAAATACTATATAATTAAGTGTCTAAATATAATAATTTATTCAAATCGAATAACTGACCTAATATATTTTTCATAAAAAAAAATTTATTAATCACAAAAATCTGCTCTGTTTATTATCACTTTTAATAAAATATAATAAATATTTTTTGTGAAATTCTAACCACTAATAATGAACAACATTTATGCGGGTGAAAAAAAATAATACACTTAGTTAGAAAAAAACAAATTCAATTTATTAAAATAACAACTAAAACTTTTTTTTAACAAAATTTCCCTTTATTTATATTTAATTTTATTCAGCATAATAAATTAAGTTAGCTAGCTAGCTATTTTTTTAAAATAAAATTACGTGTTAAAAAAAATTTTCATTCAATTTTCCTATTTTCCATCTTTGTTTTAAAAAAAATTCTTATTCAATTTTTATGTATTTTTTTGTTTGTTGTAAAAAAATTAAGTTTATTAATTATTTTTATGTAAATAAAAAGTTTAGTTAAAATATTATCCTTGCCTTTTTGTCCTATTTAAAAAAAAAATGGTTGCCATTTTTAATAGTTTGTGTCAAAAAACGAATTTATTATTTCAAAATAAACCTTAAAAAAAAGAAAAACAATTTTTATTTCGTTAATCATATTTTATTTTGTGATTGTGAGTCATTTAGTTTTAAATTGCAATGTTTTTATGTATAAAAATAAATAATTAAGTGCACGATACTCTAAAAACTAAATTATTTTTGGAATTTTGGGTTAATTCATTTGGAAAAAGGGAAAATATATTAAGAATAAAAATTATAAAAATATTTGAAGTTGTGTAAAGAATTCAATGAAATAGAAATTAAGTGAAACATTGAATAATTGTAGAAAATTTATGTTGTAAAAATGTTTTTTTTATATAAATTCTATGAAAATTATATTTTTAAGTATTTTTGGGTTAACAATCACTGGGATTTTTATTTTTTTTAAATAAATATATGATATGTTAATTTGATTTAATTTCATTTACATACTTCCAGAAGTGGCTTACTGGTACCAGTTTACTCAGTTTTAAATAAGTATCTGTAAAAAAATTAAAATAAAATGTGATTTAAGACTATAGTAAATGGGATATTAATTAATTGAAAAATGGAAAAAAATATATTTCACGTACATATTCTACCAAATTTTAGCCTAAATTGATATTTTTTTAAAAAAAATATTTTCAAAATTAAATTCATTTTTAATGGTGCATTACGAATCGTAAAATATTTTGCACCAATTTTCACATAATTTATTTATTTTTTAATACAAATTTATTTTCATTATCTGTTCCAAACTTTTTCCTTGGTCTTTTAATAATTATCGTTAAAGGTTCTATGGATAATTTATGTATATCGACATGTTTTCGTAAAATTCTTTTGGTCGACATTTTCCCGGAAATGGAAAAAACTTTCTACTCAATTTTTTTCTTTATTATGTGTAGTAATAAATTAAATTTATTTGTGCATTTTGTCGCCATAAATACATTTATTTTTCAGCACAATTGCGATTATTTCAAATGTGTAGGGGTGCTAACAAAATATCTTAGAGTAAAAATACCTTATTATTACCTCTAACTTATTCTGATCAAACTCAGAATAAGAGAGATAATTGAAAACTGTACCAAAATCCACTTTTCATAACACATATTGGATGAAATGCCAAATTTCCATCCAATCTAATTTTGAAAATATTGTCGATAAATACATTTTTACAAACTAGATTAGTTGATTTATTTTTAGATTAGAGAAATTTATGTAACTAATATATTTTTCTAATTGATTTAGTTAGTTCAAAATAATTAAAACAAATTTAACATAAGATATGTTTTCATTAACACTTTTATCAAAAATATTTTAATTTTCTCAATAATTTTCAGTAAATTTTTATTAAATATGTTTTAAAACTAAATTCTTTTTAGGCCATTTTAAATATTTCTATAAATTTATGTAATGTTTATTTTTTTTAGAGTTTTTTCTTCAAAATCCTTTTAATATTTTTATTTCTCTGTTCTTTTAAATAAAACAACAATCTTTTTGTGAAAAATTAAAAAAACAAACAAAAAATTAGTAAACAAAGCAACATTTACTTTAGATTACAGAGGATTTACACCATTTGCTATGGTTTTTTTTTTAACCAAAAGAGTTTTATTCCCACAAAGTCTAATTTTACGCTTTATCAAATTTGTTAAACAAAGCTTTTATCTGTAACGAAAACATTTTATAAAATACATGACTGTTTTTTGTTTGTTACACTTGGGATAAAATGTATTTAGATAATTTTATCACATTATATAAAAATAAAAGTTTTGCATATTCTTTTATGAAATGATTTTTGTTTT
This sequence comes from Empis livida, assembly GCA_963932195.1. NCBI lineage: Eukaryota > Metazoa > Arthropoda > Insecta > Diptera > Empididae > Empis > Empis livida. The sequence goes on from OZ010645.1 coordinate 43,826,203, forward strand.
TGTTATTTTTTAATCTACACACACAAAAAAAAAGATAAACATTAAAAATTAACAAACTTGTCAATTTGTACAAAACAACAAGACAAAAAAGTTAAAGTTAAATTTACAAAGTAAAATATATTCTAGAAATTTGAAAATCTTAAAAATGTTTCGAAAATATTATTATGTTTCGATATCTTTTAACAGATGAGGCCAATAGGTTGCATAAAGCTAACTAAAATTTGTAACATGAAGTTCAGGTGGTCTTAAATTGTAAAAGTTTTATAAATATTTCTTAAGTAACCTAATTAGTTTTTATATTTAAATAGGTAATAATTATGTGATTCAGTACCGAAAACTCATGACATTAATTTAAAACATATTATAGCAATAGCTCTTCCGGAAATAGTACTGAACATTTTTTAAGTAAAAGAAAATAATAAGTTTTAATATTCTTATTTATATTTAATTACCAGCATGATTTACATTATTATTGACAACTCATTGCCTTCTTAATGGAAACTTATTCTTCTACGATAAAATGACTTGTTCCACTTTCATTGGTTTTGTAACACCCCGACATTCCTGAAATTTTGCTCAATTTAAAAAACTTTATAGAACCAGAAATAGTCATGATCGTCAAAATCTGGAGAATATGGTGAATAGTTTAGAACTTGATTACCGAAAAATATTACTCATTTTCAAGGCTAAAGTCTTCAATCTCGAAAACCTTCTACGCAACCTTTCAGAAACAGTATCTATTCCAAAAACTTTAGACATATTCTTCCATGAGATTGCAGAATTTGTTCCTTGTTTATGCGTACAGCAGACTAAAGAAGAGAACTGAATGAAGAGGTATATTCTCATTATTATAACTCAATAAACCACTACTGGTGATACAACAATTACTTTGAATCCCATTCTACATTTTATCAAAGGAATAAGCCACAAGTAAAAACTTATTTTAGGTGAGAACTAGAGATAAAACATCATATAATACCTGTAACGAACCGAAATTTCTTTTAGACCTGATAATACTAACAAGCTAACATAGTAAATTACTATTAATATTCTATTAGAATTTTTTTTAATGTATTTAATATTTTAAAATTAATTGAATCTTTTATTAATTAAATAATTTTGAATATGCATAATAATGACTTTTAAAACTATTCTGATATTAATAAAAATTCTTATCTCGGTTTAAAGTTCGTGACTTGAAATATAAGTGGAAAAAAAACATTAAAACATTTTCTAATGTTATCTGGTAAATTATATATAAATATCTCTTTATTGCATATTATATTGTTACGGGAAGCAATTATACTCTAGGATTCTTATTACAAAATATATTTTCCGATTATAATAAATTTTCATATCATATACTTATATAACCTTATATAATATAGGCGATATATCTATTTTTCACATACTGTAATATTTTAAAATTATTATCACAATGGATGTAATATTCTTTGCTCTAAAAGAATTAAAAAGATTAAAAGTATGTTTCATAATAAAATAATGTTTAAGCAACATCATAATATCTGAAAATATCACTTTTGCCCATAAATATTTTCTTGTGACTTGTGAGTCCTTCTTGCTGTATGCATTATTCAAAGATTGTGGCACCACCATTGACTACTAAAACTATTATACAAAATATTAACATGATTTCATTATTTCATAAGATAAGATAATAACTATATAATAGAGGAACATTATTTATATGTAGAAAACTTTGCACAGTGAAAGCAATACAAAATTTGTAAAGTGAATAGAGCTAATGGGGTAAAGAAACTTTACGTAAGTAAGGACAAAATATAGTATATTAATAAAAAATGACAATATTTTATTTATTTTGGACAAAAATTTACTTTTTTATAATGACTATGATTTATTTTAAATATGCTTAATAATTGTAGATTTGCAAGTTTTCATAAGTCAAACGATTTCTTGAACGTTCAACGATTCAAAAAAAATTCAATGAATTTCCGATCTTATTACCAATAGTTCCTAATGACTTTAATCTATAAATAACTAAAAATTTAAAAAAAAAAAGTTTTCGGAAAAATACTGAAAGCAGTTGAAATGTATGGATTAACTAAATCAGTTATGAGAATTACTTGAAAAAAAAATTAATAAAAATACATTAATTTATCATTTTATGATATTTATTCTGACGGTTGTTTTCCAATCTTCATTAATTTATTTCTTTTTTATTTCCAGGTTTAGTTATATTATCAAATAGATAAATCAATAAAAATAGAAAAAGGAATGGGAAAATATGTCAAGTGAGCAATTTTCTTTTATATTAATTCATGTAGTTTTTACATCATTCAGCAGAAATTCAATGTATTTTTTTTTATCATGGCGTGAATATATAATCAATAGGGGTGGAATTATCTATAGACAGGAAGTATATTTTTAATATTTGATAGAATTATTCTATCTCTTTAAATTCAAAAACCAAAATGATTTAAAAATATGTTACGACATTTTAATTCTCACTTTATTGTGCCTAATTTTTTACTATTATTTGTTAAACTTTTTAAAAAAACCGTTAAATTTATGTAATGAGGTTTCATCTACTAAAAAAACGAAAATTAAGAATTAAATATAAATATGTAGTTATGCTGAATCAGTTAAGGTTGATTTTGAAACAAAACCCTGATTTTTAAATCTTACTATAAAACTGTTTACGTTTTCTTCCTCATCCAAATTATACACATTAACGTTTGATACGACAGAACCCAAGTTTTTGCAAAAAAAATAATTAATTTCAAGTAATTTTAGTAATCATACTTATTTGATATATAAGTTATATATGTATAGTAATCATTTCAGTGCACATATGGAACATATTAAAAATAGATACTAAAAAATCTATTTAATATCTTAAATGTTTCAACTCTGTATGTTTCTCAATATGCGATTTGGTAAAAACATAATCAGTCAAAAAAAAACCTTGAACATTTTTCAAAAGTATAACAATTTTCTCTTCAAACATATAGTCTAGCCATCTGTTGGTAAATAAATGTATAGTTAAAATACAGTACAGAATAATATATAATTTTTCCCGTTTAAACTCTATACTTTTCTAACACTACAGAAAGAAATCATGAATGAGAAATTTACCATCAATTTATCAGCCCAAAACAATTATAATATGACTCTGTTAGTTAACCTAGTTACTATACTAATCCTTTCTTATCAGCACTGACCTCGTAACTAACAAAAAAAAAAATTGATATATATTCTAAATTCTTCTTAAAAATGGTGCTACAAAAATTTTCTACAACTTGTGAAAAAAATGTGAAAAACAAGTAAAATTACATCTCATTATTTATAAGAACCAATAATTTATTATAGAAAAATAAAATATATTTATGGAGTTCATCTTTTGTAAAATATTATTGATGGGAATAAAACCAGAAACTGAACGAGTTATGGTTCAAATAAATGTGTATACATAAATTTAAGAGAAAATAAAAATTATGTAGAAAGAATATTATCAACCAACGAAAAATAACTAAATAAAAAATCAGATTTTTAATCAGAATCAGGTATCGAGGTTCGAATTAAATTTTTTCTGTTTTAATTAGAATTGTTCTGTAAATTTAATTTGAAATTTTAGGGATGTTTGGTTTTAGAATCCTGTAAATAATCCTCGTGAAGATAGAAAATTTTGGATAATTAATATCAGAATATATTTGTGACAGAAAATTTAACACGTTACAACCATTTACACGATTTCCTTAATAAATTCGATCACCGTTGCTGGCGTTATGTCACCTGCTTCAGTTACATTTGTTATAAAAAGACATTCTAATTTTTTCAATTATTTATAATGTACTAAAGGACAATGAGAAACGAAATGCTCCGAAGATGCTTCTTTCTCTCCACATCCCCTAGAGATTGACCACTGTGACCTGCAACATGTTTTATAAACATACTGTGATCAGTTGCAATGGCCGTTCGTTTATAGATAATATATATTTATTGAAGGTTTCGTGTTGAAGCTCAGGTAAGCGTTAAAAAAACTTTTGTTGTCCGCAATGACCACTATTTCTACTGCCAGTGAGTAACCTCTATGCTGTTATTTCCAGAGAGCTACTAGTGCGATATTTGCTTATCAGTTCATCTGCTTTTCGTTAGCCTTAATAATTTTCTTATTATTAAGAAAATCTTTAAAAAAAGCTGTTAAATTTTTGCTGATGTAATTCGTATTTCATTAAATTTAAAATTATTTTTTTACTCTAACTATAGTTATTCTAAAATTATTATTGACACTTAGAAATTTCATCACGTAAGTGCCACCTAAGTAAACAAAATCTAGGACATAATGTAATCATTGTAATTTAGAAAAAAATATAATCTAAAGTGATTGATATGAAGTAATTGTAGTTATTCCTTCAAATTAATGTATATGTCTCAGTAATTCAATTTGTATTCCTATGAAACTAATTTACACTATACATACTATTTCAAATGTGATTACAAAACTGAAACGGACAGCAAATAGATGACATATTTAAGAAAATTATAAAAAGAAATTTGTACAAAAGGATACAAAAATTGTTAGTTTTATTCCAAAACTGGAGTAATAAAATTTATACATAAATATAAATACAATAATATAGGAAGCATGCAACAATATTCCATTTAAATTATATTACATTGCATTATATTTAATGTTAGTGCAGCTATTTAAAAAAGAAAAATCCATTTGCACAATGATTTTATGAAATTCAAAAGTAAGATGATAACGATCTGTGTATAATTCTTTTTTTTTTCTGAAGGATATAATTATGATGTAATCCTTGTTTTTTAAAAATAAATATATATCAAAAGTAAAGGAATTGAAGTGAAAGTATATTTTCATAATAATGCAATTATTTTATAATTGCTAAATTTTTTGAAAAGAATTATAAATTGGAAATTTTTGTTATAAGAACTGAAAAAAAAATTTCAATTATGTAGTATTACATAATTTTCAAGAAAGCAATTCCAATTTTAATTAAGGAATGCAATTTAACTGAAGAAATATTATTGGAATCTTAACTTTTTGCTATCAAAATCACTAAGAATATAAGAAGTAAAGAAATTAAAATCAACTTTAAGTAGTGTAAATTTTGGTTAAATCCTATAAAGAATTTAAATTTGAAAATGGCGAACAACAAAGATTTAAAATATAAAAATGGCTAAAATGATTTCAAACTACAAAATGCCTAAAACTCATTTAGAATATTAACAAAAAATGTACTGTGTATTTGAAAATCAAAAAATGTATGCAAATTTGACTTACTCACTATCTATGAATTTTAGTAATAAATTGAATTTATGAAAACTCACCTGAAAGAATAAGAAAAAATAAAATTATTTAGTAATTTAACTTTGTAAAATATATGTTATAAATATATAAAAATAATGGAAAACTAGAAAATTGGTAATTTTTCTAATAGTTCAGCAATAAAATTAAATAAAAAATGTCTTTATTATAAAAAAGATTAAATTTTCCTTAATGTCAACAAGTCAATTGCAATATGCAAATAAATATTGCATTTTGCTGGATTTTGCGGTATAAATATCATCTGAAAACTTTTATGTATACTTTTTACGAAATAGTTGATACAATAAATTATGTCGTTCTAGTCACTTGTTGTACGATATATATTTAAAGTGACACCTAATTCTACATCCAGAATCTATATTACCACTTATCCAACATACAAAATTTTCCTGATAACCAAGAATGTTGTTTATCAGATTTATTGAATAATATTCGAAAATTCAATAAATTATTATAAATAATAAATAAATTTAGCTTTTATGTTGCTGTAAATAAAATGTGTTCACTATTTTTAGTAACTTGTTTTTATAATTTTTTTTGTTGCACAAAAAAATTTATTTATAGCATTTAACGCCTTTTTTTGTTAGCTACATTTTCAATTAAATTTTTTTATCCTCATAACACATTAATTAATTATTAATTTAAAAGTAGTCAAATATACATATTTAATAAAATAAAAACGGTGACATTGAGTTAACTAATTAATTTTTGTTGGGCACAAATATAAAGAAAATTGGAAGACAAATAAAAACGCGGCGCACTTTAAAAAACACTTAATTTAAAATCGGAATTTTACAAATAAATTAAATCAATAATAAATTTTAAAACTATTTTCTATAATAATTACAATTTTATATTAAATTTAATTACCAAAGAACAAAAAACTTGTAACTGCCGAGAACAATTTTTTAAAATTAATTAATAATTTTCAATTTTTAAATACAAACAAAAAATCGATGCACTTTAAATAATTTTTTAATTATTAAATCGATATTAAATAAATATTAAATTTAAACACCATTTTATATAATAATTATAGTTTAATATTAATCACTAAAACACAAATTTATTTACGAAGATTTTTTTTCTATTTTTGGGAAAAATCCTTATGGTTGGTATTGATTTTGACAAAGCATATGTTTTTGGGTAATTTCTCGGGAAATTTTGAATATAAAAAAGTATTCGCGGGTGAGTTGGAAATTAAATTTCCAACACGTAGATACCAAATGGCTTTTATTTTAAGGTTTTTTAATTTTTTCGGGAAAAATCCAGATGGTTGGTATTGATTTTGACGAAGCTTAAGTTTTTGGACAATTTCTCGGGAAATTTTGAATATTTTTGAAAAAGTCTTCGCGGGTGAGTTGGAAATTAAATTTCCAATAATTAGATACCAAATATGTGGGGATTGCTTTTGTTTTAAGCTTTTTAATTTTTTGGCGAAAAACCCTGATGGTATTGATTTTGACAAAATTTATGTTTTTTGGCATATTCTCGGAAAATTTTTAATACTTTTGAAAAAAGTTGTCGTTTAAACTAGTGTCATTGCTAACTGTTTATTTATCGTAAACTGTGTTTGGATATCAATGATACCTGCCCATTTCCTTATCAGAAGAGAGAAAAATTTATTGCTGTTGACATAAACGAGCTTTTTTGAAGATTTACTTTAATTTATTTAACAATTTCAACAATTTGGCATTAAACATGAATTTAACAAATAAATTGATTATATTTTTTATATTCGTTCTTACAAAAAATCACATTTATTTATTGAAGTTGATTGAAGAAAATCTGAAAAAGCCACATAACAAATCAATTTAATCGTTCTGGTTCAATCATTTTTTATAAAATAATACTACATATTTATTTATTTTTATTTTGTTACTTATTACAATTTTATTATGTTGTGAAAATACCTGTTCGATTAGGGAATTATTGAACTCATTCTTTTGTATCTGTCTTTTTTTAAGAACACGAAGTTATTTTGATGAAAAAATATGTGTTTTTTTAGAGAATTAAGATTTTTTTTTCTTGCTGTCATATAGAAAGCTATAAAATTAATAGCACTTAAAAAATGATGGAAAAAATAATACTAATGGAGAATTGAAAATGAAAATATATATAATTTTAGTGGACAATTGACTCTATATATAAATGTCATCTGTTTGTGTTAAAAATTTATCAAATAAAACCAATTGAAAAACCATTAATCTTACAGATTGATTATTTCTGAATCAAGAGAATATATAAATTTAGATTTTTTTTATATTACATATATATATTAATTTTATGATTAAATAAAGTATAAACAGAAATTTGCTGATGTTGAATAAAAAAAATTTATATAATTTAAAGTTTTTGGTATTTAATAAATATTTAAATATAGCTCAGTTTTATTTTTTATTTTAAGATTAATTCTACAGTTCTAACCAAATTTAATATTTTTGATTTACTAAACAGAAATCGGATTTAAATTTCTTAATAAACATTTGTCTATTCCCAAATGCAAATCAATTATAATTAAATAGAAATTTATGTTTATACATAATTTTTTATAATTTCCTATTTAGTGCCACTTTTCAAATTAAATTATATTAAAATTTAAAACTTTTTAAACTATTTCATTAAATGTAGAAAAATTTTAATATATTTAATTAATTTAAATTTTATCTCAAAGTTATTTCAATTTATTAACAGATCTGAAAGTTATTTCAATTTATTAACAGATACTTCTATCTTCTAATTTTTGTTACGTTGAAGATAATTATTGATATTGAAAGTAAGTGACTATAAGAGCAATTAAATAAATTAATTTTTTGCAGTCGTCTATTCATACCAGAAATATTTTTAGTTGTACTATTGAATTACTCTAAAAAATGGATTCTTTGTTATTTACTATTTCATTTATAGTCTAAATTTTAATTATTCTGAAAATATTATTATGAAATCTTTAAACATAATAAAAGTTTTTATTAAAAATCACAAATGTTCTAAGATTAACTATAAAACTCTTTAAAGTTTTCAAATAATCTTACAGAAATAAAATTTATGTACATATGTATATTGCCTCTAAATCTTCAATTTTTAATACTTTAACATCTTAATTATTCTTTTCGCTTTAATCCTTCTCAAGTTAATAAAAACTCATAAATAATAAACATTGTAAAATGTAATTAAAAAAGATAAGATACTTAAATCCGGATATTAAAATTTTCATCATTTGCCCTTATTAAATAGAAAAACCTTTTCTGTAAGTCAATCCTTAATATAACAATAAAAAATCTATCATAAAGTCTATTAATTTCAGTTGTAGACTAAGAGTATCAAACAAAATTATTATCTTAATTATTAAAATACACATTTAAGAAAATGAAAAGTTTATTAAACTTCTTATGATATGAATACTAAAATTGATAAATGTAAACCATTTTAATCTATGATAGTATTAACTAATTTATATGAGAATCAATTATCATTTTTAAAGAATATTTACTACATTAACAATATTTACTAAATTTATAGATCTCTTCGAAAAGTTGATAAAAATGAGATACTCACGTTCGAAGTTTAAGTTGGACTTTTAAATTGCAATTGTTCAATAAACTGGCACAATTATTTGTCTTATTTTACACATAAATTTTGGAAAATTATTAATTAGGTAATTACCACAATTTATATTTTAATTCATCTTGTTAAAAATTGGTGCTGGCCAATAATGTCCAATAATAAAGCATAATATTAAGGAATTTAAAAATATTTTAAAGTTCTTTGAAAAGTAACCAAACTAAATTATATGTCCTCCATTAATTTTATTGAATTATTATTGAATTTTCAATTATATTTTAAATCTTATATTTAAATTAAAAGTAATTTTATGATTTCTAAGAAGATTACCATATCATTTTGATCAAGAAATCTTCATAAATATATTTATCACAAATATATTCTTTTAAAAAATATGAAAAACTTAATTATACGAAATTTATTAAAAAAAATTAATATCCATTTAATAGCAATTGAAGTGGGTTCTGTATAAAAGTGAAAAGGGTTATACATTCTTTTAATATTTTTAATTCATGATATACTTTTTTATCTGTTAAAATTAAAGATTAAAATATATATTTGTAAAAATTATTTTGGAAGAGCCAATGCTACAGTAAAACGTTGATCAAATTGAGATACTCAAGTTGGAACTTTAAATATGAATTTTCATAAAAAGCGCAACCGAATTTGATCTTCACGTTTCTACCAAACAGACCTACATACAGTCAGGTATAAATAATGGTAAAAATTATAAAATTTATGTTACCAAGAGCCTAATTAGTCATCGTTTGTAAAAAACTGGTAAAAACAAATTTGCTATGTGAACAATATCTTCGGTAAAAAATATACATTAAATAGAAAACACGGCATAATTTTGAAGTTGAAATTATGTTGTGTTTTCTTTTAAATGTCCTTTTTATCAAATTCATTGTTTAATAAGTAAATTTTATTAAATTTGCTTATTAAACAATGAATTTGATAAAAAGGACTCACAACATTTTGTTTTTCATCTACGTAAAAATTCCTTTCCTTAACAAAACACATCTACATATATAGCATATTCAAAAAAAATGTCTGCAATCTAAAGGAATATTTGTGTAAAACTCTATGTTCTATAACATTGTCCTGGTTTTGGTGTTTCTTCTTTAGTTCACTCATTATGAATTTCAACTTTATACTTTTTTATTTTGGTGTACAGAATGCTTTTATTTGTACAATTCTTTTAAAATTTGGAGTATTTGTGCTTTTTATACTTTAATGTTGCTGCTATTATGTATTATGTATATATAAGTAACATAAAATTTTTCCTTTGAGTATCTTTAATAATTTTTTTACTTTGTTTATAAATTCGGAAGCAGGTAAAATTCTGAAACAGGTTACATCAAAGTGTAATTGATAAAAGTATTTGAAGAGATGCCCTTATAAATTTTTTTTATTATACCATCAAAGATAGTTTTCTAGTATTGCACAAGTTGGTGACTGATCATTGTGTATATTTATATTTTTGGTTTTAATTTTATGATAAAGACAGTAATAAATTGAAATATTTATTGATAAAAGGACAATCATAGTAAAGCTATTAAATATGAAAAAAATCGATAAATATAGAGTAAAACGTTTTATTGCTTTATGACTTTTTACATAAATATAGTGAATGGGATTTTCGAATATCATAATTTTTATTTTATCCTTGTGCAAATAATAATTTTTTTTTGAAATATAGGACAAATAAATTTTATTGATATCGTAAATTGGGAAAAACTAGATTCATAAAAATATAAGCATAATATTGTATATTTTTAGTATATTTTCATTTCTAATATATACATAAATCATTTTAAATGTGTTATTTGAAAATATTATTTAATCTTAACAAGGTGATAGTCAGTTCTATTTATATTCTATAAAATTATGAATTATAAATTTATCAATCAGAAAATTTAATGTTCCAATTGACTGGGTAATAAAAACTATACATTTTACTATGTTTAATATATCGTTAAAATTTTTTTATTTTTATTTTGTTAACATTATTTTTGTCGTCCTTTTGTGGCAATTACCTAACAACAAACAAACAAATATTTTTGAATGACAAAAAAAAAAAAAAAAACGACCCAACAAAAATATTTTAGGATTTTAACTTTGTTGTCACGTTTATGCATTTACGTTTAATTTTATCTCTTTTGGTTGGTCTCTCCTAAATATTTATCGATACAAAAAAAAAAAAAATTCCTTTTTAACTAGTTAAATTGTATCACGTACCAGTCAATAATTCCAAAAATTTTAGATTCCAATAATAATAATAATAAAAAAAAAAAAAAACAGAAAAATTATACTCAGTTTTCGAAACACATATTAGATAACATGATGTTTTAATGTTATTATTATTGATGTTTTGTGCAAAATAATTTCAACTACGTATATACACATTTTTTTTATATATCCCTCAATTTTCTAATAGTTTGGTTTATGTTGATGTGTAAATTGATTCTTTACTAACGGACAAATTGAAATTTTTTTTTGTAGATTTCATTGAACAGGATTTGATATTTTATTTTTTATTTTTTTTGGCAATCTGGAAGGAATTGCTGAAAATTTAAGGAATAAGGATAAATGGTTATTGAATGGTTATAGATATGAAGAAATAACTTTTTTAGTTTAGTAATTTTTTATTTTTGTAGATTAAGGGAAATATTAGTTATAAAATCAATATGATCTTCAAATATTATAGCCTATTTAAAGTATACGCGTTATTTCTATAGGAATGTATTTAAGTTTCACACAAAACAAAATTAAACATCGAAATTAATCTAGTCTAGTGTAGTAGCCATAAATTAGGGTTCACAGATTCCGGAAATATAAAAAAAAAACAGGATAACTAAGTTTTTTTCAAATGTTTACCTTTGATTAAAAAAAATAAGATGTAGTCCTATTTATTTTATTTTCATGTTTTTAATCCTTTGCACTTTTTAGATTATTTATTTTATAATTTTAACTTATTAACAAAATTTATTACGTTTTTAACATAATTTATTTATAGCATTAATGCCTTGTTTTGTATATTTAATTTTTAATTTAATCACATATAATCACAAAACACCTGAATGATTAATTAATTAAAAATATTCATGTTTTAATCAGAAACAAAATGGCGATACACTTTAAATAACTGTTATGTTAAGAAAACCTTTTGTTATATTAAATAAATATATTAAATTTAAAAACTATTTTAATATTTCCCCAATTCCACAAAAACAAAGACTTACTAAAAATAATAATAATTATAATTTAATGTTAATCATAAAAAAAACCGCGTACAATTTTTTAATGATGATCGACCGACGACCAAATTACAACTGAACTGATTTAAGAAAATAGAAAGAGTAAGAGGAGCTAATTTTTTTTTGTTAAAAATGTCGTTATTTAAAAAAAAAATATTTGATTAATATTTTCAGTTAATTTTTTTCAATAAAATTTAATTAATATTTGGAAAATTTATGGAAAATAGATAACAAGTAACCGTTTTTCTAATTTAACTTGTATTCTCACTTTCTATTAATGGAAAAGTACACGTGTATCTTTGTTCTTTTCGAATAAGTTTGGCGGACGTTTTATTTGGTTTAAATTTAGGCAACTGCCATTGGTTTTCGAAAACTTAACTACATAATTTATACAAATTTTTTCAGTTAATTTATACAGAATTTTTTTATATAAAAACCACTGAGAACGAGAATAGTTTTGTCTATTAAACTAATTTTATTTACAAGTCTGAACCTAGTTCCTAGTATAAAGTTATAACCTATCTTCATTATCTGAAATTATAGAAATTATACAGCAAAATTTCCTTCTAAAAATTAAATTATTATATCATAAGAAAAGTTTTAACTCGAATATACAAGAAATACATAAAAAGTAGAAAATTTTGTCAAACTAAAGATAATAGTTCTAATAAATATTATAGATTTTTCTATTTATAAATAATAGAAAAGTAATTTAAGTTTTAATTAATTTAGTTCAGAGTACAATTTTGTTGATTTTAAGAACAATTTTGTTAAATAAATATTTTGTAATTTAATTGAAACAATAAAAGTTAAAATAAGTATTCGAAATTAATAAAAGTTGCATTTTAAATTTTATTTTCAAGAATCAACTACAACTATATCAATTATCTTTTCAACTTATTTAAAACTAGTAATATATAATTATTAAAAACTAGTAATATATAAGTCTAATTAAAATGAAGAAACTAAGAAATCAACTAATTGTATATTAAAAAATAAAAGTTAATTAAAAGAAATCCTTAAATATAAGTTAGACTTTTGAAAGAATAGCCTGTACTTTATTTTAATTAATGTTAATGGATAAATGTTGAAAATTTAAATTTCAAATTAAATTATTTATAAATTATTTTTATTAATCCTTTTATTATTGATATTTTTAGTTCCCAAATAAATATATTATAAATTTTAAATTCATAAAAGTTTTATTTAAAATAAATTATTCTAATTAATATGATTTATTTAAGCAAATTATTTTATTATTACGAATATTACTAGCAAAAGAAAAACAATATAGTAACATGCCAATAGGAAACCTAATTATAGAATATATACCAAAATAAAAATTTATTAAACCGAAAAATTTACATTTAAATTGTAATTTATTTCTGTAATTATATTTTATATTTTCTATAATTTTATTATACGTATAGGAAACGTATATTTTATGTACTTTATCTATATAAAACCATTTTCGAAAATGTATACGTGCTTAACAATAGTATATTTTTATATTTGGCCTGGTAAAATATTGAATGTACTACAATTTACTTGAAATTTAAAAAAAATTATTTATGTTTCTGTACATGTAATTATTTAATTCTATATAAAATATGAAACCATTATTTTTGGGATATTTTTTTAGGAACAAAATATCTTTTATGTGAACGCTTTGTTCGTTTGTCTGTCGATATGTCAATGGTAAACTTTTCCAAATCGATAGTCAATGTAGATTTAAATTTTTAATAGATCACGCATTATTACAGTTGAAGCTTAAGTTACCAGTCTGGGTACACGGAAGTTTAAAAAATTCTCGCTAGGCGGCGTTAATCGCTCTTAGCTCAAATCTGTTTTTTTTAGAAAAAGCAAATTAATTCAAATGTAAAACTGGCAACTTAATTATGTTCTGCCCCTAGGTGGCAGCTGAAGTTAAAAGTAAGTGTTTAAATATTTAAAAATATTAATGAACATATAGTATATTCTACAAAGTACAAGATTGATGTAATATTTTGTTGGCACTCGATAAACCCTATTAATATAAAACTATTGCTGACTAGGTTACCAACGTGATCTTTTTTAATGCCTCATACATTAAAATAATAGTACATCATATATAAGCTAATTTGTATAAAATTAGTATAAAATTTATTGGAAATTTATTCATAAATTGAATTATTATAAATAAATTTAAATAAATTGTTGTATTAGATATTATAACAAAAAAAAAAAATTTGTATATATTCTTTAAATTTAACTGAAATTTTTTTGGTGAAATTCATAATTAAATTTCATTGGATTACCTCATCAGATTTAAAATGTACCTATACCTTTTTTTTTAATATCAAAACTTCAATTAAAACATTATATTTTTTTGTAAATTGTTCCACTATACTTTATAACTTTAATATAGAAATGAATTGAATGTGCAATAAATTTTTAAATATTTTTTTTTTTTTGTATTTCAAGTACGTAATTTGTATGTTTAATTAAAAAGAATCACGCAAATTTAACTTGTTGTAGGTAGGTGGGTACATGTTGAGTTGAAATTAAAATGCAAAAAAAAAAAAAATTAATATAACATTTCATGGAACAATTAGTCCAGAAATAACGATAAGGGTAAATTAACATGAAAATAATGATATAAATTATTTAATATGAAGTCAGTAAAAGGAATGAACGGAAATTATGATTTTGATGGTAATTAATTTTAATTAAATTTCATTTTAAAATTTTAAAATAAAATCTGTTTTACACTTTAAAGAATATTTTATTACTTTTTCATATTGTAAATATATTTGAATTTTATTTAATTTAGTAAACGCGTTGTAAAATACAAATACTTTATTGGAAAATCTATAAAAAATATAAACTATATTCTTAAAGGATAACAGCAATAATCCATTATTTAATTCATTACTAAGTCATTAATTTTTATTTTTGTTCATTTATTATAATTGAATAAGTCCATTTATTAGAAATTTGTCATTCTTGCCAGAAAAATAAGCAAATAATAAATGTTATATCCTGTATATAAATAATTTGTGATATTATAGATGAAAATATTTTTAGATTTTTACTTTTTATTTATCTATTTTGTCTTTTTCCTTTTATCGCTTGAATGATTTTTATATAAATATCTTTAATATTATAATCTTATAGAGATAAGTTTTCGTTGTTTTTTTTACAAATAAATTTGAACTTAGTTTTCTGTTTATTAGATTTTATAATATTAGTTATGATATAGTTTACTGATCAAAAATTTTTATAAACATTTCAATCAACACAGTTACACTTGTATTATTTAAACATATCGTTTTCTGAAAATATATACATATTATTATGTTTTTGAAGGGTCGAGTCGAAGTATTACATTTTTACCATAATTATATCTGGTTCAAAAAATATAATACGATTGATGTAAAAATTTTACATATTTCTTAAGGACTAAAATAATTTAATAGAATGAAACTTCGTGTGCTTAGCAAAATTTAATATTTATATTTTAGATAGAAAACAATTCATATATTATAATAATAAATATTTTTTTTATGAATTATGCATGAATTCTATAAGATATATTTTGTTTATCAAATTCAATATTTGTAATCATTGAACCTTAAAAGTAAATTTATATATCCAATTTTATTATTTCTTCCTTTACAAAATAAGAAACTTCGAAAATTCTTTCAACCATTTACAATAAATACTAAAATAGTATATATAAAAAATATAATAAAATATTTTTATCTTTAAATTCGTTATGCTTCATTTCTAAAATATTATTTTTCATTCTATTAGAATTTGAAGGGATTTTATGAACTGCTGGTGAGACCTAGTATTTAATTAAATCTACTTCACAATAATATATTCATAATAGAATGTAAAGTTTTATTTAAGAATTTACTAAATTGTCTATAATAACTAAATTAACTAAATTGTCTATATTAATTACATAATTTAAATTAAAATAAACTCAGAAATTTCACATTAAATTCATTTACAAATTAAAATTAATTACAAAATATCAATTCCGGACATCGTACTGTGTGTTTTGTATTTTAAATTATACCAAAAATAATATAAACCAAATTTACTAAGCAAAAGATTTGTATGGCGGGTTACAATGTTACGACCCGCTCTCTAAAGATATGTTTTTAATGAGCATATGTTCTCAGTTGTTGGACTATTTGATATGTAAATCGGAATTTTAGATTTTGAAATTTGAAGTTCAGAATTGAATATTCGGAACAAAAAAATTTATATTCAACATTTCAAACATTTTTTTAAAAATCAATTTTTTTGTCAATTTTGTTTTGTATCAAAAGTATAAAATCATAATCCATTTCCAATAAAATTATGTGTTTATTTTCCCATTTTCATACTGGACTCAACAAATAATCCCTATATTTTATTTTTAAATTTATTGATTACTTAATTCGAAATTTTGTGCAGACAATTTCAACCTTAAGCTTATTATAGTATTCTCCACCGTAATTCAGTTTTAAGGTTTTATAGTTAAATTTTTTAGTTAAATACAGAATGTATTATAAGATGTTTTAATTCTGTCATTTGTAAACTGAAAATTAAAAATATTCTAGTTCTACATTATTATAGACAACACATAGTTTACAAATTAATCTATCATAGTAATTCTAAAAAAATTATTACTTTTATAGTAAACAACAATTGATAATAAAATTTTTACAAAACTTAAAATCATTATAGTTAAATTTAAAAAAAATAAATTATTTAATTATTTTTAAGGATATATGTGTCGTTGAAATAATTGTTTTGAAATTTTTCTCCAATCAAAATTATTTCATTTGTAATTTTAATAAATATGCTAATTCCTATTGGTCATTTAATAAAATATTATAAACTAATTTTAACTTCGTTAACAATATTTATCTGCCCTATTATTTTTATTTTATATACAAGGCTTTTATTTGATGAATATATTTAATTGAGGATAAAACCTGATGATATATACTAATTATTTAAAAATACATTTTTGGATAAACTTAATTTCATAATTCAATGTAGACTTACAGTCTTCAATTTTCATAAGTTACTTAAATTATTTTAACTTTGCTTTTTGCTTCGAATTTCCCACTCGGTTGATTGTTTCAAACTAAACAATCAACCGCATTTAATTTAAGTTTAATAATTATTATATTCTCTTAGCTTCAGTTTAATAATAAATCTATTTATTTAGCTTTTTAACAAATTTAGAAAGAAATTGTATCATCACATAATATTGATGTCCATCCAATAAAAAAATATAAATGAATATGTTAAACTTTTTATATAACTTTTAACAACACTATATATGCCAATTTGAATTTGTTCGAATATACTACAGGCACGTTTTTATAATAAAATAAAATTACATTTCCAATATTCATAAAATTTATCAAGGATAAAAACATATATATTTCAAGATTATAATAAAAAATCTTGAAAAAATCATAAAAACTTCTCAATAATGTTAATCAATATTTATATAGACAATTTTCCTATTTAAACGTCCAACAAAATGCCATCTGTTTTGTTGCCAATAATCAAATATTTATTTTCTCTATGAACTCTACCAATATTAAATTATATTTGATATCCTTTCAACTCTATTACAAGAATTGGTCAATATCTTTTTAAATAATATAATTCAAAAATTAATCTTCTTTGTGTTTGATTTTCATTTCGTATATCCTTTTTCGAATCTCTTAAACACCTATGTTTTTTTCCTACCTTTTATATTGGACAATGTTTTCATTTTTTTTTTTTTTTTGTGTGTGGCACAAAGTTTTCCATATCAAATTTAATGATTATTCTACTTTTTATTTTTTTTATTATATGCAGAATCAATAGTTAGAATCGATCTGACCAGAAAAATCAAATAAATATTAAATTAATAAAAAAAAAGATATCCTTTGGTAGGATATATTTATTTTTTTTTTCACTTCGTGTGTAACTCTTTCAAAATTACCCACAAGGGATACATTCAATGAAATATTATAAAAGGATTTTGGGTTATGATGAACTATATAATGTTTTAAAAGAATATAAAAGGATTCTTTAATATATGCTTAACTCAAGTATGTATATATATGTATACATAGTTATTCTAAAATAAATTTTCGAACCCTATTCAACATACATTTGCACTTATTTTTATTTATTTTCGAAAATTTTCTATATGGGATATTATCAGGTCAATATAAAAGATTTAAATATAATTTTTTTATGCCTTAGGTAGAAATGAAAACAAAAACCTTAAAACTTTAAGAAAATATTTATTGTAAACCCATCGTACCAAGCTCTAACCAAGAAAAATAACTTTAAGATATTAGGACTATTTTTTTTTATTTATCCATTTCAACACCTACGATAACTGAGGACGACTATGATCTGAATTAAATGTCGGAAGTTGTCTTATGGATTATTAAGAAAACAAATATTAAAATTCAGTTTTCATTGCCAAAAATATAAAATACATTTTACTATTTAGTATAAAATCGTTCAAAATTTATATTACACAATTTTTGGTTATCATTTTGTAATTTTATAGATTTTTGAATATTAATTTGTATTATTCAATTTATATCCTCTATGCAGTTTATGTCCTGTTAAGTAATAAATTTCAATTTTGTATAAATTATAAACAGATTAATTTTATTTTCCACAACATTAATTCAGTAATTAGATTTTATAATTATTTAGAATATTTATATAGAGAATATTGTAAAATCGCTGTGTTGGCCAGAATGAATTTATTCAAAATTTATATAATGAAGGACATTTTATTTTAAGAATATGGTTTAATCTTTTATTTACTTTCTTATCGGTGGTATTATAAACGAAATTTATAAAAACTGAGTAGACAATTTTATTATTGGAAATTATTAAAGCTATTTAAGCTATTTAATTGACAACTTGTACTCCCATATTTTGGAAATTATCTTAAGTAGTCAAAATGGTTGAACTTGAATCGAACGCAGTAGCTACAGCGTACCCTACCACTATTATTTTTAGTAATAATTTATATTATTTATTAAGTTTTACATGCAAATTAAATAGACAATTGCATAAGATATTAAATAATTTAAATTAAACGTATTTCATATTAGATATTTGGAAAAAAAAACTGGAAGTTTTCTACAAATTAAATTAATTTTTCTTCTAGAATTAAATATTCTATAAATCAGATTTTGTAAATTAAACAATATTCGGTTTTTCCAATTAAAATTAATTTAATTCCGAAATACTAATTTGTATAATTTGAACTGTTAAGTAAATTTTTGAAATTTTTAATGTACTATATTACCTTAAGAAAATTAATTTATTGATAATAGAAAATTTTCAACTTAAATAAATTATACTACTTTTTTTTTCTTACGAATATCCTTTTCAGAATAAATTAAAGCCAAGGTAAAAAAAAATCCCAAAGTTCGTTTAAATAAAAAAAATTACAATATTTTTGGGGGAAAATTAATGAAAACTCTTTAAAGTAACCTTGTATAAATTACCAATTTATTTAATTTTTACCCTTGTTTAAAGAAGCAACATAAAAATAAGAAAATGTTAAGTGCTGCGGTTTTGTTTTTTTTTTTTTTTTGTGATAAAAAAATACATACCTAAATTTTATATTTTTATGTATTTTTTGATTTGTCTGGGGCTGTTAAATATATGTCGAGCGTATAACATTGAAAGATTAGGGTCAAATATTAAATTAGTTACATTAACAATGAAAGATTACAAAATATTTTTTTTTTTTTTTTTTGACAGCACCTACTTTCACTTATGGTCGTACAAAATTTTCTTTATTTGGAAAATTAAAAATCAAACTTTTTTTTATTTAAATGAAATATAGAAAATATTTTAATAAGCACAGTTTCAATGTTCATCATTTAATAGATTTAAAAGATAATCAGAAAAGTGTTCTAAAGTATGATTTACACTTCTTTCCGTATTTTATTTACGACACTTATTAGAATATACGATTAATTTCAATTACACATGCATTATCTAATTACTGACAATTTTACAATAAATTTTCAAAGATTTTACTAACAAAAATAGAACTGAAAGAGTGTTGAATTGACAGAAATATGTTTCTGTAAGAAAAGTTAATCTTTGGATCAGATTAAATTGCTAAATTTTTAATTTAATAAATGTTTAAGTTTTATCGATATAAAATCTAATTACAATTACCAACAAAGCCAATTGACAGTGAAAATATTCCTATCACAGTGAAAATATTCCTTCTTAAATTAAAAATTAAAAAATGTAAATAAGTTAATTATTATAAAAATACGTAAATTAAATTACATTTCAACAATTTTCTTGACACATCAATTATATATTTTTTTTATGTAAATCCGAAAGACAAAAGACTTTAATTAGTGTTAAAAATTTAAATAATTAGTCTAATTATAAATTCTTCAATTAGAACACGTCGCATATTTATGCTTTTTTTACATTTATATATCAATTAAAATTAACTTTAATTGAAATTTACATTTCTCTTCCGTTTCTTTTTGTTTTTTAATTAACTTATAATTTGCTTCCCTTATTTTCACTGCGAACTGCGACTGCGAAATGTTAATGAATTGTATCTTCAATATTTTTCTTTTAATCTGATTTTCTTTTTTATAAAAAAAAAACTTACTGTCATTATAAAATATAACAATAAATGTCAGTTTTCTTTATACAGGGAAATATTATACGTATGCGGTTCATTTACCACATATAGTGTACTAATATAAAATATTACGACAAAGTGAATTGCCTCTAGCTGTTTGCACGTATCCTTATACAATAAAGTGAATGTTAAAAGAAAATTGATATAAAGAAAAGATGTAATGTGAATAATATAGTTAATTGTGTACACTATATGACTTGAAGGCATCCGTTTTATATTAAATATATATACAGGAAATATTATTATAAATTTTAAATCATAAATTAACTACAATAAAAATTTAAGTTATTTTAACTTAAAACTTAAATTTAAAATTTAAGTTTTAAGTTAAAATAATTTATTTTAAATTATTTTAGAATTTAAAAAAAATTAAAATTGTTTAATTGATGTACTTAATTTAGATTAATGCTATTGAAATATTTCGAACTTAAAAGATTTATTTAATTTTGTAATTTGGAAGATATTTTCTATGCGATATATTAAATGAATATTGAAAAAAAAATATATAGCTTTTAAATTAAATATTTTTTGAACTGAATTAATTGGGTATCTAAAAATTCAAGAAATTTAGACTTACCTGCAGAAGTTA
The DNA here is from genome assembly GCA_963932195.1 of Empis livida. NCBI lineage: Eukaryota > Metazoa > Arthropoda > Insecta > Diptera > Empididae > Empis > Empis livida. The sequence goes on from OZ010645.1 coordinate 43,847,643, forward strand.
ATAATTTTAGAACAAAATGTATGAAATTTAAAAAAAATACCTTACTACAGCACTATTGAATAAACTATTAATTTAGGTGATTTCTAAATTGTAGAATATTTTATTTTATTTTATATTTTTCATAATTTTCCAATTCCGAATTTATTATTCATTTTGGAAAATATTTGCTATATGTTAATTTTTGTTAAACAACACTTCACTAAAATTTGTTAACAAACACTTGCAGTACAATAATTAAAAAAATTTCTAAAAATTTGTAAATTTAAGGATAACTAGGTAATTAATATTTCAAATTCATAATAATTTTTTTTAATCGAATTAAAGCACAATTTTAGGTAAATGAACTATTTTCAATAATTTCACAACTAGAACTTCTTTAGCCCGGAGTTTCTGTATCAAAATCGTGTACTAGAGTTTCTACATGCAAATCATTTTTTTAACTTAATAAATAAGCTAAAATTAAATTAAATTGAAATAAAAAATAGCAAATTTAATTCAACTATTATGTTATTATTTACTTTAATTTTTTACAATATTTTTTTACATTGATAACTTTTTTCATAATATTTTTTTTAACTACTGTATATTTATGGTTCAGATCACGAAATTTTATCACTATATTATCGCAACATTAAGAAGTTGTAATTACATTTATTTGATTTCCTATTGGTGAATATGTTTTCTGTTTTTTTTTTTTACCTAACCGACGTGACACAATTTTCTTATCGTAAAAATATCGCGAATAAAACTTTTACAATACCACCAATACTTTTTTTTTTAGTCTTCATTTAATATTATGCTGTGCTATAGTAAATAAATATAAATTTGGTACCTTTTTTTTTTGAAAATCATTTTTTTCTGTGATATTATTTTGTTAAAGATTTCCTTTTTGCTAATTTTTAAGGACTAAAAACATAAAGTTCTACAATTTTTTTTATTGTTATATTTATCAACTCACGCACATAATCAGACTGTTATAGAAAAGACGTGATATTGTGAAAATAAAGTCAGTTTATATATAAAACAAAAAAGTGTTGTTAAAGCACAAAGTCGATATTATAATATTATACAGAATAAATTCAATATCCTTAAGAGAGAAAGAAAATAAAATAGAATTTTTATTCTTTTATTATTATGTCTATGGAAATTTTTCTAATGAGATTTCTTGGTATACATATAAAACAACGTTTCACAATTTAAGAATACTGGGATGAATTTAGCTTCGGAAAAAATAGATTTAAGAAATATAAAATATTTGATGTATGTCATACATCAAATATTTTATATTTCGTTTTATGATATAAACTTAAATGTCCTTAATGTTTACTTACAAACAAATTTTGGATTTAGTTTGAAAAATTTAATAGGAATTTCAATTGAAAGACTTATACGTAAAAAGGTTTATGTTTTGTATAAATTAAATTTGGCATATATATGTAGTATTTGGATTTAAATTGATTAGAAAATGTTTCAAGGAAAGTGATAATCATCAAAGTTTTATTTTCACCAGAATTAGTAAATTTTAATAGGAAATTTTTAATTCATTTCATTTTAGTTTAAATAAGTCACAATTATCATTACTGGTCATTTTATATGGTATCTGAACCGGTCTTTAGACTCAAGAAATTTTTAATTTTAAGAACCTAATAGGTTTCTTAAATATGTTGTTAGCAAATTGCCTCGCCTTTTAGCATTTTTTCCGGTCTAAAATTCTATGTTATTATATTTATATTACTAGCTGAGCCAACTTAGGCTAACATTGATTACCCCGACAGGAGTTGAACCTAGTACCTTACCACATCAGAAAAAACATTGACTTTACCCCACCACAGTTTCTAAGTATACTTACTACTACCGCCAGTACTGTATTGTGATTTAGATTAAAAAAATGTCTTCAAACATCAAATCCTTTTGTTCAAAATAATTTATTTACCTATTTCCACATTTGTTTACCTTAATATTCTAAAATTTTTGGCTCCTTATTCAATTTCTTTCATTGTAAATAATATTCTTAATTGAATTTAAAAAAATTTTCACTTTGTATACAAATAATTAAATTCAGTTCATATTGGCCGTCGTTAGGATCATTTTCTTCTGATTGTTTTTCTTATTTTAATCGTGCCTAGAATTACGAGACTCTGTAAAAATTATGTAAATTTAACAATATTTTGTAAATTATACTAAAATACAAAATTGAAAATCCAGACAATTGATTACTTACTATAAGACTATAACCCAAATTTATATATGTACTATGAAAAGGTTGACATTTTATCAGTTTGTGTGTGTATATACTAACAAGTCAAGAGTCGTGATTTTAATATAAACATTATCCTTTTATAAAGTTTTAGCACAAAATTTTAATTTCAGTACGAAAAGACCAGACATATTTTATTTTTTTCATTATTCATTATTTTTGTATACAACTTTTTTTTTATGGAAAATTGTTATACAAGTAAAATAAAATAGGAAAACCATTTAATCAAAATAAATTCAGTACAACAGGTTAAATTTAAATAGAATCACAAAAACAAAGCAAAAGAAAACTTTAATTTAAATAAATTAATGTTAAATGAAAAGGTAGAGAAAAAGGGAGTATAATGATAATACGTAGAAAAAGTTTAGATTGTTAAAAGAAGAAGGTAATTTGACATTTTGTATTCAAGAAATTTAGGAATAAAGTTTAAAATCATTAATACAAATAAATGTCAGTATAATGTTTCAAAAGATCAATTTCACTAAATAAAGAAAAATATACAATTCTTTTGGGATACATTTTTTTTTTTGACTTTTCAGTCCGATATGACCATAGATAAGTATTTATTTCAGAGTATTTTCATATTTTTAACTATTACCAGTTAATACAAATTCATTAACATAAAATTGTTGGAAAATTTATATCTTTTCTAATAGAAACTGATTAGTTTTTAATGAATTAATTGAGTTTTTCAATATCCTTAAATTATTTTTATGCGTGCCTAAGTGTGAATCGAAAATAAAAAGCATAGATTAAAATATTGAAATCCTTTCATTGTTTACTGTCCGGACAAAAATAAATGGCACAAACAGATGAAATATTTAAAAATTTCTTAAAATCAAAATAATAAGAAATTTTATCCTGATGCTAGCATTTGTTTTTCTCATAATCATTACATGATAGTAGAAGAGGCTAAAAGTTCTGGAGCCAAATTGTGAGCAAACCCCTAGTTTAGTGTTTTTTGTATGATAATAGTGTGTTTGGTGTGCTTGTAACATGCTAATTAATTTGGTGTGTATCACGTTGACATGTTATAGAAATGTGATATAAATTGTGAAAAGTTATAGTGAAAATGGTGGTGTTTTTAATTAATAATAGATTCCAACAAAAACTTTTTGTAACAAACCCATGCTACTTTCGAATTTGTAATTAAAACTATTTTGTAGATTAAATCATTCGACAAGGTTGTACACTAGCATCACAACTGATTATATTTTCCTAAGAAACATGGTCAAAGACAGGGACGCACGTAGTGAGTAGAAGAGGTATTTTGTCTGTAGAAGATGTGGAGAACAAAATTTATTTAGAACCGATAAGTTCAAATTGGGAATATATTTAATATTTCTAATTTGGACTTGAGAACTTTTTGTTGATTAGCGACAATATATGCTACTAAAGTATCTGGAATTGTCTGTGCAAAACTTGTTATTACATAATTTTCTAGATGTCACAAAATTACAATATTTGAATAAAATTAATTAAACACTGATACAAGAAAGGATTTCAAATATTGGATTTATATTAATGATACAAAAAAGGATTTCAAATATTGTATTAATGTTAATTATTTTGGTATAAAACAATATTATGCTTTTAATCCTTTCGAAATTGACGATATGTATAAAAAAAGGGCTTGAATGGATATTTTGACTTTTAAATCCCATAAACAGAAAATAACAAATATGTTAAAAAAAATTATATATATTACGAGGCAAAATAATTACGATATTTATTGTGGGTCACACTGATTCTGCAATAAATTTGAAAATTTTAAAAATATTCCAGGTTACCATATTTTTTATTTTATAATTTAATTTTCAGAACAATTTATTCTTTTGAAAAGAAAAATATATTAAATTAAATCATTAATAAATAGCAAATAATTAATGTTCTTTATTACATATTTCAATATTTCCTTTGAAAAGGACAATGCCTAAAGGACAATTCAGTATTTTGAGAATAAAATCTTTAGAAAAATTTTCATTTTATTTCAATAGAATTATTTAAAAAATTGAACAGAAATTGAAAAATGAAAAATGAAAAATTTTGTAATTAAATTCTTTTCAAAATTTTATTTGACCAAATTATTATAATTTTTTTTTTTGGGAAATTTAATAAAAATATTTCTGTAGGGCAAAAAATAATATTGAAAAAGGAATTTAAATTATAATCATAAGGAATATAATTTTATGTTTTATTTACAAATTCAAGTAAATTTATTTTTCGGTAAATAGACAAAAATATCTTTTATAAAAATTACATTAAATATTCTGAAATGCTTCAGGAATTTTTTTTTTGTTTATTCTGATAAATATGACCAGAAATAAATCATCAAAAAAAAGATACCTTATGTTATGGCTTCTTTGTATCTCAAATACTAAAAATAATTATTTTATTTTATTTCTTTACTTTGACAATAAAAATTTGTTTACCACACGAAAATAACAAAAATTTTAAAAAAATTTTGTTTAAATATTTTATGGAAAAAATCTTTTCTTTTCAAAATAAAATTTGGTAAAAAAATTTTTATATTAAATACGAATTTATTTGAAACCTTAAACTAACTTTCATAAAAACTTTGTAAGGTACCCTTCAGTGGAAAATTGAGCAGTATATAACAAAAAACATAATATCTGTAAAAGAAATAGATTTAGAAAAGGATTTTCTAGACGTTTTAAACAAAATAGTTTTTTACAAAGATAAGTTTTACTAGAATCATGGTTTTCGAAATAAATTAAATTTAAAAAAAGTTTGCATTAAACAAAATTTAATTAGTTTTCTGCAAAAATGGTGTTCATATAATAGTACAAATTTATGACTTTAAAAGGATATATTTTAAATAACAAAACTCCATATACTAAAACTGCAAGATTTGTAAAACTATTGTACATACTAATTTTTAATAAAATATTTCTAGAAACTGTGAGTTTTCGGAAAAAAGGACTCTACAATTACTATAATTCACATAAATGTAGAAAATCAAAACCGGATTTGTAATTTCCATAAGTAAATATAATATGTATATGTAATTTGTGCAGAATATTCTGGAATTTAGATAATCACACTATATTATTGTTTTAAACAAATTTTAGTTGAAAATATTACAACTTTTAAGTGATTGCAAAATATTTTTAGTTTTGTTCAGGTATTTTTATTAGCTACGTGGAAACAAACGTTTCCCTTTTCTTTCAATAATATTTTCCAACGTAATAGAAAAACTACTCCAGCTGGATGTTATTTTCATATTTAAATAATTATTTAGCTTGCTAAAATAAACTAAATAAGTATTTCTAGAAGCATAGTAAAAAAAAATTGTAAAAATGTATACAGCTTTTTTTGTGGACAACTTTTTTAAAACAAATCTGAATAAAAATAGCAAGTAATTTCTTTAAAAAAATTGTTTATAAACAATTTTTAGTTTAGTCCTTTTCAAAGGAAAACTTTGTAAATTTTAACAGATGATCAGGTGCTGAAATATTAAAAATTGGGTTTTTCTTATGCCTATTAATAAAATAAGTTGTTTTCAAAAACTAATTTTTAATAAACTTGGTATAAAAGATAATCGATTTTATTATTTTTCTATGAAAAGTTTTCCGACAGATATAAATCCTTTTCATAATATCTCACTATTATATTAGTTCTATACTATACATATTAAAGTTTATATTGTAAAAAAATATAAATTCTTAGAAATATGTCCTATATAATATTTTTGAGATATAAAAAGTGTCTAGTTTCAAATTTCTAATAATTGTTATATCAATCAAATTTTCATTTAGAATTTAAAAAATTTTCATTTAGAATTTGTAAAATAAAAATTGGTGGTTTTAAAAAATATATTCTAATTTGAAAAGATAGATTTGCTGTGATGTAAATGGTATTTTTAAGATATTAAAGTAACTTGCTAAGTAATGCGCACAAATTTATTGAATTTGCTCAAACTCATTTCTAGAAAACCATATTTTGGTAACAAACGAAATAATCCATTCAAAATCACAAATTAATTTATTATACTTGTAATAACTATATTATAAAGAATTTAGTTTCAACCACTGTACTATCGAAACATCCTTCAAATGTTAAATTTTGTCCGGCCATTATTAAAATATTTATCGTGTTAAAAATTATATGTTTTGTAAAACTATTTCATTAGAAATGATTACAAAAAAATCCCAGCTTTCAATATTTCAGAATTCAAAAACTTGAGCGAAATTCCTTTTCTGAAACTTAATAAAGACTTGTTTACTAGTGTATTAAGTTTAACACCAATTCGATCTTTTATAACTAAACTTTTTTAATACTTTGTTTTTTATTATATTATATTATTTATTTTAATATTTTATATTATTTTCAAAATGTTTGCTTGTTTTTCTAAAATCATCAAAAAGTTCTTAAATTATAGTAAATCAAATTGAGTTGACACACAAGTAACATTTTGTGGTTTTTAGGTATAAAAATAAACATAATGTCGTAATTTTACAAGAAAAAAAATTCTTCAAATTTACTTTCTGTCATAAAAAAGTTTTAAAAAAAATATAAAAAATTTTTATTTGTCATGATATTCTAAATCTCAAGTGTCTGTTCACCTTTTTTTTTCTTCTTTCAAATTATATAAAACCTTAAGGACTTTCAATCTTTCGGAAATTTTTCAATTTTTTTAGACAAACAACATTGTTCAAAATAACATAAAAAAAATGTTGGTTTATAAAAAAAAAAAAAAACAACTAAATTCGCTGTAATGTTGGGTAATACCAAATTAAATATACAACAATGCTGTTATTTTTTATGATAAACTCATAAAAAAAATCTCAATGTATCTGTACTATTATTTTTTTTTGGCCAACCAAAAACTGATATTAAAGTAACATTTAAACGATTGTAAATATAAAAATATATATATATATTTTTTCATACATCTGCAGTGGGTGGAATAAGATAAAATAATAATATTTGAAATAAACTAGAAGTTGAAGTTATCATACTAGAAAGTATTTCTGATTAAATTACATTGGTTTGATTTGAAGAATTAATGAGATTTGAAAATAAAACAGAAGTAAGTATTATTGTAAATTTTATTTTTATGTTATATAAAATTTACAAAACAAATTTATATCTTTTAATAATTTTTAAATTTGGAAAATGTAGGAATCATTAGGGAGACTATCAGAAAATTTTATTATATTATTTTTTTTTATTGAACCGGAAGAAAGAATAGAGAATATATTTGTAATAAAAAAAGGATGTCAAGTAATTTGCTTAGTAATTTAAAATAATTTTTATACATGCAAGTATTTTAAATTATATTTTTTGATTTTAAAATATTATTTTTCAAATTTTATGTTTCCGAAAAAAGATCATAAAATATACATATATTTTATAAAGTTTTAATAAATTCCATTACATAATTATTAGAAACTTACCGATAATTTATTATAAATAATATTCGATTAAAATAAAAATTTAATAATTGCTGCTGAAATTAATAATTAGTAATATAAATAATGAAAAATTTAATTACTATAAGAACTTAATTTTCAGAAATTTAATACATAATCTAGTAAGTTATGAAGCAAGAATATTTCTAAGAAATATAAAATGTTAAAACAACCACATTTATCATGAATTCTATAAATTTTTATCTGCATTTGAACTAAAAAAAACCTTTGAGCTCCAAAATTCTAAACATTGACCAAAATTAAATGAAAATCATAGAAAAATAGAAAATTTTGGAATAATTTTAATTTTATATAATTTAACAAAGATTTATTATGTTTGAGCATTTTAGAAGTAGTGTCAAGATGACATCTTAACATAAAATATATATGTAATAACAATTTCTATAATAATAATACTCTTTTGGGTAAGCGGGTAGTAACAATATGACCCGCCATACAAATTATTTTGATAGTAAATTTTATATACTTGGTTTTATATTATTTTTTCTCATATTTAGATGCATTTCTTAATGTCTAAGTTATTTCTTAATGTTAAATGAAAAAGAAACATACCATTTGAAATTAAATTATGATTTTAAAAAATAACAAAAAAAAAAGCTAAAGAAATGTTCATAATTGTTTCCATATTTTTAATTTTAAAATATACAGAAAGGAGAATCATGCAGAAAATAAATTTTTTGAAAAACGATATAATTGCATAATTTATTTTAAAGCTTTAAAAGTTGAATTTGTATATAAATGGATTTTTGTTAAATCTTTATTTTTCAGTTTCTTTAATATTTTTGAAATAATTTTTATTAACCTAGTTTTAAATTAAAATGAATAAGAGTTTGAAAATAAAAATAGAATTTTCACAAGAAATTTTTATAATTTAAATTATTATATAATTTTTGAGTCTGTGAAACCATATAGAAAAGATTAGTACATATTTCTATAATTTCATTAAAGAAATAGAAAAATATTGAAATCTGAAATACAAGGAATTAGTAGTTAAATTTGATTTAAAATGTTGTTCTAAATTTAATCTTAACAAAATAAAGTAGAAATTTCTTGGAATATTTTTTATAACAAAGTTTATCCTGGCATTAAAAATTTATAAATATATTTAAATCATTTTGTTATAATATATAATTATAAAATATTAAAATTTTTCTTTAATCAGCAGGAGAATATTTCTAGTAGGATATTAGTTATGAAATTTTCTTAATTTCATTTTTCAAATGTTAAATGTTTAGAACAACTTATAATACTATTTTATACGTACTATTTGATTGCCAGAAATTTAATTATTATTGAGCTTCAATAAAATAAAAATTAATAATAAATTAACTTCAATTGATACTTGAAAACAAATGCTGGTAAATCGAATTTTTATAAATTATAAAATATAAATTTTTTCGCTAGATGATTTCATAATTATAATAACTTTTCTAACAAATTTTTAAATTCTTCTGTTTTTATGACAAAATTAAATGTTAAAATTATTTACAATTAAAGTAATTTAATAGATATTTTTATGTAAATAGTTGTTAATGAAGGTTTTTTTTAATAACGCTGTAAAAGGATCACTAAATTCTTTATATAAAAAAAAAGCTATTACCCAAAGGCATACATTTTCTTTCAATTGTATTTTAACATCTTTGTTAGAAAATGTTTATTTGTTATTTTTAAACGTTCTAATTATATTTAAGGACGAAAGGACAAAGGATTAAAGAGTATTTTTAATATGATGAAATTTTGTAGGCTGTTGTTTTGGTCGTCTGTACTTAAATTATGGTTTTATTCACCTTTTCGTTAATTGGTTTTATTAAGAAACTTATAAAGTAGTGTGCTGTTGGCTTTATTTCTGTTACGGAAAATATTATATGATTAGAAAAAGTCCCTTATTAAACGTGTTTATTGTTATATAAATTATTTGCAAAACTGTGTTTCTTAAATACAAAAGAAAAAATACAATTATTTAGGTTTTTTTTGAAGAAATTCCTTTTGTTGGTAAAAGAATTGTTATTAATGGGTATAAGCCGACTTATAACTTGATTTTTATTACGGATAAATATTGATTTTTTACTTACGTCTTTAGAAAATTACTGAATAGTTTTGCGATAAGCCTTTAAACGATTTCAGTTTAAGTCATCAAAAAACTTGCAAGTAGAAGGATTTGTGGCAGAATTCCTAAAGTAGAAAAATTTGATTTAATCTACTTGTGACAACATTGTGGTTTTTCCTAAATGACAGTTTTTCAAATCAAATTGAATGTTTTAACAATTAAACTTTCAAACATATTAGTAACGATTCGTACCACTAATAGGTTTGAAAAATTTCACAGAAAATGTTGTACCATAGTAAAATTTATAATAGTAGAATTTTTAAAATTACAAAAATTTTATTTAGAAAACAACCTAAGTCGATTGATTAAATTTTATTTCAGACAATGAAACGATATTATCCAATATTCAAATATAATATCAGTAGTATATTATTTAAATTTTTTAGTTCTATATTTACTAAAATTTTATTGTGTCATCCATTTGCATGTAGTTTAAACTTTTGTTAATATGTGAAGATATCAAATAAAATCAATTTAATTACAAATCCTCCTATAGTAATAACAATGAATGTTCTACATGTTCTGAATATATATTTAGCATTATATCCTGAAAAACTAATTTTATTGAAATCACGGATATATTGGAAGTATATTTAAAATATTCTAAAATCATCATTTAATTCATAAATGAAATTCAATATAAATAGAAAATATATTAAAATTAGTTGATTATTTGTAGATTAAATTATAGAAAATTTTAAAATGATGTTATCGTAGTTGGAATTTTCTGTAATTAGTAATTACAAATTTTACTAAAAAAACACATAATTTTAATTTAGTAATTTAACTAAGCAGGCAAAATTTCCAAAACAAAGTATATACATTTAGTAAAAACATTATATAAATTCAAATTTAGTAACTATAATTATAGTATGTATTTATAGAAATATTTTGATAAATAATTTATTTTGATAATTCTTGGAAATTTTCAAAATATTTTTTTTTTTATTAATAATTTCTATAACGTACAGAATTTAACGCAAATTTTCAATAATTGTAAAATACTAAACATGAATGTATTATGTGCTTCAATTTGCCAATAAACATTCAAGCATCCTGTTAAAATTTATTTAAATTATGTAATGTTTCGTAATTTTATTAGCATACCAATATAATTCCCAAAATATACAATATAACATGCTAAATATAAAATAATGTATGCAGAATAGAATCTAATATGTATAATAAAATTCGCTGCGAAAATTTAATTAGATTTTGGTTTTTTTTTTTTATGTATTTTGAAGTGGAAATACTTCAGTTTAGTTTAGAATTGAACATTGTAAATTTGTATAGCAATTAGCTATCATGTATTGCATCAGTGAACCATTAATTTATTATGTCATGTAATATAATTTGTATAAAGTACAATAATATATATATATGTATATACAAATTTTTTTGTAATGAGAATAGGAAAATTTTTATGATTCAATTAAGTTTAATTCGAGAAAAATATAATGTTTTTTTTTTATTGCTACAAAAATTTTATTTCATAACACATAAGACATATGTTTTGACAAAATATTAATATACATTATATTGAAAAATATTTGAAATTCATAATAAACATTAATTTCCAAAATGAAATTATTATTTAATATATTTTTATTATGCAAAAAAAAATAAAACAGACTGACTTGTAATAATTTGTAACAAAAATACTGAATATTTAACATCCAAAGTTTTCGGTTAAAAAGAAAACTTATTACAAATAAATGAAAATTTTAATCCTTGTTCTATATTTACTATAATCAAAGATTTTTTTTTTTTTTTTATTTTACATAGAAAAATATAATTAAAATATTGTGTCATAAATCTTAAAGATATAACAAAAAGTTAAAATTATAATAATTTAGCTTGAAGGAATTAAAAAGAACTCACTGCAAGGAGACCACAAAATTTTATTTTAATATGTATTTTCAAAATTAAAAAAAAAAATGAATAAATAATTAAATTGTTTCAAATATTTTTATTATGCATTTTAAAAATTCAAATTCCTTTCTGTTATAAAATTTAAATGCTTAAGTAAAATTTTGTGTCATAAAAAATGTATAGATCTATTTTTGCTCCATAAAATATTATGAAGAAGTTTTTATTGTAAAAGCTTAAAGCATGACGAAAATTAAGACATTTACACTGATTTTGTATTTAATTAAGTACACATATGTTTTAAAAAGATATTTTTAAGTAATTTGGAAAAATAACTAAAAATAACATATCAACAAGAACCAATTATTATGATCAAGAAGGTTAAGAAAATTATCCTAATATGCTTCGATAATACCGGTAATTGCTCTAAATAAATCATATTTTTAGAAAAGTGAAATTATAAATAAAAGGACTCTTTGAAATAATTAAATGAATTTTCAACTTATAGAATGGGTAATAATGGAAACCGCTCTAAGGGCTAAGAGAATACAATTGTCCAATTTTCCTTCCATTTGTCTCTTTCTTTGACTCCCCAAAATAATCAAAAAAATATCAAAATTTTTTTAATTCAGATGCTTCTTTTATATTTGCGCAGGATTTTGTCTGTAGCTGGCGAAATACGCTTACCGGAGTTTTCATTTACCGATTTACATAAACTTCTGATTTTATCTTCGGCTTTTTACACACAGATTAATATTTGACAATAAATATCAAAATAGACTGGTTCATCTCTGTCGTTCCGACGGAAAATTGTTTTTTTTTTTTGGTTCATATGATAGTATAGGTCCAGCAGATTACAGGAAAATAATATTTCTTATAAAACGATAGTTTTGGAAAATGCACTACATTTTCGTTCGTTTAAGCTGTAAATTTTGATAATATTGGTCTCTGAGTCCACAATTTTCGAATTTTCCAAAAATACATATAATTAATATTGTAATAAATCTTTTTTTTATTATCATGTAATAAGCTTTCTTCAATTTTCTGCAATTTTTAAAAAGACGAGATTGTAAGTTATGGATGTATATGATTACTTTGGTTTGATAAATAGGTTTTTTTTTAAATAAATAAATTTTTTATCATGTTTTATCAGAATTTATTTATTTATTTTATTTATGCTTTTTTGGCAAAAATAATAATATTATTTATCAATGTGAAAAAAAAAATATAATAATAATATGATTTATTTTACCATTATTGACTCAATAATCAATCAATAAAATAAATGATATTTTTATTGGTTTTATTAGATTGATTCGTTATATGATGATAATAATGATTTTCCACTAATGATTGGTTTGTTTTCTATTTTTTTTTCAATTGAAAAATGTTGTGCTTAGTTAAAGTGTAAGAGAAAGGTTTTGGTTATGATGTATAGTGGCACATAATTATTATCGTTAATCTTAAACAAATCCAGTTGAGTATAAGGTAAAAACTTATCTGAATATTGTGAAAAATGTCAAATACAGTTTGAGGTAATACATTTTAGTATAAATTAATAAATATTTCATATGCAAAAAATTATTTTAAGTAATGTATTTTAAGATAATTCAGCATTCAGAATTAATATTTAATAATGAACATTTATAGTTTTTACGAATTAAAAATCGACGATTTTATGAATTGAAAAAAACCTTTACTATAGTTTTTAATCTTTTTTTAATATAGCTCTTGATCGCAAGTTAACAGTTTCAGCATAAATTTCCATTTCTTATTATTCTTGGTTTACAATTAACTTGTATAATTAAGAAACTTGAAAACCAAAAATATTGACATCATCCTAAAAACTAAAGGAATCAGGACGATAAAGTATACCAAAAAAAAAAAAACTTTTCTTTTTATTTATATTTCATTTTCCTCAATTATTTACTGAAATGAATTTCCAAGTAATAAATGTTTTGAACTATTATTGTTGAACAGTTTTATAGTCTTGACCTAAAAAAAAAATGTATATTTACTTTAAATAGAGATTTATTTTCTTTAGGTTGTTCACGTACGTGTCAAGTACGTGGCCAATATGAAAAGTACGTGTACAACCTAAATAATATGAAATAAAAAAAAACACCCTGATATTTTCAGAGAGTTGCATGATTTTTTTTTTTTTTACTAGTTTATTACTGTAACAGAGTTATATCTTAGTCAATTCCTAATTTTCAAATAGTGTCATGATAATATTATTCTACTGGAACATACAACTTGAAATTGGAACAGCAAATTTGGCGAATATTTGATAAATTTGGGTGGACTTCGTTAATCCTTTTTTTTTTTAACTAAATGGTGTTTAATGAATGATAGAAGAATTTTATTAACAATCGAATTTTAGTGATTTTATATTTATTTAAGGGTTTAAACAAGATTCTCCCATAAAACAGTAGAATTCGTAATAATTCTGGAGGAAATCTTAATAAAGAAAATAAAATTGCTTTTAGATATATTTTTTATTTTGTGAAGAATAAACATTTTTATTTAAAGTTATCAGTGTACTATACTTGAATACTAAAGCTTTTCAAAATGTCACATCAACTGCATATACCAATTAAATAAGAAAATAACGTATACGTACTGTAAAAAAAAAAAATTGTGTCAATTTTCAATATAATAAAATTTTTTCTCTATAAATAATCTTTTCTTTATAACGTTTTACTATTAATTTTATCAGACGTTATTCTTTCGTGTCATGTTTGCCTGTCAGTTAAAACAAGTCATGTAACATGGGTCAAGTAATAATTTTTTAAGAGAAATCTTAACACGTCCTTAAGATATATATATGTACATTGGTTCTGGGTAAACATACACATATGAATATAAAATATTTTTGAGACAGTAAGGCCATTTAAAATAAATCCTCTACACTACACCAATATCACTAATATCTGAAAAAATTCACATTTGTTTTTATGTTCATTGTCTTACAAAAATATAAGTTACATTACGTTCTCAGAACATAATTAAATACATTCACAAATATTTAATATTTTCTTACCAATTACAAAATTTATTAAACTGCAAGTAAAAAAAAAAACACAAATATTAAATAAAATAATTTATTTCCATATGTCGTGGAAAATAAATAATCATTAATGATCAAGTATAATTTTGTTAATAATCATTACAGAACATTGCCTGGCGAAGTTATATGATTCTATTGTGGTGCAAATTTATTTAAAATTTAACGCTTTTTATATCAAATTCCATTAAAAAAATATTTTATACACATAACTCGATTGAAACGGAAAACATGTTCGGCGAGAAATATAAAAATTAATAAATTTTATTTCCAAGATATGTTATTACATTTAAATTATTAGTTAACTGCAATAAGGATAACAATTAACTAAATTTTTTAATAAGAATTCAAGGATATTTTCAAACAACCATAAGATAAATAAAGTTCGAAATTAAATTTCTATTCATTTTGACATTAACTGTGGTATTTTTATATGTAGAATAGTAAATAATGTCCTTAACTAAAAAGAAATTAATAAAACATTTTTTTTAAATTAAATTTATTCAATCAGGTCCTATTCAAATAAAGGACTTAAATTATTAAACAAAAAACTAGTTAAAAAAATTTGTCATTACTATTATTTTAAAGAATATTTTTAGTATGTCTGTATATGCTTATGTTATATAATAGTAGTTTCAGAATATTCGTCCTGATATTGGATTAATTTAATAGTACACCATTTATTGAAGAGTATTTTTTCTCGTTTAAAAAGATGGGTAGTTCTAAATTAAATATGCAATTTGAATTGAAAACTACAGAGGATAATGAAAATTGAAAAGAACATTTTTTAAAAAAATAGATTTTTGAATGGAAAGGACAATTTTATTAATATTTATGTAGTGAAAAAAAAGACAGGATATTTTTTATGGTTATTATAAAAAGCTGTGGTTTGTCAATTAATCTTTTAATTTAGGAATTCGAAAATTTAAGGAAAATCTTAGGCAGAAAAATTTTATCAGTAATAAAGTTTTGAATGGTTTTTAGAAATCATTTGACATCCAGTTTTATGTGAAAAAAGACTACTAAAGCACATTTACGATACGATTTGGAAAGTTACTGAGAATTTAATAAAATTTGTTTCCATTTTTTTTATAAACAATTCGAATTCTGAATCAATTTGAAATATGAACATACTATGTTTCGTAATACAATGCAATTTTCTCTATCATTTTAAATCCTTGAATTTGATAATCAAAAGATTTTCCAAAAAAAAAAAAAAAACAAGCAATAATATCACAAATATAGAAATATGAAAAATAGAAATAAACATGGTTAAATCTAAACGTCCGTCACAAATATCCGGAAGCACATAGTATAAAATAATATTTTGAATAAACAATAATTTCCCTATTGCAGTGAAATATAGAAAGGATATCGTCATTAAAAAAATGATGATTAAAAAATTAATCTAATGAAACCATTTCAAAAATACTCTGACCAAATTTTGTAATATATTGTATTCTTTGTAAAATGAGCTTTATTGGTTTTTGTGAAAAATCAATTCTATTAAAATGATATATATTCAACTGAAGTTCTAGTGATTGAAATTTCGTTGAAAGTGTTAATAAATATTTTTGAAATATATATTAATAAAATTCTTCAATATATTATGCCGAAAGTTTTAATTGTATTTAAAGATCAAAATAGTAAAATTATAAATGAGTAAATTAGTAATAATCACAAATCTACTTTTAAAATATTTTAAAAGTTTTCGATAATTGTATTCTCGACATAAGTGGGTTATGAATTTTTTACTGTACAAATAGCTAGTTTTATTTGTAAACTGCAGAAAATGTTGTAATAAGAATTAATAATTCAAATTTATTACTCTTTATTGAATAAGTAAATAAATTATTTCAATTTAAGAGAAATTAAAATTTCGAATTTGACCAATTTTCTTAAATATAATCCTAGTGTGTTTATTCGATAATTTTTATTTATTTATTATGTTAATAAATATATATCTTGAAAAATGAAAAATTATATATATTTATAATAAAATACTTGCAGAAATTTTAATATAAATTTAGTATGAATTGAAAATAAGATAAATATATTAGATTAAAATATCTTAATAGCAATTTAACCAAATATTTTCCTTACTGTCTCAAAAACATTTGGTTAAATTGAAAATATAAACATGTTATTTCATTTCTTTTTTTACTTATTTTTGAAAATAATTAAAGAATTTATAAGAATTTAGCTACTTTACACATTTTTTCTTTATTGAATTGAATACACTATTCTAAATATATCAGATAAATAAATTTTTAATTTTAAGTAAAATAATGTTTAATGTAATTGTAGAAAAGAATTAATTTTTGCGTTAAAACATACCACATAGTCTCTGTAAAAAATAGTTCTAAAAAAACTGATAATTACGATATTTAATGACCATCAAATTGCATGGACTTAAAAAGTAATATAATGATCTTTTTAGTCCTTTAAAACAAAATATATCTAATTTTATATACCAAATTTAAATATATTAAAAAGGTGTACAAAGAATATAAAACATATACAAAAAATCATTCCTCCTAAAAAATTATTAACTTGAAATATTTTCATAATTTTTTATGCCTCCAGTTTGGTTCATTAATCATTAGGTTGAAACAAAAAAAAATACAATATTTATAAATACACCTGTCGTCCATCAAATAGTCCTAGTTTAACTGTCACTTTAAATATCATAAATTGTGAAATAATATACCTATCTGTCCTTGGTGTATTTTTATTAGCGTATCATCTATATTCTTCGATTGTATGTCTGCCTTGTTGATTTTAATTTAATTTTATATATCAATGAACAAAGTCAAAATTTATACAAAATATTAAAAAATTATTATAGTATTGTAGGTAGAAATATTATGAGTGGGGTGGGTAGCATAGATTCTATAGATAGTATATTAAAGTATATATATATTCATATACTTCACTCTGACTTATACTTTTAATGGACAAAATTATTGATTTTATGAAGTTTAAATTTTAGCATTTTTGAAATTATGTATAGTGATTAATAAGCTGTTATCAAAATTTAAATAATTAATATTAATTATAAGTAAAATATTACCAAAATTATTTGCAATACATAACAATTAATTATTTACTACAATTTAGTTTAAATGTTCAGTTGATAAATTTTAATAGTTTTGATCCGAATTATAAATAAGTTCCTGATTTACATTATTAAAAGATTGATGGAACTATTAAGTTTCAAATGAAATGATTTTTCCAGCAGACATTGTAGATCTAAGAGTTTGTATAATGATTTATATTTCACATGTATTACCTTATAAAACATATTCCCGCCACAAAAAAAAACGTTTTTTATTAAATATTGTTTCTCTAGAAATATTTCTTTTGTGGAGCTATTCGACGAATGTAAAATAATCCTTCTCCTACGGAAATATCTGCAATTTGCAAACTAAAAATTATACTGCATTTTTCTTAATATTTTTTTTATTCAGCACAGTAATATTTTAAAATTTATTCGGCAATATTTTAAGCAAATTTAAAATTTTTTTTTTTTTATTCTTTAAAATGAATGAAAACTTTTACGAAAATATTGAAAGATCTTATGAATATCTTTTTGAAAATATTTAAAAAATTATTTCCTTTATAAGGAATTTGATTAAACCATTTAAAAGTTTCAAAAGTTTTTCTTAATATCTCCATATTTTTAGACAGAAATTTTTCTTTTCTGGTTAAAAGTTTGATATTATGACACAATTAAAATTTTTTTTTAGTTTTTAGAAGCGATGATTTCAATCAAAGACAAATTTCTATTAATAAATGAAGGAATTTTTTTCAAAGTTAAAAGATTCTTCCTATTTATAATCATTTCATAAAAAATATAAAAATTGATAAACTTTTTTGAATTATCACAATTTAAAAAAAATTTTAATGGACAAACTTTCTGCATTTTATAATTTAAAACTTTAAATGATGTCTTTTGGATAGTTTTTTCTTAAAAATGGAAATGGAAGATCAGTTCATAAATTTGATTGTGATTTAATTCAAATTTTTTTCTCTCGAAAGTTTTTTTAAATTTAGTAGGTTTGTAAAGTACGAAAATATAAAACTGTAGCCACAACAGTAGTGTTTAATAAATTTGATTTTATTTGTTCACAAAATAATTATTTTTTTTAGCTATATTTGCATAATTCACTTCTTGTGTTAAGTAAATAAATAGAATATTACTTTACTAGCATAAATTCATATAAAAACAAATTTGCAATTTTTTAATTTAATATTTTATTATACATATCAGCAAAATTTATTATAATATTTTAATCAAAATAAATGATGTATACATTATATATAGGGTAAACTCGGGTTTATCCGTGACACGGTTAATTCTGTGATAGTCAATGAAAACGGTACTCTGAAGTGATATCGACGAATTTTATACATGTTACATCTGTTACATTAAATGTATACATGTTACATCTGTTACATTAAACTTTTCACCTAACAAAGATACTATTTGGTGTGGTTTGTTGATAGTAATTTGGATCAGAAACACTGTTTTGTAAATCTAGTTCTAATTTAATAAATTTTTATGAAGTTGTCCCTTTAATGCTAGGAAAATACTTGCTTATCAATTGCAAAAATATCTGTTGTTGTTCGTTTCAAAAATATAAGTTCAGAAACATTTTCTTAAAATATGATTTTTAAATTTTCCGCTTTCTCACGAAGTTAGCCGTAAAGAACCTAGTCTACTTTTGTTGAAGGTCTAAAAGAAGTTTACAAATTTGACATTAGATATTTATGAACGAATCGTGTACCTGTCTGGTATAATTTCTTCATATCTATATTTTTATTTTCTATATAAAAAAAATTACTATTATCCCTTAATATCACGAAGTTAGCTGAGTTTACCCTATATTAGGATATATACACAATTTGTATCTAAGTTATTTCTATTTTTATTCGCAATTAATCGATAATTTTAGTTAAACCTTGTTTTTGCAAATAAATTAATTCTTATAATTTATTTTAGCAGGGCAGCCAATTTTAAAAGACTCCTCAACATCATCGGCAGCGCGAATTATAAAATATTTCCTTATAATTATAACAACATATTTTATAATTCGCGGCAGCGCGAATTATAAAATATGTTGTTATAATTAATAAAAATACATGGTAATAGATATTTAAATTGAATTGTAAAATAAATAAAAGATGGAATTATGAACAATTGTACAGCGAAAAAAAAATATTAAATATACTTGAGATAGAGGAAATTAATAAATACTTACTTAATGAAAAAGTGCTACAAATGAAGGCGATTCATTCCTAGTATATTGATATTTATGTAAAAATCTTATTTTCAAATCTTCTCTTTCCATTTTTCCCAGACTTAAACATTTACAATTAAATAATTAAACATTTGATTTTAATTTTTTTTTATTGGTGGTATAATTGCTATAAATTTTCTAGAAATAATTTTGTAATTATTACCAACTATTAAAGCTGTATATTAGACCGACATCGATTCAAAAATAGTATTTACCTACTGCAACATAGCATATTACTCCGAAGTGATCACAGGCAAAGTTTAATTCCGATTGATAAATTAATTGAATAATTAAACCTACTTTGGACTTTACATGTACACGAATATAGTTCCTAGTTGCTATACACTAACTGTATAACGTTTATCTTATTTAATTGGATAATTTTCCTTAAACGAATATACTTTAATGGAAATTTTCGTTTACTCATTTGTACAATTGTTTCAAAATTTACTAGGAAATAAATTTTACTTGAAGTTTCTAGACAAATCGCTTTTGAGAGAAATAAATTACATTGCTTGCAAATTGCACTAATAATAGCATTTAGTTTATATTGCGTACAAACACCTGTGTACGCAATATAAATTAAATGCAATTATTAGTGCAATTAACTTGTAAAAAAAAATTATTAAAAATATTAAAAATTATTGAAATCGAATTAGTTTCCTTGCCATTTCACTTCAATTTTCTTACTAAATATATCCTATATTATAGGTGAATTCAAATATGTATGATTAGAAAATAATATACGTAATTGAATAATACTCATCACCATTAAATTAAGTAAAAAGTTTAAGTAAACTTTCAAAATACTTAAAAACACTCAAGAATTTTTTAAAAGTTTAACTTATAATCTATAATACTTTAAAATTTATTATTTCATCTTCTTCTTGTTAAGCGCTACAATTGCAAGAAAATCTGTCGGAATTATTTCATAATACAATTTATTTTACATTTATCACAAATTTTTAATCTTAATAAATAAATTTATGTAAAGAAAACTGTCAAATGTTTCGTAAATATTTGAACAACAAATTTATTTTGCTTCTTTTGTTTTTTTATCTTCATATTTATTAATACTAAAAATTTGTTGGTGGTGATTTTTCAAAGCATAAAATCCTTAAGCCGTAAACCGGAAATTTCTCTAAGTGCACAAAAGTTGTAAGAAAATCGGTTTAACAAACTTGAAGTGGTTTTATTGAAAAGTTTTTTGGTATACTAAGCAAACAGTGGTGCCAACAAAGATTATAATTTTTTTTAAAGAGTTCGTACTAAATTTATTAATTTTATCAAATTGCAGAAAAACTTAAAAAAAAATATCTGGAAGATTATATTGTTGCAGTTATTTATATTGTTTCGGGTTTAATCTGACAGTTATTTTTAGATTTACTATAAATTTCATTATTAAATTTTATATGAAAGTTGCTTAAGAATCATTACCAACATTTTTCAAAGTTAAATTGAAAAAAATTTACTTTAATCTTTTACGTAACCTTCCACTTTCTAGAATAGATTTAATAAAATTTCTAGTTGAGTAAAAAAAAAATAATTATTAAAAAAATGTTTTAACCTAATAACTAAAATAGGATAATCTATTCCGAATATACAACATATCCTACAACACATTAATGTGTAAGAATATTTAATGTTTAAAATCTCGATTTTCGATTTTAACTTACATCTAATCTAAATGTAGACTTGCATTTTATAAAATAAGCTTTATTGAATTTATAAGCTTTATTTTAAAGAAAATTTGTAAATTATTTATAGGAAAATATGTACTGCATATACTTTTTAGCATCCTAGAAGCTGAATATTTCATTTAATAAAAAGAGCTTTTCATGTAGCTAGCTAAACTATATACCAAATAAATCTAAAAAAATTAATCATACACAGTTGAAAACATACAGATAAGAACAACGATTTGTTAAATCGTTTTAATACATTTGCCATAACACAATATTAAATATAATTTAGAAATAATGTTAAAATAGAGTTTTGAACATAAAACTTTTAGCAAGAATTAAAATACAAATTTAAGTTAGTTTCCTAATAGGAAAAAAACTACAAGGAACTAACACAAAATACTTGAATTTTAAGAATCTAAATTCTGAAACAAGTAAAACATAAAAAATGATGATAATAACATGAAACGTTAATGCAAAAAATATGTAAATAAAATATGTATATAGTTTCTTTATGTTTTTATTTGTCATACAGACATAATGTTCAAATTTATGTCAATAGTTGAATCACCTAAAAAAGTGTTTTTGGCACTTTTAAGAATTTAGGATAACTACATAAATAGTTTTTTCCCCCTGAATTTTAGAAAAGTTGTAAATTTTAAAATGAATTATGTGAATAAAAAAATAAATATTTGTTTACAGTGAAAAATTATACATACATTTTTTACCATATTTTGGAAAAATAAAAATTATGCAACAAAAAATTATTTTTTTAGGCAATTTGTAAATACAAATATGAAATAGAATTATAAATCAAAATTATATACCAGAAAAATTTGAATATTATTTTTTCTAAAAATACAATTAACGATAAACTTGTATAACACATTTGTGCACAAAGTTAATAAATTCAATATTTTATGTAATTATTAATTAAATAATCTTTTATTGAAAATAATCAAATTAAAACGTGTACTATCCACAATTATTTTGAAATATTTTAATAAATTTTAAAAATTAAATTATATTTATGACATTTAGATTCCATTCCAATTAAACTCAATTTAACATGTGTGTTAATAAATGTTAATCATATTATTTTTATATAAAATTTTACCGCATAATGTAATTTTTTCATATTTATCTAAAAAAATCACAATTTTTAAAAATAAAATATATTATGAAATTTAAATTAAATAAATTATGATTTATATACTAAAATAGATTTGTTTATTTGTTAAATAATCATACAGAATAATTTTTAAGTGGTCGTTAAAAAGACTGGGTTTTAGAGGCATTCAATAAACCTTTTTTCCAATGATTGAAGCAATAATATTCGTATTCTAGACTCTAGAACTAGAGCACTTTATTGCTGATAGAACAATTCTTAGTTTATAACTCATGAAAATTAAAGTTTTTAAAAATATAATTTGTCGGATCACGTAAGAAAATACACATTAAACGAAATTAAATCTTAAGATTTTCCTTTTAACTAAACATTTATATATGTATATACTATGATTTCTATTAAACTCATATAGATATTAAATTTATTTATAGTTAAAAACGTTCTCCTAAAATATTACTTTTTATCTTAAAATAGAAATCCTTAAAAAATAGTTAATTTTTAATCTTAAATATATAAATAAATTAAAATCGAAGCCAATAAATAAATAAAATAAAAGAGTAAAAATATTTTTTGTTTCAAAACTATAAAATATGTATACAATTTATTTATTTCACTTAAAAATAATTTACAATATAATTTTAATCACGTGATAATAAAAATAATGGTTCCTCGAAACAGCAGTCTTTAGAAGTGAAATTCTTTATTTTCTCTCAAAGATTTTTCATTTTATTTATTTCATGAAATAATATTGCAATTTTCTGCGGTTGTTTCGTTTGGCTGTAAAATATTTCTGTTTTGGACATGTACTTAATCTCAGCACCTTTGTAAATTGTTAACATTTTTTATTACTGCAATTCTCCATCAGATGATTATATTTAATTTAAACGCGGTGAAATAACTTTTTCCATTTCATTGACTTAATTTATAACGAAAAGTGTTTTTTGGAAAAGATTTAACATTTTTCTTATTTTTTAATTACATTTTCTTTATAAAAATTTTCATTATTTTTGTAAATGTAGAAATTATTTTAGGTGGAAGACTAGATATATTTTTATTGAGAAGATTGAGTAAAAACGTATCAGTTGATTATGATGAAATTTTTCCTGTAAAATAATTTTAAATATTAATTGAAATAGATAGAAATTTTTATATTTTATTTTTATTATAATAAATATAATTTTCATATTTTTAAATGTTAGAAAAACTAATTATAATCAAATTAAATTAACATAGAGCTACCATCTGGTACACAAATAGCTCTCGTAATTCAGAGGGAAACGGAGCCGGCGTTAAAGGTTCAAACTTCTCAGTATCCAAACCACCCCGCATAGAACCAACAACTTTCCAAGCCGAACTGATTGCGATGGAATTATATATCCAGGAAAACATAACCAGAGCTCCTCGCAACAAAATAATCTATATTCTCTCAGATAATCAGACAATTCTAAAATCCCTATCTTCCTATAAACAGGAATCAAAGTTAGTTTGGGACTCCGTTCAAAACTTAATACTTCTGTACAAATGGAATAAAGTATTTTGAATGTGGGTTCGAGGATATATAGAATTGAAGGAAGTTAGGAGGCAGATCTCAAAAAATTTCAATCTCCAAAAAACTAGGAGATTTCCAGGCCATTAAATATAGAGTAGAGAGTCAGTGAATTTTTAAAAATTGAAAAAGTAAATAAATACTAAATAATGGAAAAAAGTTTCACAAACTTATAAAATCGTAGCGATGTTTACAACATATAACGTGGATGTCATCTCAAAGACTTCTAAAAATAGTTGCTGTAAGGAACTATAGCGAATATCAGAAGCAGAAATCGGCCCAAAAACTGTGGATCGATGATTTTGAAAAGGATGATCGCAAAGTATTCAGTATCCAAAATAGAAAAAACGTAGGACATTGTGGACGCAGCTAAACTTCAACCAGGACTTTAAAACTATAAACATCTGATTTATTTGAATTTTCTTAAATTCCAAGTTTGAACTTTCAATTATCTTTAAGGTAATTCCAATTAAATAAAAGATTGTTTTTAATGTGGCACACAAAATTTGTTTAAAATTAATATTAACTATTCTATTTATCTACTATCCTTAAATTATTTTTTTATTCGGTGTTTTTAACTAAAAAAAGTAATAAAAATTTATTAAAGAAAATTTTCAAATATTGTCTAAATCTAAATCATGTCAAAAACAATTTAAAAGAATAATTATTATTATGTATATGTAATTTATTTATATGAAATATACGTTATGTTTCTATAGAAATTATGAGAACGGAAAACTTTAATATTTATTTTTCCCCCACATTGCCAACAAAAATTCAATAGAAAATATTTTCAAGTTATATGTAAGTGAAAATATATAAAAAGAAAACAAATAGGGAAAAAATAGTGTGATTATTAAATAAGTTAACATTCTGAATATAAAAAAAAGTAAAACTATTTTATCCACCAGAGACGCACAGCTATAGCTATGCTTTTGACCTAGTTTTTTCTACAAAAAACAATAATAAATTTTTATTATTTTATTAAATTGTTAAAAGTTTATTGTTGCACATCGTCGTATAAAAGGATATAAAATTTGATTTAAATAGTTAAGTGATATAACTAGAATTTAAATTAGTTTAAATAAGCTAATCGTAAAAAATTATGTTTTTTAAGGGAAGAAATTTTTTTATATTTGAATGTTAGGCTAAAATTTATGTAGCACCGATTTAGCAATGATTTGACGGATAATTTCGAAATTTAATGCATCTATTCTTTATATCCTATTTTGTAGAATGATGAGACCATTCAAGTATGATAATAAAAGCCTATTGTAACGTATTCCTGTAGCCGTTCAGCTTATTGTAATTTCCAGCGTATTCCTGTAGCCGTTCAGCTTATTGTAACATTCCTGTTCCTTATTCATTGATTTAACCCTGTAATCTCAATGATGTTGTTTCAGTAATATTTTCGAAGAGTTCGTGCTTTGCACAGGATATTTTTCGCCGTGTCCTATGCTTCGTAAGGCTTCAAATTAGATTCTATATAGAATTATCATTGTTTAATAATTTCCAAAATACTTATAATTAAAACAACAGTTTATAAATTGCAGATTTATTTTACAGTGAATTTATCGTAAAAGGTTTCTTTACTATGATAATCTGACTTATCAAAAATGTAACTGTCAAATTTCATATCTAATCTAGAAGTTTTAACTTAAATTATATCCCAAATATTTTGATATTTAATAGAAAATTTTAAATTTTCTTTAGTTAAGTATCTTGAAAAAGTTTCTTACAGTCCATTTATGAAGAAATATGAAAATCCTATCAGTACTTAAGTAGTTATAAAAATTCGGATTTATTTCATATGATTTTTCTTGCATTTTTTCTTGTTAATGTTTTGTAATATTTTCTTCCTTTTTTAAAGGTATACTCTTTGTATATTTAACCAACAGGAAAGTCTGGCAAAGAAAACACAATATCAACAAAAAATATACACAAAATAAAATACATTATATTATGTTGTTAACAATCTTTTTATTTTTATGTTCCACCGGCATGTTTCACCAAAAATATAATAATTATTGTGCATAAAAATTACCATATTATAAAAGAAAATCCACTTTTTTCCATTTATTTCTGTTTGTTTATGTTTTTCAATTTTGAATTTTCATGTTTCTTATGATCTTAAAGAACGAATATTATAGAAAGTTTATTGCAGTTTATTGAACTTATTTTAATTATAATTTTATAATAAAATCACACATTTAAATTTGCCTATATTAAAAATGCCTATGCAAGCAGCGGGCTTATTTAGGAATACTTTAAAAATGGTCTTTTATATTGCAAACACACACAAAAAAATATAAGGATTTTAAAAACTCTTAATGTTATGATTACTAATTTAAATATCACATAATTTTCGTATTTATGATTACTTCCTTCTTAAGTATTAGCAGGAGAGATAACAAAATTTGGAAAATTTAAAATTCTCGTTTAATAGTGTTAAGAAGGGTGAATAATGTTAAAAAAAAAATTGTCATGGTGAAATATATACTTGAAATTAATTCCGCATTCACGTGAATGTATATGTTAAAGAAAATTTTATAAATTTTCAAGAAATAAGGAATTATTTTATCTAATTTTTATATAATCTAAATTGTAATCAAACCCAATTTAATTTTATATAAGCTCAAATGCATCTAAAGACTAATTTCAAAGTTTAACTTCATTTTTGGTTTAAGTTTACTTTGCAGAATCTATAGATAATTAAATTAAAAATCCTGAACTTGTTTGTTTTTTATTAAATAAAATTTTCATGAATTTTAAATTAAATTTGCTTTTCTTATGAGGTTAGTCGTAGTCTTATGAGTATATTCCTATATGTGGTTAATCAATTTAACTTACATTGCAGATCTGAATTTTAATTCTTTTGATACATAAAAGATTTACATTGCAAAAAATAAAAACTAATTATAAAAGCTTTGTCATTTTTATGCATATTTAATTATGGGAGTAAGATATTATTTATGTTGGTGTATCTTTTATGATTGAGTTGGATAATTTAGGTATATATTTTTATGTTTAACAATCTTGTATTATATTTAAGTAACTTCCATTCGTAAACAAAAAAAATTCTTTTGAGAAATTTATGGTAAAACAAAAAATATGTATATTTAAATTGAATACAAGTGTTGCTTTACACCAATCGAATTAAAATAAAAATATTTAATATTTATTCCATTCTACAGAATTATTATAAATATTTTATATTATAGGGTAAAATCGGCTAAATCCGTGACCCGGCTAATTCCGTGATAGTTAATCAAAAGTGAACCCTGAAGTGATATCCACAAATTTTACATATTACATCTTTTAGATTAAACTATTCACTTAACAAAAATACTTGTTCGAGTGGCTTCTTTATATAATTGAACTTGCTTATCAGTTGCAAGATGTGTTGTTGTTCAATTCAAACAGAATTGCTAGAATTTGTTATAACGGAATAAGAATTTCGCTATCACGAAGTAGTATCATGAAGTTAGCAGTATAGAACCTAGTTTACTTCTAAGCGTAAGGTTGAAGGTGTAAAAGAAATTTGGAATTTTGACTGTATGAACGAATCTTGTACCTGTGATCTTACATATATAATTTTCTCATATCTATTTTTTTATTTTCCATATAAAACATTACAAATATCCCTTCATATCACAAAGTTAGCCGAGTTTACCCTACATAAAATTACTAATCAAAATTGTATATTTTTTTGTTTGTTTTTAAACTTATAATCTCAGACCTCATACCCTTCTTTTGTAATATAACTCACATTTTATATATTTTCTTAAAGATTTTTCGCAAAAGACACGTGCCAAGATTATATCTTAATTAGATGGATTTCTTAACACTTAACAAGTTTTTTTTCTCTTTTTTTTTTTTTACATAAACTCAAGTATAAAAATAGATAAAGTTTTGATCCTGAAATATAATATTTTTTCGTAAACACATTTTTCGATTCTCCATTTACAACAAATAAATTCATGGTAACAAAAACTTTGCTGGTTTTGCTTATTTTTGTAAGTTTGATGTTATTTTTTTAGGATAATAAAATTTATTATAAAAACCTTAAAAGTTTTTCAGTTTTTGTAGGTTTATACGTATTTGTTTATCATGAATTTAGTAAAACAAAAAAAGTTAAATAATTTTGTAGTTTAATTTCTTGTTAATTTAAGAAGATTTATTTTATAATCTGTAGAACTCTGATAAAACATATCTACATTTTTTGACATTTTAAACATTTAATAAAAACATTTTCGATTACTAAACTTTTAATCTTTAAATTTTGCCAACACTTGACAAATTTTTATTTGGTATAATGCAAATTTGGTAAATTCCAAAACCGATATTATTATTTCTGCTGTGATTAACATTGCCAAAACATGACATCTGAATTCACAAATTTTGGCTACAAAATAAAAAGTACCAAGAAATTAAAAAAAACATTATTTATTATTTTAATCTCAACAGTTGACAATTTTTAATACTTTTATTATTATTAAAAATTGTCGATCGAATTTTCAAAAATTTGCTCTGCTGGAAATTTCTAATTACGTACATATCGTGTTTAGTAGAGTTCCACAGATTTATATTATGTAATTAGAAGTATTTTAATTTGAATGAGAATTAGGCTCTCTGTCAGGATTGGTTTAGTTGTACTGCCAAAATTATAGATTTTCTAACGATTTGATTCAAAACTATTTCTTAAAATATAATTAATAGGCTTATTCATGTCACAAAATAATTAAATTAATTTTATTAAATTAATTATTTAAAAATTTTATTCCAAATAAATTTTTGCATGATTTTGTAATTAATTATTATAAGGAATCTTTACAATTTTAAAGTATCGACCTGTTTTCCTTATGTTTAAAACAAATTTGTTTGAAATATTATATTGGTTTTGGTATTTTAGGATAATAAATATTGTAAAATAAATCTTAAAATATTTCCTACTAGAAAGTAGGTATTTGAATCTATAATTTATTGTCTCATTTGAAATAAAAAAAAACATAATTAAACTTGAAAATTTGTTTAAATTTCATTTAAATTAAGTTAGATATTAATGTAAATTTTATTAAAACTTAGTAAAATGTAATATGTAATAAAATGTAAATCTAAATCATATTCCAATTCAGAAACTTGTTTGAAAACTTATATTTTTTTTAAATTACAAGAATTTACTATATTTACATCAACTTCATTTTTTACATATTTCTATTACTTAGAAGTGTGTCCTTGTTTTGTCAGTATAATATGAAATGTAATCTTTTAAAATAAACCCTAAAAGTGAATTGTTAAATCCAATATACGTATATTTTCATTTAATTACAAAATCATTTTCTACCAAACTCTTGCAAATATATAAACAGCTCAGATAACTAAAATAAAATTTTTTGTGCTCTAACATAATTTTCTGCACATCTGTCACATTTGCAATGCAATTATTACATATATATTATGTGCAATCATTATATCCTTAATTTCCACTTGAAAATTTTGTATATAAAAAAAATATAATTTTTATTACAGATGTGTCATACATTATTTAATGCTCTTAAAAATCTAACTCTTTTTCTTTAATTTAACATTATGAATTATATACAACAAAAAGTGCTTTTTTCAAAAAGGCATTTAGTTTTTTATGTACAATTAAAAAGAAAGAATTAATAATATTAATAATAATGAAACTTTTTAATCATGAAAATAATTATCAAGTCACTTCTTAACTTAAAAATTAGGTTAAATGGTGTATTAAAAATTATTTTTTGTACAACTGTTTAAAAATAAGTGAAATTTTAATTACAAATTAAATATTTTACATTTTTAGTAATGTTGAAATGAATTTTACAAATCAATATAACTTTTGTTAAGTAAATGTTCTTCGATATCTATCCAGTTCTAAATTGATCAATATATTGAGAAAATATGAGATTTTGTTGGTTTTGTAAGAAAATTTGCAACTAAATTTCAAAATCAATCTATACTATCTTTGTGACTTTAATTTACAATACATATTATGAAATATTTTTAGACTAAAAAACCCGTATACTAAATGATATACTATTAAAGTTACATTTTCTAGCTCTTTTAAGCAGCAAAATAAACAGAAAATATAATTTACGATGGTATAAAGTAATTCAAATTAACATAAATTTATGTGACATATAAAAGATTTACGACCCATATATACGTGGTGTCATACGTAATTTTATATACAAAAGAGTTCTCATGTAAAATATTTAATAAAGAATTATTTGATTATATTTTTCAACATATTATATGAATAAATTTACATCAAGTCACTTCAATATTAAATAATAATTTAACCTTATTTTGTTTCATATTCGGTTTTAAAGGAATTATATTGTGCAGAATGATCAAAATAATGAATTATATTAGTTATATGTATTTTCAAAACTGGTGTGGAAAATTACATTTTTAATTCAGAAACATGTGTATATGACCTAGACATTTTTTAATTTTCAAAATTCTAAAGCACAATAAGGTTTAAAACAATTTCAGTTCTACATTAATCGATTTACATAAAAAAAAGTTTATTACAATTCTCATAAAAATTTATTTCATAAATTGGTTTCAAATAATTATTGCGTCAAAAAAAAATCAAAACTGTCATAATTACAATGCAGAAAATTCACTAAAAGTAATTAACATTTCATTAAATTTTATTTTTACATAATATTATGTTATCAATTTTATTGTGATATTTTAAAATATTTAAATTACTGCAATATATACAGGATAACTAAAGTAATAAATATTGATTTATAAATTTTATATAGAATTGTAATTAACAATTTTCAAATATCCTGAATATGACAAAATATTAATTAATGGTTGAAAATTAGATTAATAATAATAAAGATAAAATTTATTTATAATAAAATATTCCCAAAAAAAAAAGAAGAATTTAATTCATATAAATCATAAATTTTCAAATTGTTAGAATTTTTTTTATTATTATCATCATGATAATCTGATAGAAAAAACGCTATAGGGTTTCGACTTTTCAATTTAATAATATTAAGGAAATATAATCGCTTTAATAAATTGCTTCTCAAAATTTTATTTAAAATATTTTTAAGACTTTGATTTTAAGCTGGCAAAAAAAAAAGATATTATGAAAAAATTTATTATTATTATATATTTTCTAAGAATTTGTGAGATAAAATTTCATAAGAAAACAGATTTATATTATTTATCTTTAAAAATTTTATTTTATATTATTTATCTTTAAAAATTTTAATAAATATTATGAAAAGTTTGAATTTATTTTTATCATAAGCTGATTTCAATAAATTTAAATTTATGTTATTACGAAAGTCGGCGGGTGGAGGAATTTAACAACTATTTAGTTTAATAATTATATTATACAATTTTATGGAATTGCATTAAACTTTCCAATAAATTAACAGATTCTATGGTAAAATTAAATTGTAATAACATGCTTATAAATAAATACAAATTTAGTTTGTATAATTTTCAACATACCCCAATCTATATTCTTATAATAATTTCATATTTTTTACGTTGTTTTCATTTTCATTTTTCTACCTTGTTGAAATTTCTGATTATTTTAAAAATAATTTCTTCACAAAAATTTAATTTTCCATCTATCTAAATTAAATATTGACTTTATGAATATCGTTTTCAAATTCAACAGAAAATATATATAACATTTATTATCATATGTTATATGTGGATCTAAGTATCCTGAAATTGTCGTTTTAAATTTCTTTGACTTATAAATTCACTAATATTAAATTCATATTGATGCTTAAATGACGATAGTAAGAAGGGCAAAAATGTGACGATGAAGTATTACGAAATATAAATTATAAGGAAAATAGAAATTAGAGCTTTCTGTGGTGATAACAATATACCATTACATCAGGTTGAACTTTATCGATAAAATTTTTGGTATCATTAATTATGACTGCTTTGTGAATAAACTTTGGATATTATGTATACACATATTTATAATAAAAGATATCAGATTAATAAATTCAAGTAAACGAGCATAAAAATTGTATACAAATTTTATATGAAATTGTTTATTATTGGATCAGTTAATGAAATTCGAAAATTGTATCATAGTAAAAGGTCTTAACTTTTTAGGTCACAAAAATATTAAAAACACATTATTGTTAAGTCCCATTTTTTGGAGTCTACCAGCTTGAAAATGTAAGTCAATTCATTGTTTCTAAATATATTGAAAAATTTATATTACTTATATTAAATTAGAATTAAATATTAGTTTATAATAAAAAAATTTCTGGATAATAATTAAAATTTCAGTTGAAAAGATAATTTTCTATAATAACTTGGAACATTCACTAATTCCAGGTTCTATCATTTTAATCAACTCATAAATAAAAATTCAATTAAAAACCATTTTTATCCCAGAGTTTTTTTATTATGTTCAGTATTTTTCTACAATTAAAAAATCATTTATCATAATTTAAAAAATAAAAATTCAATAGAAAGCGCAAGGATATTCTTTTTATACTTTTAAATCATTTCACGAAGACCACAAAAAACGGTATTATAGTCAAAATAATTATAATTGGAAAATAATTGGAAATGAAATAAAAACACTTCAATGATGAAAATTTTAGTCCGGTAATTTTAAAGCGAAAAAATAGACAAATTTAAGCATAAAATTCAAAGTGTAAAAATTATTAAAAAGTAAACGCCTGACACATTTTAAAATTTATGTTATATGACAGATCTATATGCAAGATATTTTTTATTAAAAAAATATCCATAGTTTAGATTATTTAAGGCTCAAAAGAACTTTGAAAATGATTCAAATTTAATTTTCATTTATATTATTAACTGATAACTTTTTTTAACAGTGTACATAAAAAATGAATCTCTGAAAAACCTTTTTTTTTTATGAAAATTATAAATTTCATTTTGAAAATAATACTAAAAATATTTAATTCAGTAATGAAAATTTTTATGTTAAGTCAAATTCAAATATGTATTATGTTAGGTCAAATATTTAATTATATTTTTTTAATATCTTTCTTAAATTTTTTGACTATAAATTATGTGATAATGAGACCACAAAATTTTATAAATAAAACTAAAATTAATAAAATTATAAAACTAAAACTAATTTTAAAAGTTTATTCTTTGTTTTCAGATTTAATTTTTTTCTGTTTTTTGGTTATGGTTTGTTTCTGAGGTTTTTATAGATAAAATAAATTTTTATGTCTGCAAAACAGATTTCGAATATGGACTATAGACAAAGAATATTTGTGGTTGAAAAGGAAAATTAATTGTTGAAAATTCCCTAAATGAGTGTTGATAAACTATTAAATAATATAAATTTTTTTTAATAGTTAATTACGATGAATATTAATAATTTAATAAATCCATTTTTAAGGTTTTTTAAAAAAATGTTTAACACCAAATTAAAAACTTTTAATTAATTCCAAAAAGTTTTTAATTGGGTTGTAGACATTGTTTTTAAAAATTCCATTAAAATTTAATTACTTATTTGTTTTTTAAATATTAAACACTTTGTAGTAAGATTTTAATTATTAGTAATAATTTGAATACATATATGTATTTTTATTATTATGAAAAATTTCAATATATTTGTAGCAATTCAATCTTGAATAAATTATATTCAAATAGATAAAAAATATGATATTCTTTCAAAATGCTAAAAATTAAATATTTATTACCAAATAAATATCGAATATCATAATTTTTCATCCTTTTTACACAAAAATATTAATTTTTCATTATGCCAATTGGAAATTTCAGTCATTTTTTAACTGTAATCCCAAAAAAAAGGTTACAAATGATAAGAAAATTATTAAATTTTTTTGAATAAATAAGTAATTATAAAAGTATTTGTAATTATTTTCCAATTTAGTAAGACAAACCAACCGTAATTAAATAAATAATTTAATTAATTATAAATATAATGTTTGAGAAACATAAAACGTAATACCACCATTTCATACAAATAAAAGTTATCTTCTAAATATGGACTATATACACTTATAAGAAATTATTTGTTTTCATAGATAGTGAAGTAGAATTATTTGGAACTTATGCCGGACTTATTCCATAGATAGTGAATTAGTGTAATAAAGTAATTAAATAAATAAAAGTATAAATTTAAGCTTAAGTAGTCCTAGAACCAATTTCATAACTTACTTTAAGATTTATAGAAAAAATATTCTTGTCCACATCCTTTCTTCATCCATACTCTATGCGAAATTTTATCCTGTGTTATATTCGTTTGTTACGACAAAATTCAAACACAGCTAAATTATATTTATAACTCAAAAGTTCTAAATAAATTTTATACAATTTTTTAAAATAACAATTTTCTTTATATTTTCTTATATGAAAAAACTGTCCGTATATATTTGAAAATTTTCACTTCTTCCTTTTATATTTTCCCTTTGTATAGTTAATTTCAAAATTGTACAGAAAAAACCTATTTTATATTCAACTGTTAATATTTTATAAATTTCCCACAAAACAAGAAAATTTATAATAACATGTATTTTCTTATTTTTTGGAATTGTAAAGTACACTTAAAATATTACCACATAGTATACAAGAAAATTCAATTAAATTTCAATTTATATTTTCACTGTTCTGTTCTGATTCTAAATAAAATTCAATATTTATTTATTTATTAATTTTCCTGCCTTCCAGAAAAAAAAATTACGAATTTATTTCGTGTTTCGCCAAATATTTTTTCCTTGTTATTTTCCTCCCCAAAAACGAAAAAAAAAATATCTCACAAGTCAAACTCTTTCATTATTTATGGCATACACGCAATCCGTAAAAGCACCAAATTCCAAATAAAATAATAAAAATAAAAAAAAAAACTGAAATAGAAAATCGGAAAATTATTTAAGACTTTTACGCGAAAAACACAAATGAACAGAAAAAAAAACCACCACTGGTAACAGAATTTTGCAATAAAATATTATGATATATAAAAATATTTTACATGTTTTTTTTTTTAGATTCGGTGTGGTGTGTTCTTTTACAATTGTCGTAACCAAATCAACCCTAAAAAAAAAACTTGGAGTTGAATATTTGATATTTTTGTTTACGATAAAAAAATTTTCGCACACAAGAAATATGTTGTTTTAGAATATTTTCAATTTAAATTCTTAGTATTAAGCGAAATTCCTTTTAAAACTACATAATTAACATTAATTTTATGCACAAACTATGTTACGTACTTTTACATTATAGTTGACATTTAATTAGTGTTATTATTTTCATAATTTTGTCATAAAACATATTCGCGATCCGATAAAGTTTTATACTTCATGCGAAATCCTTACATGATCAAAAGATACTAAAATGTTGTATCCGGTATATTTCTTTCGGTAAAAAGAAGAAAAAAAAAACTTTGATTTCTTTTGTATTAGAAATCCAAGTACGTATAATATAATTCCAAAAAAAAAATGTGTACTGAAGAATAATGAAATAAAATAAGGACGAACACAATAACGATGACTATACATTGACGACCAAAAAACGACGAAAATTTTGAAAGTAAACTGGAATTAAATAGTATAGTCAAAAATCAAAAAAAAAAACGCACGCAGTTTTCCAACAAAGTTTTTGTTGAGGTAGTTTATAAGGAAAGGATACCAAAAAACAAAAGCTTATAATATTAAAATATAAAAATGAGAATGAAAGTTTTAAAAAATATGGAAGTATATTATGCTCTTAAATGACATAGAATTTGTTGACTTATATATTTTCAATATGAAAACTAAAGAGATTGTAATATTTTTTTAGAATAAAATTTTTTAAAGAGAGTGGATTCAAAATTATGCTTTTAATGTTTCAAAAATTTATATTTATTTGTACTACAATAATTAATTTTTTTTTAAATATGCTCTACTCTACAAGCTTTTTTTTATTGGTAGGAAAAATTTATCTACTTTACTTTTTATGTAGGTACACATAAAAATCAAAAAATAATTTTATATCAATTTCCTGGTGTGAACAGAACATATTTCCTGAAGAAAAAAAATAAACGAAAATCTAATTTTTGTATTTTTCACCAAAATCATTTCATATCCTTTTTCTCTACATATAATATTTAAACATTCTACCAGGAGGAATATACATATAGGTGTAGTACAGATTACAACAATTTTTTCCGAAACAAATTTTGGAATTAAATTGGTATTAAATTTAGTTGAAAATGCTGACGGTGATATTCATTTATATGTACATACTATAAGTTTACAGGCTATAAAATTCTATATTCCGGATATTCTACTATTTGTTTTTTAGTTATTATCGCTGCTGTTGTTGCGGATTACCATTAGAAATGAAAATTTACGCTTTGATAGTACATAAAAGTATAAATGTACGACAGAAATAATAAAAAATCTCTACTAAAAAATATATGTATCTGTACTTGAATATCCTTAATATTAATATAGAGCGATACTGTAAAAGTTTTCATGATATTTCTGTTTGTTTTATTACAAATATATATAATCTCATTTTTTTTTTTATCCACTGTCCAGAAATGAAGTTGATGACTGATGATGTCATATCAGATTTTGTTTTGTTTGATATTCAGTAACATTGACTTGAAATTAATGTGGAATGTGAGATAGTTCAAAAATTAGTTTTTCAAAAAATAAAAATTGTATACTGTAAAAAAATATTGGGTAGTTAATGTTGCTAAGTCCTTTTTTTCATGCTATTTTTTTTAAAAAAACAAATATTTTTTTTAATATTTAGCTTAACTGACGATACGTATTTTAATATTCCTTTTCAAATGGTAACTTTAATGAATTTTAGCATACATTGAATAATAAGAAATTTTGCAATACATACTGAGAACTAAGGGTTGTTTATCTTTTTAGAATTCCAGTGTCTTGAAAATTGAAAATTTTAATAGAATAATTTAATAAATTGGGTATAGGATATAAATATTCCTGCATAAGGGTATTATATTAAAAATTTAATCAAAATTTACGAAATCACTTAATTTACAAATATTTTTGTCAATTCAAATTATATAAATAGTTTTAAATAAATTTAAAACAAAATTTAAGAATTTAGTGATTAAAGGTGTTAAGTGAAATATTAATTTTAAATAAAACTCATTTAAAGTTATTAGTTTCCTACATAAAGTTTGCTGCAAGAGCTTATATTTCAAAACATTTTAGTTGGATAATTTGGAGCAAAATATCTCATATACAAGGATAAAAGACAGGATTCTTATATAATTGATCCATTTTATTTATGTAGTATAAAGTAAATGTCCTTTATTTGTAGAAAATGAATTATTTACAAATTATTAACTGACCAACTAAACATTAAATCTTCAAACAATTTTGTATAATTATTTTAGATATTTGAATTTTCAAGAATTCCAAAATTTCTGCATTTATATTTTATTTACTTTTATAACAAATCAATTAGAAAATAGTATCTTACCAATTTTAGAATTAAATTATACAAGAGTAAAATGACAGAGTACAATAATTATTTATATATAATTTTATCTTTATGAATCACATTTACAAAACTCTTTTAATTAACTAATATTTCAAAATACTTTCTAAGAAAATTAGATTAATTGGTTTGTATCTGTAGGAAAATTTTCATTAGAAAAATAATTTAGAAAATTCAACATAAAAATAGAAAACAACATAAAAATAGTTCATCTAAAAACCAATCAATTATGTTATTAGTATGTATTTCAAAGCATATTTATTCTGTCAGAAACAAAATATGATGTGTAACAATTAAAGTAAAATCTACACACCTGATTTCTCTTACAGCTTTTATTATTAAAAAAAAACTTTATAGTTTAACAACAAAAAAAAAAAAAATATCTAAAAAGTTTAACAATATTATTGTAGAAATTTATGTTCTGAATAGATACCCCTGTATCCGTACTTTTTAAATTTAATGTCGTTGATATTCTGATAACCTGTTTCATTTCTGATAGAAAAAAGAACTTGTGTATTTTGTATTTATTAGAAAATGTCAAACAAACATAAATTTAATGCTTTTGTACACATTATTTAATATTTTATGTTCACACAATTCTAATGGATTCAAAATATTAACAATAAATTTAACTATGTATATAGAAACAGTAACCCATATTTATTGATAAATATCTTTTTTAAAAGGAAACAAAAATATATACATATATAAATTGAAGAATGTTTTCTCGTTTATGGTTCGATATATTTGTGTGTAATTTTTGTCACATCACTTAATTGTAAAATGTGAAAGTATATATAATTTATTTATATTATTTAAAGTTAAATATAATAATTTTTCAAAATATACGCTTCTATAATTTATATAGAAGCGTATATTTTCAAAAATTATTGAAAATATTAATAGCCTATAAAACTATCATTTCAATTTTGCAAATAAATATCAGTCATTTGAAAGTGGAAAATTACGGCAGTCGTAAAACATGTATACATGTAGTCCACATTCAGCATATTTCAGAATCAAGAACAGGTGATTACTGCAAAAAATTAAATTTTTATGTTAAAATATAGTTTTGACGACAGTAGCAGAATAGTTTTGACGACAGTATAGTGAAATATCTAAACACAATCAAGTTTTATGTTTTAAAATATGAATAAATTATGATTTAATTTGTCCTCTAGGTCGCTAAAGTTTCCTACACATATTATCATCTACTGAAAATATTTTCAAAATTTTTATAAATTTTTATCCTGCTTCATTATTAAAAATTTTGTATATAAAGTATTTAATTATGTATTTTAATATAGCATGTACCAACAAAAAAAAAATTGTTAAAAGGCTATTGATAGCACATTGTGATCGTTTATTTTTCCTTATCGTTTATTTGTCCTTTTAAACAACATTCTGTACACCATTTAAATAAATCTATTACACAAATTTCATATAATTTTTTTGTTTTTTGGAAAAAGAACAACAACTATATTATAGATAAAAATTATCCTTAATTGAAGTTCTGTCGTTAATATATTATACATCATTAATAAATATAATGTAGTCATTAAAAATCAGTTTAAAATTGTTATTTAAATTAAATGATATTAAAATTTATAAAGAAAATTAAAAAAAATTAAAAATATTTATATATTTAGATTTATTTTTTTTTGCTTTTTAAACTCTGTAATAATCATCAAACCTCGCGATAGAACTTTTTCTAATGTAAAATAATATTATAAAAAAAAACGAAACATTAATTTGTCCTCTGGGCCGCCAAAACAATTTCCTGGTTAAATGAACTGAAATGTTTGCCAAAAAAAATATTTAATAGTTAAG
Organism: Empis livida; assembly: GCA_963932195.1. NCBI lineage: Eukaryota > Metazoa > Arthropoda > Insecta > Diptera > Empididae > Empis > Empis livida. The sequence continues at coordinate 43,887,386 of OZ010645.1, forward strand.
GATAAGAATATAAAATATCTAAATTTTGTTGGTATATATTTAAATTCATCCTTTTCCAGAAAATAAATTTATATAATGTATAGTTCATTAATCTGGATTCCAGAAGAAAATGAATATCTTTTTGGTCATTGTTTTTTTTTTTTTTGCTTTAAGGCTGTTTATTTTAAAACTTGGTTCGTACTTTTTGTTTTTCTTTTTACATAGAATTAAGGATTATAGTGTATAAGAAAAAGTATCTAATAAAATTTAATATGTATCTTTTTAAATAGAATATTAAAGTCATTTTTAAATAATTTAGGGATATTTTAAATAACCGCCTGTGAAATATTGTTCCGTAAAATATTGCGGTTCTGGAAAATTCTTACATTCTATTGAAATGTTTGTGATATAAAATGATTAAATTTCTCATTTTACTACAGTTTCTCGGCCACATGTCATGAAATGCTCAGGAATCATGGAAATACGCTAGAACTATCAAGAATCTCTTCATATAGGGGTTGCGAAAAGGAAGAGGAATTAATGAAACATCTGATCTTTACGAATGCTCTTAGGTCTGAAGAGGATTCGTAAAGTAAGAAGGCTCTCGCTTCTTCGTAGAACCAACAAACTACGATCTAAGAGGACAATCTTCCACAGAATATAGTGTGCGCGCATTTCTTTCGAATAGCACATGCATGCGGATTTTATTCGAATAAAACGCGCACGTACCATATTTGAATGTTTCTGTTATTCTTTCCTCAATAACACTGGTCAACGAAAAAACACTTTTTGTATGTAACATGAAATTTTTTGTCAAAGATAAGGATAATAGAAATAGAATTGGAATATTGCCAATACGAATAGTTTCTTTTGTAATTTTAATATATTTTAAAAAATTTCTGTTTTTATCAACGAAATTGAGTTATTTCGTCATATTGCAATATCAATATCAATGTAACTTTATGATTTTCTTCTATATTTTGTTTCGAGGACGTCTCGTTGTAATGTGCAACAGTAATCCGCCAGCATACGTGGACTCCACTTGCCCTGATATCGTTTTTCTATCGTCTTGGTGGAATCTTTCAAAGTGTTCATCGCTGACGGCGCCCAAATTTTTTTGTCCTGGAGTAAGAGATTCCCTTTTGGGCCAGTATTTGCTAACATAAATTTTTTCCCAATGCGTAATGATTCTTTCGGTCTCTGCTGTTCCACTCACAAATAAAACAACAGTATTTTGTGTACCATAATTGTAATCTTAGAGCAATGGTAATTTTGGTACAGGTAGTTTTTCACTATGAGGGGTCGGTCTTTTAGCAGATGGCAGGTCAGGATACTTAATTTTACTTTTGGTTTTGATTGTAATACCTTTTGTATCAGTAAGACAAAAATATCAATCGGATGAGTGGTTCGTTGGTTCCGTCCAAATCATAGGCATTGCAATGTCTTGCAAAAGACACAGATCGAAATCTTTTCGCCCATCCAGGAAGAAGACCCACACATGTAACACAACAGATGTGTGGAAACCATGCTTTATCTTGTTGTCCGATGGTAAAGCCAAAATACTGTTCATATCACTTAGTAACTAATAGCGTCAAATTTCTTCGTTGAGTTTTAAAAATAATGCCGCCACAAATGTAGCAAAACTTGGCAGATTCATTTTTACACTTTTAACTCGAAAAACAGAAAATACAACTACACTCTTAAAATAATAAATACTCTGAATGTGAAAATAAAACGTAAAAAATGGTTAATCGTCAATATTGTAGGTAGTAGTTGTAACACAAAAATGAGACCTGAGCAAATCAATATAAATATGGTGTAGGTAGTTAATTCAAAATTAGTAAGTACCTTTCTTGTTACACGATTTTGTGACCGGTGTAATATGATGTACGGATTTATAGTATTTAGTAGAGTTTTTTTTATAAAATAATATTTTTTTCGAGTTTCTTATAAAAAATATTTTTAAATAGTTATTTAAAATTTTTCATATTTACTGAAAACTGGAATTGAATGCGCGCGTACTATATTCGAGGAAGTACTGTGGTACTTCAACATTTTATATACTATATCTATATAGAAAGTATTTCATTAATAATGTCACAAATAAATATTTTCAGTGCCAAGACTATAAATCCTTAAATCATATTTAGCTGACACATGATCTTTCTTAAATCAAATCAACAGTTTACATTGAAAAATCCTTGTTCAATTAATATTTAACTATTCATGTAGAATGTAAATTTTTTTTATAAAGCTAAGGATAATAATTACAGGAAAGAGAAAATCGAATTGGAAAATCCATGGAGAATACAAGAAAACAATTTGTCATCTGACTATGAACAAGCACAAGTAAAATACTTTAATAATTTTCAAGGACATCTGGAATTATTTTTGAAATTTTGTATTTTATTCTTTATTATTTTGATGATGAATATTTGCTGTTGTTTCTGTAATCTGTATTAACAAAATTTGAATTAAAGCCGATTTTCGAGAATAAAATTATTCGGCTAAAACAAGAAGTAAAGAGCTTTGTAAAAAAAAATTATATACTAAAATCTATAAGCTTTTATGAAAATACAATATAAATACAGAGTTATCCGGGAAAATTATTGATATTTGAGATTAGTATGGATTCCTTTCTCCTAATTCAGTTTCAAAGAAATCTTAATTAAAATTTAATTAAGAAGAATGTAATTTCTTATTTTCTTAAATTTACAACTTGCGCTTTTTTATACTGTCAGTAAATTTATTTCCAATGCGTAATTGATTTTTATGATCGGAAAATCTTGCTCTTTTATTTAAATAGATTCTTGTTCTTAATGAAAAACCAGAAAGAAACGAAATATTCTTAAATTACAAATTTAAATTAAATATAAAACGAAAGAACAAATAGTCTTCCTTGCAATTGAAATTATGGTCCTTTAATTTAATATTTGTTTCAAAATTTTTTATTAATGAAGTTCAATAAATTATATAATTGATGAAAGATTCTAATATTGCAAATTATAAATAAAGGATATATTTATTCTGGGAACAGGATGTGGCATATATATTTTTTTCTAAATAAAATTAATTAAATCTAATTTCTAATTAAATATTTAATTGGAATTTGTTTAATGAAAATTTCAAATAAATTTATTGATGTATGAAAATGTTTCGAACTTCATAATAGTGCTTCAAATATTTGAAAGTATATTACATATATCATTTTAATTTTAATATATTACATTATTCATTATAATATCCTGTATTACACTTTATTGTCCTTGTTGATTAGTTTGTTGCCTAGTTACATTTTAACCATAATTTCTATAACTTCCAAAGGTATTTAGAATGACAGTTAAATTAATTATTTATATTAAATAAATTAACAGGAAATATATATGTATGTACAAATATTACGTACGTAAGGTACAAGGTAATTTATAATTAATATTGTAATTACAAATTGTATCCGGTTATATAGCGGATATGTATAATCAATATCATTTTATTCAATAGTTGAATTCATCTATTACAAAATTTAGTTATTTGAATTATTTATAATATTTAACGAATATGTATTTATCAAAATTTTTGAAATAAAATAAGTAAATTGATTTTAAAATTTTGTACACGCTTTATTGAATAATTTCATTTTATAAATTAATTATCCTTTTTGTGTATTCAAATCATTATTGGGAATAAATTCGTTAATTGTAAAAAAACGTAATTTCTAAATTACGAATTGAAATTGATGATTGGGTAACATACTCTTTAAATATTAGATTCGAAATAAAAATATTTTGTTATGATATGTAAACTTCTTACAACTTTCAATTAAATTTTGTTCAATTTTTTTTTAAATTGCTTTCCAGACAATCAATGAAATATAAAACCGTCTCAAAACAAATATTATTACTAAAACTTAGAAATTCAGTGTTCAATTATTCGAAATTATCAAATTACATGTTAGTATATAATATTATTTTATTATGCTGGGCTAACAAATTAGTTTTGAGAGCACTCGTCGAATATTTTGTTATATAAAACTATTACTAATAATATGTTTACCACTTATGAATTTTGAGCATATTATTAATTATATAATATAATAATTCGATAGTTATTAATTATGGTCAACAAATTCTAACCATATAAAATATCCTGTATTCTGGTGATGTTATAAATCATTTTATGTACAAATTTTTATAATATTAGTTAAAGAATCTATCTGAAAATTTTGTGGTATCCTTAATATCTTATTAAATAATTAAAAGATTTATTTATATAATTAGAATTTGGGTGATACCTATTATAAAATGTGGTAAAGTTATCAATATAATGAATTTGTTACGGAATTTGGTCTGGTTATACAAATATATATATATTATTGTCCTTTTTGATATCGATAACATAATTTTGATAAAGTTATGCAAATGTTTAAAATAATGATATTTCTATGCAATTAATAATATTTTTCTAAAATAGTTTGTTAATTTCTAAAAATAGAAAACGGCCTTAACAAATTCTGTCAATTTTATTTTGTAGAATTATGTATATTGTTACAAATATTTCACTTAAATAGACTTTTCTATAAAAACAAAATGTATATAGATTTAAATCGTATTTCTGTGACAGTGTTCAGCACATAAATGCAAGTTAAAATCAAGAAAAATTATTGTTTGTATTGTAGTTGACGACAAAAAAGGATATTTCTCAAAAAACAAAGGTTGCTTTATGAAAAATAATAATAAAATAATGACTTTCGTATTCAAATACTTTCATAAAAATTCTCTGACCATTATTTAGTTAAAGAAAAACTGGAAGCTAAAAATAAAATATCCTGGGAACCCTAAGCTTACTATAATAAACAATTGTTTGAGAGGATAATAAACAATTGTTGGAGATTTGTAACAATAAAACTATAATCTTTATATATACAACTGAGCTTTCATTGTTCATTTTTCAAAGTTTTGTGGAAAAGTGTATGAAATAAAATTTACAATTGTTCACACCATACTTTATGAAATCCTTTTTTCCATCCATTAAAAGTAATCATTGTTATTATTAAAGTAAAATTGAATTGTTTAAATTTATATTAAATTTAATTTTATGAAAATATTACTGCCATTAAAAATAGGAATTTTCCTAAAAAATGCTCAGTAAAATGAATTTTTTTTTTCAAGAATTTTATTAATAAATTTTATTCAAAAAAAGAAATTCTTTTCAAAAAAAAAAAAAAAAGGTTTAAATTTAAAGGAAAAATTTTTAAATTAAATTTAAAGAAAACTTTTTACGACAAAAGGATAAAAACATTTAATTATTTTGTTCTGAAGAAATAGTATAGTTTTTTCTGGTTTTGCCAAAAAAAAAATTAGAAATATTCAAAAGGAAAATAGAAAAGATTTCTGAATCTTTCAATTACAGAATATGGAAAATAATCTAAACCTAAAGGATAATTATTTTTCAGTAACAATACCAATAATTTGCTATGAAGAATAAAATATACCAAAATTCGGTTAGTTATCCTATTTTTATGTGATGTTATTATATAGGTAAGTGTTGAAAGATTTTAGTACTGTGTATCATTTCTGTTTTCGTTCTTTTACCTATTTTTGTTTAAAATGAAATAATTAATTTTAACCTTTTTATTATTAAGAATTTGTAACATTTAAAAAAAATTCCGGTTTTACGTGGGTGATTGTTTTTGACAAAGGGATATTTATGCGAAATAATGGCCTCAAATTTTGTTTCATATGGCGGCAGTGGTGACAACCTCTTTTCAACTACCTACAGCCCATTAGATACCTTAAATTTTTTACAAATGAAATGGTCAATTAGATTATTCTGGAATACTTGACTATAAAAATGTGAGGATTTTTTGATGCAATTTGGTTCAACGGAAATATAATAGTTTTCTTTAAAACATAAATATAAAATTATGATTTGTAGTTCCAAAGTTTAGGGAACTAACTCTTCTATAATTTTTCTTGGAACATAATAAATATTGTTTAGTAGTTTTTTTAAATATACTAACAAATTAACAATTTACTATTATTTGTCAGTAAATATTTTGTATAAGTTTTTGAATAGATTTCAAATGTTATCACTAAGAAAAGGTTAAAAAATCCGAAAATAAGTACTTACTCGAAATAACATATTGACTAATATTTGAATATAAAGCAGTCACTTTAACTACATGTTCATATCTTACTTACTGAATTATTTTTGAATGACGAATGAAAATCATTGGCAGGTTTTACTTAGACTTTCTAACTAAATATATTATAACTATTATTATGTTAATTTAAATTACTGTGAGTAGAAAATATTTAATTATGGAATCAATATCATAAATTTTGCGTACTCTCACTAATAATAATAATAATAATAATAATCGTTATTATTATTATTATTATTATTATTATTAGTGATAGTACTAATAATAATAATAATAACGATTATTATACCTATAACACTCCAAAATACATCACAAAGTATTAGTATATTTATTTTAATATGAATTTAATTGAATTTCATGATCAAATTTTAATAAAATTTCTAAAATTACCTAAACTTTATGACATAAGATTAATTCAATTACAAAATGTAATGAAAATTCAATAAAATGTAATGCTTAAAATTAAGTAAAATTATTTTATACTATACTAATTTAAACTATTATGTATATGTATTTAGTATAATTTGTATGTTAACATTATATTTTATATTGCATCATCATGGGTAATATTTTTGTAGTAAATTTGTAAGAAAAAAAAAATCAACAAGTTTAAGTTTTATAACATTTTGTATAAACTTTCGAAAAGTTTCTATTTCACTAAACTGCCAACTTACTTATGTTCTTTTATTATATTAATAAGATGGCACAAAAGGTTTCTATCTATTCCCAAAATACTCTATATTAATGAAGGATACTATAAAACTGACCTTTAGTCATCATATAATCAAGTAGTGTCTCTTTATTTTAAATGTGGGCACTATATTTATTTTGTTACAAAATTGCATTAAAAAAATATCAATGCAACAGGATACTATAATAAACTTAGATAAGTTTCAAACTTTTACAATATTATTTTTCATTTATACAAGAAAAAGTATGAATTTTGTTTAACAAAAAAAAAGAAGTATTTTACAACAGATGTGACATAATCTTGTAACCATTTGCTATACGTAACATCAAAAGAATATAACTTTAAAAAATGTCATCAAGAGAAGGTTTATTAAAACTATTTATAAATAAATTTTTAAAAAGTTTTTGTACAGAGATTATAAAATAATTGTTGATTTGGTAAACTAAATATTGTATGTAACATATTTTTCAAATAGAATAAGGATAGATGAAATTTTATTTATAGCTTAAATTCAGAAATTACCAAAGTTATAAAAATACTAATTATTCAGGTATTTTTTTTAAAATAATTGAATTTTATCTTAAATAAATAAATTTTATGAAAGTTATTTTCATTATTTAATAATATAGATAGTAAATTTTAGCCCTCTAGTGCAGTTAGACCGACGGTGACTTAATTGCTGGTAGTATGTTACCTGTGGTGAATTAGGACTGGGTTCAAGAGACATCGATGTTGGTTTAAGTTTACTCAGTTTTGAAAAAACTTACAATAAAATGTAATTTAAGACTGGGAAAAATGCTAAGGAAAAATGCTAGCTTGTTGCAATTAAAAGTTTCTTCACTATCAAGATATTCATGGTTCATAATCCATATAAAATTAGTAAGTCCAAATTGCAATAAAATGTTAGTACACCCTTTAAAGAAGGCCCAGGCTCTTCACAAGCTGTAAATAGTTAGATATTTGGCCAATAAAGTCGCTGTACTAATGCGCCCTAATGCAATAAGAATCAAACCAAAAAATATTCAATGTTGCTAATTAGAAATATTTTTCGAACTTTTTGTTATGTAGTTGTAATTTACAACGTTCTACTTTAATAGAAGAATGATTTTACAGAAATTAAAATGAAATATTTAGCTGCTTTATCACTTTTAATTATTCTAGTGCAAGATTGTCGTTGTTTTTGTGATTTGATTATCAATTTTTGGGCTTTAATTCGAATTTAAAATAAGTTTTTAAATATTTTATCGAATTACATTTTTTTAGTCATAACTACTGAAAAAATAAATGAAAGGATTCATCGAAAAATATATGTTAAGCGGCTGAATACCTCTTTGACTCATATACGCCAACATTTAAAAAAAAATTCTTTAAAGTTCCATGAAATATTAGCTTTTATTTTCTATAATTTAATTATATCATTATGCTGAGAGAAAAATATAGGTATTTATGTAAAAGAAACTGCAAAGATATTATTTGCATTATTTTTTCTTCTTAAATAATGTCTTATTTTTATTATTCTTTTTTTTTGTGATGACTAAAAAAAGGTATTATTTTTATGATCATTTTAGTGATGCAAATTTGCATCAAACCGGGTATATCCTCAATACCCAATCATAAATAGCTAAGAGAAACCATTTTCGTGTAAGATATAATTGTAGTGACATAATTAATTGAATCAATCCTACTTGAAAACTTTTAAAAAAATTTTATTCAACTACAATAAATAACAAAAAATTGAAACATGATTCTGATATTTCCGTAAAATTAATCATATAATATCATTCCAACAAGAAATTTTTACTAATATTTTATTACCAGGAAATATTATATTAATTCAATTATTAAAGTAATAAAGTTATGTAAATCTACTTCAAAATTCTTTAATAACTCTGTCATCAAAATATCATCAACTGATATATAACAAAAAAAAAAAAATTACCCTAAAAATATAATTTGATAAAAAAATAAATTCGTTATTTTGTTATATCTTTCGTCCTTTTATACCCAATTATCTTCAATATACCCAAACAAGTTTATAATAATACACAAGAAAAATGAAATTTGAGTTTCTTTATCCAACCTCTTTTTAGTAATTTCTTGTCAAATTTTCTGAATAAGAACATCAGTGAATAAATTTATCATTTTTTTTTCTATTTTCGATTGATAAAATGGAACAAATTCATATTCACATTTAAAATGGAAGAACCAAAATTTTTCATTTTAAGTAATAAAAAGATTTTTATATCTGTTCAATTTGGAAAATAATATAAATACACATATTTTTTTTAATATAATTTTTAGCATCTTGCTTTCTATTAGATTTAATAGAAAAAAATATCTTTAAAATAATGTTTTATGAAAAGCAAATTGTTGTTTAAAATATTTTATGAAAGGCAAATTGCTGTACACAGCTGGAAAGGAATAGATTATTGAATAAATAAAATTATAGATTATTGTAGATTATTGAATATACTGCAATAAATGGTACAATGAAAATTTTGTACATTATTTAACAGAACTATTTCAATAAAGGTACTGCGTACTGGAATAGAACATTGCGATCGAATATCGAATACGTTCGCTCACAATGTGCTATTCCAGTACGGAGTACCTACTCCCGAAATACAAAAATTCTGCACGACACAAGTTAATTTTAATTTTACTAAATTACAAAATTACCCTGCCAGTACACGTTGAACCCGATTAATAGAATTAAATATTAATTCACAGAAATGTTTGTAATATAAATACTCAAAATTTGATTTGTAAAATCTATAAAGTTAGCTATAAGCTCAACTTATCAAAGCCCCTATCATACGTTTGATAATAAATTTCATAACAGTGTAAATTTGCTTATCAAATACAACTTTTAGAATAAAATAATTCTGTGTAAAAAGATTTCAGAAAAAAAAAATATTTTGAAATTTACGTTACTCTGTCAGTTCGAATTTACCTTTCAAATTATGTACCAAAATTGTCAAACCAAAAACCAGGATTTTCTAAACAGAAATCCAATTCTTTTAAGGTATGTATGTGACTAAATTTTTTCAAGTCTATTACAAAAATATTAAGAATTTTTCATTGGTAATTCTAAATTTCTCTCAAGTCCTTTATTTTTTCAAAAATTTCAAATATGGACAACATAATAAAATATTTGGTGCACTTACCAGAAATGTTACATTGAACGAATTTCTTGTCAAACATCTGAAAAGAAATAAAATAGATAAATATTTAGAAATTCTTACCGAATTAAAGAAAAATATAAATAAAATTTAATGACATTCTCAATTCGAAATATTGCTAAAAAATTTACTGATTTTACTTTTGTGAAGTTGTTGTTTTTTTTAAGTTTGAAAAATACCTTTAAAATGTTTTATGAAAGGCAAATTATTGTCTATTATTTCAGTTCTGATATCCATAAAAGTTAGACAGAAACCGTATAAAAATTTTCACAATCCAAAAATTGAGTTTAAGAAACTTTTAGTTAAACTGGGATATTTCTAATTCGTTAAGAATAACATTACAGCCAGAATTTTAGAATTCAGTAATTATAAATCTATTATTAAAAAAATGTATTTCAATAAATATTTCGATTGAACGTATTCGATCGAAATTTTCTATGAATGAAATGGAATTAAATTCATACATGAAAGAAAGTTAATAAAAAAAAAACATTTCATTTCTAAATCTAATTTCATTTTAATCCTTTAATATGTTTAATGCGGATTGCAACAAATTTTGGATATATTTTTATAATTTTAGAAGCGATAAAATATTTTACAGATTAAATTTAGATGGTAAATACTTAAAATTACCCACAAAACAGTTTTTAATTTGTAGTTTAATTTAAATCTTTTCCAAATTTAAATAGTGATTTCTAATTTCTAAAGCTTTCATATAGTAGTAAATATTTGCTGGAAATAAAAATAAAAACGATATTCATACGTTTTGGATATAAATAATAAAATATTATGTCTAAAATAAGTAAACAACAAATTTTTTTATATATTTTAAATTGAGAAGATAAAATTTAACAGATAAAAATAATAGCATACATATACGTATATTTATGTATTTTGATGTAGCTTATGATTTTTATGTTTATTTATATAATACGTGTTGATAAACGTTTCAAAAAAAAAAGAACATCAGTTTCCATCAAATTAAATCCATATATTTATTAGATGGATGTTTTATATATTTAACAATCCTCCTACATAAAATATATCATTTTATTATACATATAAAAAATTTTTGTTGATCACAAAATATATTTTTGGATTTTTTTCTAAAATACAAGTATATTTTATTTCTGAAACAAATACGAGGGCAGATTGATAATTACGTGGACTGACACAGAAAGCACAGTTTTTCGATTTTCTTTTTAAATTATTTTCAACATAGTTTTATCAACACACGAAATACGTTTTTATCCATTTTTAAAAATTAACTGAGATTGACTTGTTTAAAAGACTGTTACACGTAAACTAAATAAGATATCGACTTGAAATTTTATATATAGCCTAGTAAATGATTTTAGAGGTAAAAAATACCCACTTCATACCTGTGCATCACCTGCATCATAGGTAGTCCACGTAATTATCAATCTGCCCTCGTAGACACGGCTATGGTGATAGGTGGGTTTATCGCATAAAATTAAGGCTACAATTTTTTTGGTAATTGAAAGGATTTGTATGAAAAAAAAATCCTTTTAAAATCAAATTTACAAAACTAATTTTTATGTATTGAAAGATTTACGTTTTCTTTAGCATTATTTTGTGGATATGATCACTTATTTAATTGTATACTTTAAATTCAAATAATTAAAAATTTTAAAATTTTTATTTATTCAATTTATTTTAATTTTCAAAATATATTACATCTAAATTCATTAATTGAATAGCTCATTCTCACGCTAATATCACCTGTTGATCATTCGCCATTGAAATTAAGTGAAATTTGTAAATTAAATAACTGCAAATATTATCTGTATTAAATTTTAATTTTATTATTTTAATTAAATAAAAATATTTGTGATTAATGGCATATACCATTTCAATTGCTGCTCACATAGATATTTTGAATTAATACAATTATCATCAGCACTACTTTTAATTTTCGTTATTTATCTCGATTTAATTTAAATTCTTTTTAAAAATACAATATTTAAAAACAAATTTCGACCACACTAATTTACCTAAAAATGATTTGGATTATCCCCACAAGAAAAATCAATTTTTTTAGTATCCTTTATTTTTTTTTTTTTTTAATTCATCACCAGACGTTCTATTTCATTGAGAAAAAAATATATTTAAAAATAAATATGTTAAAATAAAAATATAAACTGATGAATAAATAACATAAACGACATGTCCAAAATTTAGTTGCAATATTTATTTCGAGAATAAAAATTGCTAATTTGGTTAAATGTCAATAAATTGTATAACAAATTTATAGTTGGATATGTTAGAAGAAATTAAATTTAGTATTTTTATAATTATTGTATATATACAGGGTGTTCTACGTGAGTTTTACATTGACAAACCGTGAATTTGACATTTATGTTACATTCGACAGTTAAAATATGGCAGTAGTCAAATTTATCGTGCAATGACATTCAATAAATCAACGTGTTTAGGTGGTTAAAAAGTTTTATTAAAATTAATCATCGATTACAGTGATTGATGTTGACCAAATCATAATGACTATTGAAGTGCAATTTTATTTAAATGGATATATTATTAAACAAAATAATCGGTTCTGTCTAAATAGAAATCTACAATTTATTCATGAGTGCGTCAGCTGTGGTTAGAATTACAAGGAGTCTTTTTCGGAAAGTCTCATGATTGAAAAATTTCGTATAACTGAATTGAATGAGTTGAGCTTGGTGGAGATTTCAACAAGACAGTTCAACAGTGCAATTAAAAACAAAGAAGTATACATACGTTTTCTACGGTAAGTTATACATCCCCTTAAAAGCTTCTCATAGAACTGTAATTCAAAATTCAATAATTTTCAGTATCCATGCAGCAGGCACGAAATGGAGACTTGATTTTTTTTTAATGGAATTTAATATCAATTTTTTCTGTTTAACTTTAGTCTAGTATTTTCCAATGTAAATCATTGGAATCTAAAACTATTTATATTATAGTATTATATTTATTTATTTTAAAAAAAATATATCAAATGACAGAATTATTGAACAATTTATCATTATTAATTTTATCAAAAACTTAAATCATATATTTTTCCCGAATATATATAAAAACCAAAATATCACAAAATTGTTGAACTAGTAAAACTCGGGAGGAAAAATAATGGACAAAAGTTAAATTAATATAAATATAAAAATTTAATATGAAATGTTATCAAATCGTGATCAAAATTTTTAATAGCATAAATAATAATATACTAAATATTATTGCCTTAAAGAATGATTATTTTTTATGATATTTTTGTGTAGACAGAAAAAATATGCTCATAAATATTATATAGAAACATATTTTTTGATATCAATAAATTATTAGTTGAATAAAATTTTAGTTATATCGTATACGGTTTATTTACATTTAGTAGACATTTTTTTTTCTTTATTTTAGGATTTGAATTTGATTAAAGATTGTTTCTGGAAATTTACTATGAATTTTCTTTGTTTGAGTTAAAGTTTTTTTAAAAATCTATTAAGGATTCCAGTATTTATGAATATTAATAACATATTTGACTTTAATTAGAAAGTTAAATAAAAAGTTGGCTACTAGAAACTTTTAATAATTGCAAAAAACTATTGATTACTTAAAATGGTAATGTACCATTTGTAGAAATGAATTATTTATGTTAATAAATTAGTAAATTAGATTCATAATATTTAGGTTAGAAAAGCTGTTAAAAATATTTAAATAATTGAGAAAATAAGTGTTAAATTCACTTATAACTAAAATGTTGCTTGTAAAAGCTTATAAATATTAATTTAACAAAATTAGAAAAATATATGACATACAGAATTATTAACAAAAAATTTTTTTTGTAAATATCTTCTGAATATGATACTATAGTAGAAAATAATATATCCGTTTTAAATAAAAAGCAATTCGTTTAATTTTTCAAATTGGCATGTAAACTACTGAAAATCAATTACAAATAATATCACCAATATCTACTATAAATAATTAAATTTAAATCAACCGAAATCTAAGGAAAGTGAATAAAAGGAGTTTTTATCATTAATATCTATACCAGTCGATTTGATTTAATGAATAATTCATAATTTTTGGCCAAAATAATAAAAAATAAATAAATATTTTGTTACAAAAATATACTAAATATTATCGCATTTTTATACAATGATAATAAATATTTGTGGAAATGGAAAATGAGAAATATAGAGAATATATTTTCTATATTTTCATTTTTCTTTTTGTATGAACTTTTGTATTTTTGTTTAGTTTGGCCACAAATTATAATATCTTTTTTTTTCGTTGTCTCTGCTTAAGCTTATCTTATGGACATAAATAAAATCATTGAAGCGTTAAAAACGAAAAAAACACCGAAAATTGAGTAAAAAGTAAAATGAAAATGTTTCCTTTTACGATGACAGTAGATTTTTTGGGTTTTGCTCTAAAAAGCAGACAATATACAATAAAAATTGGTTATTTCTTAAAGGACTCAGTACAATAGGTTGGCAATTGAATTTTTTATTTTATAAAACCAAATATTAAGTTTGAAAATTTAAATATTCTATTCAAAGATTGATGCTTACTAATCATATCTATTCTAATAAACGTTTCGATCGAAATTCCTGTATTTGATCGAAATTTTCTATTCCAGTTATACAGTTATGTTGAATAATATTTTTATTTCTTCACTGTCAATAATAGTCAGCTGATTAATTCAGAAATTCAGCGTGGTTCAAGTAAATTTTTAGGTTCACTGAATTACGAATTTAATCATCGTACTTTTGTAATACGTCCGGTCCAGACTACTATGTAGAAAAAGCACGAATATTTGTATTTTTTTAGGCAATTTTTGTATTTTAATGAATAATGAAAGGGATTTTACAAACTTATGACATTTTTTAAAGTAGCCAACAAGAAAATTAATTATAGTTTAAAATAATATTACAAAAGCACTACCACAATCCACAATGAATTTAAGATTTTATATAAATCTAATAACTATTTATTATCAAAAATAAAGACTTTATTGATTACCTAGAACATTTGCATTGAATTATGCAATGGATATCATATTAGTGGAAATACTTAGTGAAATATTTAGAAGTAAAATAGTTGAAAGAACAAATAGCTAGAAATATTTAAAACCTGATTACATTTTGAAAATTTTAAGAATTGCTTTTATAGAACCACAAAATATATTTTTCACAAAAAAATTATAATAAATATAATTATGTATATAAATGTTCGAAATTTCGAATATCTTTTCCAGAAATTCTCAAAATATTATAAATTTTTGATAAGATTTTACCAAAAAAAGAAAAGAGAAACTTCTGCAGTCAGATTGATTGAATTATTTGGAAGGACTTAAAAAAGGCTTTAAAAAATTACTTTATTTTCTGTTTGAATATTATGTAAATTAAAAATTAAGGAGAATTTAAAATAATGGTTAATACAAATTATTTGGCACGTGGCGGTGGCATGTGTATGTCTTGATTGTGGCATTTGAATATTTTGATTTTATATTAAATTTAAATGTATTTTTTTATTTATTTTGGAATTTTTTTATTCTTTGATCCAAAAATTCTTTTACTTAACAATTTTTATCAATCAAGAAGAAAGTAATTGGAATTTATTTTAAAAAAAAGTGACAGTTTTTTTAGATGATTATAAAAATGACAGTTGTTTTAAATAATTATATGTCAGTATTTCTTTTTTTCCAAAATCTAATAGCAAGATCTATATTTTCTTATGGTTTAAAATTAATAAAGAGAATTTTCTATGAAATAGGAAAAAAACGTTTCTGTAATTCTATGAAATCTGAAAACCAATAATTATCTAAAAATAAAATTAATTGATTAGTAAACAAAAATATAATTTTGGAAAACCATTGTTGAAGAGACTAAAGTACCAAAACTAGGAAGCCAGTAATGTTGAGGATAAAAAATTTCATCATTTTTTTATGCACTGAATAATTTATTCAGAATATTTTTTATTAATTTTGATTCTTTTTATTAATTGATAATTTATTGAGAATATAAAAAAAGCATATTTTTTGTATTATTCAATTAAATGTGCTTTAAAAATATATAATTGCAATTAAATGTGCTTTAAAAATATTTCAATTACATATATTGAAATTGTTCAAAAGTTGACATTAATTTAAAATAACAATAAATGGAACTGATGTATAAAAATGAAAGTAGTTATAATTGATATTCGTGGCATAATCAGTAAAGCAAGTAATTACCATTCCAAAGCTATTAAAATTCATATCCGGCGTTTCAGAATAAAAATAAATCAATTAAATTTTCATTTAAGAAAAACTTCGATTGAAAATGTTTTATGGATTGTACATTTTACCTACAGTCAAAGCCATCAATAACAAAGTATCTCGATAATGAAAATCCCTTTATTACAAACATTTTCTATTTTTCTATTTATTTTATTATGCATTGTTAATAATAATTAATATATTATGTATTTACCAATTTGCAAACTTTTTATTTCAATATACATAATTCAAAATTTTTAAGTTTTAAAATCGCTCTAAACCGAAATCCCTCTATAACAAAACTAATTTTTTGTCCCTTGAAATTTTGTAATAGAGAGCTTTGACTGTATTTGCTTGGTTGGTTGGTTTGAGAAGGGAGGGCCGGAGCGGCCAGTCCGCGTACATAGACCCTATGGTTACCCCCTTACGAAACATTTACTACTGTGTGTCCCACGAATCGTGCCATCCCACTTTCTTAACGAATTTAACAATTATCCCTGCTTATTTAGTTTAAGATTTCTGCAAAGTAAAAACCGAAAAATTACATTCTTTTATTATGAAGAGCTCGACAGCGGCAGTGGCAGAAGAGATGCTCTACGGTTTTACCATCTTCTGCACAGACTCAAAGGGTTTCCGCTGTTAATCTTAACATGGAGGCATATTTACGTAAAAGTAAATACCCCGTGTCATGTTCAGAATAGTTCTTGATAATTTAGCATTTTGGTTGCCCCAGAACAGCTTCGTGTGGAGACAGCTGTCTAGCGCGACCCATCTTGATTTATCTTGAGCTTCTAGCCACTGTTTTAACAACCTTTTAATGCCGTTAACAGGGTAACTGAGCTGACAAATTGGGAGGCAGTGTCTGTCGCACCGTTCCTGACCACCTCACCTGCTTTCTCATTCTCTTATTACTAATATTGTTTTCTAATATCAATTCCGCAGCAGACTGCAATTTCCCCAGATGGATCATTAATTCTTGGTAATGACTGGGAATTATTTCTTCGGGGTGTCATCTGTCAATCAAAGCCACTTTCAAAGGGTCGTCCATAGGTATAAACCAAAACAAGTAAAGCGACACGGCATCTATAATGATCAGCACATGCTGTAGTTGTTGATAGCTGCATGTCGTGAATCAGATCGCAAGCTGTGAAAAAATAAGGAAAAGCTGAGCACTTTAATTGTTTTGGTTTACAACAATATTATAATGTATTTAGACAAAAATATTAAACCCCAAATCTTTTAAATTAACAAACTGAATATTAGTAAAATGAAAAACAAAAATTATCTAACCATTCTAAAAAGTTATTCCAACACAAAATTCTTAACTTTGTTCGTTATAACAACTTAAAAATTATAATTTAATTTTGTCGTGATGTAAATACATTTATAAAAACAATGATAGTACTACACTTTCAGGTTTTTGCTCATAAAAAAAAAAAAGATTTTGTCATATAAAATATTTGACAATTTTACACAAATACACGAATAAAATGCCAGTGAAAGAAAACAGGTGTCGAGTACGTGACCTACTGATTTTATAAAATTACTTGACTTGGTTAATAAAATTACCTTCCTTGAATTTATGCTAGGTCACGCAGTAAATAATGTAACATTTATGAGATAACTACAGTACTATATTAGCACCGTGACAATAACTAATTCATAAACATTATCTAAAAAAATAATTTTTTTGATTAAGTAAAAAGGTTATAAATTACTAAAAGTAAATCATACTACAAAGGATTAAATAATTCTTTTTTGTTTGTTTCAAAGATAAGTTAAGCTTTTTTTTTTTGTGGATATGTATAGTCTCATTGATAATTAACAAGTGTACGGAAGCAAAAGATGTGTGCGAATTTAATTATAAAGTCTATAAATAATTAAACTTACATTTCAGAAAAAAGATTACGAAAATTCAATTTATTTTTATAGGAAAGTGTCGCCAAATAAATGATAATACTTTCGAAAGCGAGCTTGCTTGTATTCGAAAACTAAATAATATTGATTTTTATTGATGGGAGATTTAAGTTTTATAAATAAGTCGACATTAAAAGGCTACACTTGTCAGTATAACTTTAAGTAGTGTCGGAATAGTTTTAATACAGACTGTCCTAAGGGTTTTTTAGAATAAAGATTTAATTTATTTTATATATTTTACGGAACCCAATACAGTATAAACAATTATTTTAATGTTTTATTTCATGAAATATTTTGCAGTAAATATTTACTGGTATCACTTGCCTAAATGTTCCTTTATTATACCGGTATAAATTAGAAAAATCTAAAATATATAAAATTTGTTGGTAATCCAATCAGTTTCCTAAATTGTAAGACTTTTTTATTTCGATTATTTCGGAAATACAACTCATTTTTTCGGTAAAACATGATTTTCCTAATTTGGAAAAACATTAAAATTAAAATTTATTATAAAATATTATTTAGTATCCCCTATTTTATAATATAGGAACGAAGTAATTCTGTGGAACTTAACTTTTCCAAAACATCAAGTCCTTTTTGCAAATATTTGTATAAAATCAGCTCCAAAACAAAAAGTACCAAGAAAAAACATTTTTCTAATCTCGTTAAGCATTTCACAAGCATTTTTATCATGACAAGTTACGATTGAATTTTCTTAAAATTGGTCTCCTGATTTTTTTTAATTAGTTAAAATTTCACAGAATTATTATTTCTTTTTCTCGGATAAATTCAAAACAATTGCTAGTTTCTACTTCATTACTTTTATATTAAAAATATTATTATTCAATCTAAAATATTATTGAAAATTCTGTTTTTTTTTATTAATATTTCCGCTGTTAACTTTATCTGAAAAATAATATTAATATTCAATATGTAATTGTAATCAAAATTGATTTTTACTTCATTTCTTTTTTGGTTTTGTGATTTGCGGAAAATTTCTTATTTATGTTTTTTAAAATTATTATTGACTATTTATTATACCTTTACGTAAAAAAAAATTAAGATCAAAGATAATAATTTTTGATTTTTATATGAAAAAGGAAACAGATTTCCTGGAAATAACTGAGTGAATATTAGTGAATATTTTTTTTTGTTTCCCCAAAAAAAGTTACACATCAATGAATTTTTTCATATCCGCTGAAATTATTGATTATTTTCATTTCTACTTTTTTTTTTTTTTTTGTTTTTTGTATAATATTTAAAAAGGATATTTTGGTAGTATAGGAAATATAAAAACTTTCGGTCTTATTTTTTTTTATTATTAAAAATAAAACAAGCTGCGCAAAAAGAAAAAGCCTTAAAAAAGGAATAAAAAATATTAATTTGATTTTGTTAGACAATATTTTTCATAAATTTATACTAATTGAAATTGAGAAAAATTATTATTTATATAATTCTTTTTTCTGGTTATTTGTACACAAAAAAAAAGGAAAAAAGGTCAAAATTTATGGGTTTAGTTACTAACAGAAGGTAATATTGATATAAGTCTTGTTTCTGGAATTATAATTATGGTATTTTTTTAGAGTAGCTGTACCAGATGGGGAAATAATATTGATATCTGTTATATAGGCATTTTACGACGCCATATTTGATTAGGAAGTATAGAAATTTAGGAAACCTTTCACAATGAAAGAAATTTGGCAAACAGTAAATTTCAAAAGTGAGATAAAGTTCAAGTCGATCCCTGACTTACGTCGTTATTCTGCTCCACAAAAGTCCAACATAAATCACAAAAACCAAAGTCGAAAAATACTACCTTAAAGTAATTTAGTAAGCAAGTGAAAATCGAATTCATACCACAAATTGGTTTGAAAATTTAACTTGACTATCGTTGAATTTAAGTTGAAGAATATTGAATTTGGTTTTCCATTTCACCTGAATATGGTATATTCAGGATTATTAAGAAATTAGATTTAATCCTAGAAATATTTAATTATATTTCATGGAAAAGAATAAATATCTAAATATAAATTTACATAAATTTAAATTTCAGGAAAAAAAACGAAATTTTTTAAAAATATTTTCTTAAGTAATGTATATAAGCTATATTTAATTCCAAAAAAGAGAATATTAAAAGGATTCCATTTTAATACCATAAAGAGGATATTTAACCACATAAGATAAGACATTAACCACTGTTTTTAGAATTCTTTACAAAGATTTGTTACAATTAAATTAATCTTTGAAAAGATTCTAATACAATATAAATTTCAAATTAAAAAAAAGTTTCATATCTATTTTAATCAAAAAAATTTGTGATGATTAAAAAATATTGAGTTTTGGAGAATTAATTATTGTATGTAGTAAAAATCTTTTTAAATTCTTCATTGAATAAAAATTGAAAATTTATCTGCAGTGCAGAATATAATTAACATCAAAGATGAATATTTGTATTGACCAAACTTAAATAAATCCTTACAATGAATTTTATCAAATTAATACCAAAATCCAACCAAAGTTGCTTATATATTTTCAGGTAATAATTCTGAAGCAATTATAAGCTATACATTTTTCAATTGCATTGAAGCTTTTAAGGAAATTTAATTTTTAATTACCCCCACATTAAATTTATTATATAATTTTACATTAGAAATACAGTATTTTCTAAGATTTATATAGTACTACGAAGATGTAAAAGTTCTTTTAAGTAAATTTTCTATATAAAAGACAGCATAATTACTAAAATAATTATCATTGTAATTGGATAATAATCAATATTACTGCTAAAATATAAATAATACTTAAAATAAAATAAACGATTATTAATTATAAATCAATGTTTTAATTTAAAAACATATATAGTTCCCTACTACCTCTCATAAATGAAAGTAATTATATTAAATTCTATCAAAATTACCAATTTGATAAATTTCAAATTAAACATCATAAGAAAGGTGATTTCTACAGCAATTTCATTTTCTTATTTTGTCATATTAAGATTAATGCAGAATTTAGATTAAATATATTGAGATGTTAAACGAAAAACCATAAAACTGGTGATTGGACAAATCTATGACATTGTATGAAATTTCAATTTTAAACAGATATTATTAATCAAATGACAAATCTATTTGAAAACACATATTCCCCTTCACAAATTGACAAACATGAATTATTAACCATCATCTACAATATTTCGCTAATGAATATAATATTATAAAGAATTTGTACTGAATTTGAAAAAATATTAAATCACATTTTTAATCTAAAATTAAATTAAGGATATTCTACTAAAAAAACGAAACATTTAACGTAGACTATAAATTTGTATATATATTTATGATTTTCTATCTAAAATGTCTTCTAAAAAAAAAAAGGGTAAAATGTAATTTATAGTCCAAAGTTTATTAGAACAATTAATCATTATATCAAAACAAAACTCAAATTTATATACGCCCTCCAACAAACCCATTTAATGTCACAAATTATATTTTATATATGCCATTTTAGTGTCAGAGACAAGCAAAAAAAACCCATGATTTCTAAATTTTAATGTCCTCTAAATATAAGAGATTTTGATAAATTTATTTATAACTTTACAATAAAAATAAGATAGACAAACCCATATTTATAGAAAATGACATTAAAGTAATTTATATTCCTTAAAAAAATTATCCATCAACCAATCTAAAAATAACCGAAAAATATAATAAAATTGTATTTCTATTTAAGAAAATAACTTTTCCTTGGTTTATCATAACCAAAAGAACTTCCTATTTTCATAATTATTCATACAAAACGACTATATTAAATTAAAAATTAGTATCGTGAACATGAATTTAATTTACGACTCTAATATTGTAATAAATTGAAGAAAAATTTTTATATTAAAAAAAATATGTTAAAAATACAATAATTAAAGATATTTGGTTAAGAAATTGATCAGTGATTTCAAACGCGTTTAATTTATTATGGAAGATTTAAGTCTTGTAATTAAATTGTAGTTAAAATTTTAAATGGTGGCAAATAAATTTACTAAGTAACCGAAAACGAAATTCAGGTAAATTCAATTCAAGGTCAATTGATTTTTTTTTATACCAATTAAAATTAACGAAATTATTTTTCATTATTGGGTTACCATGTAAACTAAATAAGAAAATGTATGAAAATTTTACCAAACATTAATTTAATTGAAAAATTATAGAAACCATTTAATTGTATACTGTTTTTTTATTATTTCATTATTTAAATTTATGATTTCAAAAAGTTTTGGAACTGGCTTTAAAAAAAATGTAAAAAAATTAAATTTAACCTAATAAATATTTTTAAAATATACTGCATTAAATAATATATGTATTAATAAGAATTATTTAAATAACAAGTTGCTTGTTGACTTAAATTCTCGATGACTTTTCATTAAGAGTATGTTCTACCAAATTTATTAGATCTTAATAAGTTCTGAAATTTTACTAAACTTTCTTAGATTACTTTAATAATAAAAAAAAAAGTTTCTTAGCCATGGTATTAATTCTTTTTTCACTATGTATACTTAATTAATAATAAAGTATTTATTTAAAAATTATTTTGAAAGTTAATTAGTTTATTAATAAAGTCTATTATTTATTTTCCGGAATATAAGAATTATTTTCATGCCTTCTAGTCATGGTACAGTTTCCAATTACTAAAGAGACGCCACAAATAAAAGATGACAAATTTAATGAAATAAATTTTAAATGTAAAAGGTTCTAATCCGTCTATTGGTCCAAAAAAGAGAAAATAAATTAACAGCCAGAAGCAAATAAAAGGAAAATTCTAGTTTAGTTTTCATTTCTTTTGACATCAAAAGAATGGAAATTAGCTTTTGCTGTCTGAAATAGGACAGACATTTAAGCCGTTGGTCATACATAAATAAAAGAAAATTTTTACATCTTTAAATTTATAAAAATAAGTGAACTATTACGGTTTTGGAAATATGAATTTTTCACAAAAATTACATCAAAATTTGTAATTTTCATGTAATTATATAATATTAATTATATAATATTTAATATCTATATCAAAAGATTACATAATTTAATTACACAGCTAATTAAGAATCACAATTATACTTAGGTTAGCTGTATATTTCAGTGTAGCTTTTTATCCATAATTCATCATATTATTTTTCTAAATAAACACATGATTTTCCGGTGGTCAGAAAAACATAACAACAATAAGAATAATTCCAAATTAGAAATTAATTTGTAAGAATAATAATGAAAGCTTAACAACATATAACAGTTTCCCTTTATTTCAAATTCGTTTGATGTTTATTTCGCATAAAGCGTTCCCCAAACACGGATTATTTTTATACAGTGACGGTGAAACGAATTATGTACAAACTTTAATTACATGACGGCTTATAGAAGCTGAAACCAACACGAATTCTATGCGAATATTTTCATTTCAGGGTCAATCTTGGTATCAAGGACTCCCCAAATCGGCCGTTACAGTTTGTAAATAATTCGATATATGATTGCAAAAAATTAGTTTGCTTTGAGAGTACTTTTGGTGATATTTGATACAAAAACTATTCTTCGGTGTTGAATTCATAGGCGTAATTCGTAAGGAAAAAAAGCCTCCGGTGACGCTTTAAAGAAAACCATTATTTTGGAAATCCTTAATGATTAAAATAAATAAAATTATTTTCATTATAATTTTTGATTTTTCCAGTTGTTTAACGAAATAAGAGTTTGTTTTTATTTTCTTGAAAAATGTATAAAATAAATTAAATGTTATTAATTATTTTTAAGTAGTAAAAAGCTTAAAACATTTTTCCTTTTCCTTTTAATAGTCTGACCAGATACATAATTTTGTTTGTGAGAAAAATATATTTTTTAATTATACTGATTTTCTAATACTATAGCATAGCTTATACAGAAAATTGAACTAATTTTTAATTTTTTTACAAATACTAAATTAATGCTATATGAAATTATTTTTGAACTTTCGAGTTAATTCTTTAAAAAAAATTGAAAATAATAAAAAGAACTATAAAATGTTTAGGTTAATAAACAGGAATTAATGAAACAGAAATTTCGGAAAACAGAAATTTCGAAAAAAGTTATTAAGCTAATTAAATTAATTTTATTAAATAACATTAAAAGATTTTTAAGAAAATGCAATAAAATTTTTATTATTAATTGCATAAATAATTAATAATTATTTAGTGGCTTTTATGTTAAAATTTATTTGGATTTACAATTTGCAATTTTAACAGGCCAAATTGATGGTTACTTTTTTAGCCTTCGTTTGTTTTAAACAGAGGATTCCACCACGGGACGTTGAAGGTTTTCAGTTTATGTAGAGAGGCTGTGTATTCGCATCATACAACCTTGGTCCTCCGTTGGAGTTCTATACATATTTAAACTATAATTTTAAGGAAACATATTGTTAAAAGTAAAATGAATTGTAATGGTTCAGAAAATTACTAACAAAATCTATTTCGGAGCCAATTTTCTATTATTATTTTTGTTATGATAAATTTTTTAACAATTTTGAAAAATGAATACAAAAATAGATAAAGTGTAGAAATAGGGATGAAAGCCTGCGTTATAGATGAAATTTTACACCATAAATTGAAATTAATTTTGTTTATTCAAAAGAACTACTATTATGACTAAATCAGTTATTAATTTTTTATTTAACATACAATAATTGGTGAAAAAATTTAAATCATTCATTGTTTTTATGAAACCGCATTTTCAAATTTATCAAAACATTCTAATTTTTATGTTGTTTTTGATAAAATATGTATACATTGGATTTTATGTAATATTTACTCATTCTCAAAAATCCCTTTAAAATTTGTATATCTTTTCCAAATTTTCTGTTTTTTTTTTTGTTTAAAATACAAACAGTATCAAAATTTAGTAAACAAAATAACATTTATTTTTAGGATTTTGTAGAGGAATTTACACCAAATTGCTATACGATTTTAAAAACCAAAACAACAAAAAAAATATTTTAATCCCACGAAGTCTAATTTTACGCTTTAACAAATTTGTAAAAACAAAGCTTTTATCTGTAAAAAAAATATTTTATAAAAACGTACATGCGGATGTTTTTTCATACACTAGGGATAAAATATATATAATTTAGATAATTTTATAAGAATAAAAGTTTTACACCATTTTTTATGGTACATATATCTAATGTTTTTATTATTTTTGAAAAATAAACTCTTTTAGGAAGTAAAATTAGACTTCTCAGACTTTAAAAGTTCGTTCGATCAGATAAGCTAAAAATTTCTGTAATATCTTTTAATAATTGAACTTTTACTGATACAAAAATCCAGCATAAAATATTTTATATTACATATATTTTTTATTAATAAAATTCTTAGTGCTTAAAGTTCGTGACTTGCAAGTTAAATAACAAAAATATAAAACTTAGAAACTTATTTAATTTTATAGCTACTTATTTAAAGAAATATTTTTATATGAATTATTATAATATATAGGAAACAATTATATTTTAAGGATCCTTATTAAAAATTTCTATTATATTCAATTGCATAGAATGTGGTGATATTATATTTACTTTTTACATATTCTCACATTTCTAAACTTTAAAGTTATTATCACAATAAATGATAATATTCTGTGTCCCAAATGAATTAAAAGGATTAAAAAAAATGTGCTTCATTATAAGCAATGTCATAATATCTTAGAAAGTTATTTTTATATAAATAAAATATTCCACTAACCATTTTTATATTTTTTATATTTATAATACATATTATCTTGTGAGTCCTTGTTACTGTAAAATGTCATGTTCAGAAATTTTACACCGATGATTATAAACAAAAATGTCCTAGATCCATGTATGTTATATTCTAGAATGTACACTATGTACAATATAAAACTTTATAATTTTAAGTCGTTGGTAAGCTAAGACAGATATAAAGGAAAATTGTTTTTAAAGAAAATAGTTTTCACAATAATTTCTTTTATTATAAATTGTGAATAAAGAGTGTAATAAAAATATGTGGTGATGAAAATAGTATTATATATCAAATGAATAGTAATAAAATTTCGATAAAATAATCTCAAATAATCCGACAACAAATTAATATTTAATTGTTAGTTATTGCATAATAATAGTAATTAAAAATTAATTTTATATCAAAAATTGAAAAAAATTGTTAATTAATATATAAAGCATAATAATGATTTCAAGATTTTTAATATGTATTACAATTTTCTTTTGTATCATCAAGTTAAATTTATATATTATTATTTAAATTAAATATTTTGAAATGGTCATGAAAAATAGTGTACTCAAAGAAATATTTAATTTGTAATTAAAAATATATTTCAAAAAAATTGTAAGATTTTGGAAAGTTTAAATGTTGTAAGGAGATTGGGAAAACTTAATTTAATTATTATATATATGTTTAAAAGAACAATTTCAAATAACAAGGGATAATATTATTTCAAAATTTAATGCCATAATCAAAACACTCTCAAGCAAACATATGTATATGAAAACTATTATTATAATATCCTTTTAGAATTTATCAAAATTGTCAATTAAAAACTAATTTCTTATTAACAATAAAACTTTATCTATTAAATAAATTTTATATTCTGCAAACTTCTTTATTTAAAAGTCTCTAAGGACAAAATATTAATTTTGTTAGAATATTTCAAAGATTCTTATTAGTTTCAAAAACGATATTTTTCAAATTTAAATTACCATTTCTAAAATTTAAAATGCAAGTAAAGCAATACTTTGAAAGAAATCCTGAATATAAAAAATTTGCAGATATTTTTCAAACTGGCAGGATTGTAGCAGCAACAAATCTACTTCTATCAAAATATGCCTTAAAATCTGTAGATTTATGCCACTGAGGTTCCTCGCGCGAGTTTTGTTGCCTAAAATATATTTACTTCTAATTACTTATTTCATCATTTTCGTTGTTTTACCTATTTTGCCAAAGATTTGTATCTGCATAAAAACTATCTTTAAGAACTAATTTAGTCAGTCCAAAGACGAGAAAGTTATTAGCGACACTTCTCAGCAGATGATGATCAGTTCTGAATTAAATGTTCCAATTAATATCTGTATTTTCAGCATTTCAATTCACTATACAAATTTAATATAGAATGTATTCAAAATTAATAATTTAATTCAATTTTTTTGACATTGATTATAATGTTAATGTTTCACTACATGTCGAAAACATAATTTAATAAAAAATTTTATTACTGTCACAATTGAAATACTTATTTCAAAAAATCTTTCAAAATAATTGGATACCAAACTAAAATCTATAAATAATTAATTTTAATATTTCATCATAAAGATTATATTTTGTAAAATTTGTTTACATAAATTTTTTTTTTTTTCACAATATGTATTTCTCATTTTATATTTATTTACATAAAATCTAAGTAAATATTTATGTTCTCAAATATTCAACAAATTTATAACATATTTGCAATTTAATTTCATATTATATATATATTTATTTTGTATATCAAATTTTATCGTTATTATCCTTTTTGATAATAAATCAGAAGAGAATTTTATCAATATTTATGTAATAACAAAAAGAATAGAATGAAATAAAAGGATAAAAATGGAATTATAATATATTTATGATTATATTTTATCATATAAATAACTCATACAATTTGACATATTTTTATATTTGGTATTAATAATTTAAAATTCAATTTTCAGAATTAACAAATTTTGTCTTTATTGCTTTTCTGTTATTATATAAAGGATTTGAATATTTATAAAGAGTTTTATTTGAAATGAATTGAAGTAATGAAGATTGAAATTTTTAAACTGTACGTGGTCTGAAAACTCAATTAGAGAATTTTAAATCAATAATATTTAATTCAAATAAGTTTTATTATATCATAACCAAGATATATAAATAGATTAAAAGGATTGGTTAACATTGGCATCCAAAACAAAAACGGTCACTATTGTTATACCTCAATTTTTCAAAGTCAATTTCTCAAAGGAAGATCAAATTTTAAAGAAATTTCAGAATGTCTTTTGGGGAGTAGGAGGTGTCATTAGACTTAACCAAAATTTTTTCTAGAAAGTCTCCTCCATTCGTAGGGTAAGATCGGTGGTCTCATCCTCATCTTCATAATTTCTACCGTTCGCAACAATCGATTTGAAGACGATCTTAATCCGGAAAGGATTCGATTATAATTCATTTTCTGTAATCCGGAAAGGATTCGATTATAATTAATTTCTGTTTTACTATCCTGTTTGATATAACTAATTAAAATATAATTCAATAATTATGAAAAACTCAGAAAATTGAAATAATTTGCTCCAAGTTTCAATATAAAATCAAAAGTTAAAGGAAAATGTTTCTGCAAAAATTAAAAAAACTAATTCATTATTTAGTAAATATTTTTATTATTTGAAAATATGAAATAAGGACATTTATGATATTTTTAGTTGGTTGGTTGGTTGTGTTTGAGAATAGGGGACCAGAGCTACTGGTCCGTTGTACCCCCTAACGAAACGTATGTTCCCCACGAATCGTGCCATCCCACTTCTTTAACGAATTTCACCAAATTGACAGGTTTTTGCCTGCTTATTTCTTCTAAGCTTTCTGTGGAGTAGAAACTAAATAATTTCCTTCTTTTATTATAAAGGGCTGGACAATGACAGAGGAGATGATCCACGGTTTCATCATCCTCTCTACAGCCTCTATAAAGGGTTTCCGCTGGTAATTAGGTAATTTATAACGATTTTTAGAATTTTAATTTATACAAAATATGTATTTGGATTGACGATCGGCGGTGTGTAGACTACAAAAACGCTTAATAGTAGTGGACTAATCTGTCATTACGGGATTATAATACGGGATAATAATGATGTTGGCGTTAGTTTACTACCCGTTAAATTAATGATTAAAATTACAATAATATGTAATTTTAAGATTGAGAAAATTGCTTACTGCCTTTGCTGTATCAAGTGTCTCAATAATAAAGCCATTAGCTTGTTGCTATTAAATTTTCTTCACTAAATAGAAATTGCAATATAATGAAGCTTCAAGTACTACTTATGTAACTTTTATAACTTTATGTCGGTATAAATTCTTACTGATATTGGTAACTTGCATGCTAAGAAAAACTTAAATTAAGGTATCATTTGTAGTTTTATTTAATAATTTAATTTCCTTGTAATATACTTCCGACAATCCCCTATTTTGTTATTTACAACCCAAAAAAAAAAAAATTTTATTCAGAAAAATAAAAAATCCTGAAATAAATTTTTACAATTTTGCGTGTCTCCGTAATTATTAAGGTTTCACATTTTATTTTACAACCTCCAAATAACAAAAATTCAAATAAAAAATAACAAAACTTGAAAACTTTTTTCTCGTCTCCTTATTTAATTAAAACCAAACACTAATCTTCATTAATGAATATTTATAATGTTTGCCTGCATTTTAGTCCATAAAAAAACATTCTGATTAAATTTCTCATTAGCCTATGATTTTTCTAGTCTCTTTAAGGACTTATTCACGAAAAAAAGGAAAATGTCAAAAAAATTCTTAACGAAATAAATTATAAATGGAATTTATAAATCATAATTTGCATAAAAGAAACTCTAAAAAAATATGGTAAAGATTTTTTCAGTTTTTAATTTTATTTGTTGGTTGTTGCTTTTATTTAATTGTTGGTGGTTTTATTTTGGTAGAAAATATGATTATTATTTTATTTTTTTATTATTATTGCATATTTTTCGGTTGAGAATAATTTACAGAAATAATTAATTTAGGAAATATTTTCATAATCTGAGTTCGTTAAGTTTTTTTTATCTACATTTATTTTAAAACTTTAAAATATTACTTTTTGCAAACGAACAGCAATATTTTAAAATTCTTGATTTCCATACATTTAATTTAGTTCTTTAAAGTTTAAACGTTTAAAGTTTAAACTATTTTACAAAACTCTGTCAATTCAAAACTCAATTATTCTTTTCATTTTAATTTTTCTTGAGTCTACCAGTAATAATTTCACTTCAAAAATAATGAAAATTAATTATAGATATAAAAACAATCTTTATATTATCTAAGTATTACTCGGTATGATTTTTAATATATACGCATCTTCCGACATAATCAGTCAAAAATAAAATCGTGAGCACTTTTCTAAAGTCTAACAATTTGTTGTAAAATATAATCAACATAGTCTATGTTGATACATAGTCAACATATGTTGTAAAATAATGCATAGAACTTAAAAATACTGCTGTTAAAAATAATATATCTTTACATTTAAACTTTATATTTTTCTAACACTAAGGAAACCACCAAGGAAATCATGAATGAAAAATTTACCAAGAATTTATCAGCCCCAAAGAGATTCTTTCGCATAACCTAGTTAATAAAGGAATGCTATCTTTTCAGCATAGACCTCGTATGTTACAAAAAATTGATATATATTTTAAATTTTTCTTAAAAATGTTGCCACAAAATTTGCTGTAACTTACAAAAAAATGAGAAAAATTAGTAAAATTACTGCTCATTATTTATAAGAACAAACAATATATTCGAAACAAAAATATTTATGAAGCTCATAAATTAATTATTAATGGAAATAACACCAGAAAATAAAAGGATTGTGATACAAACCAAATTTTTATAAAGCTAAAAGAATAAAAATGTAATAAAAATCGTATTTCAATTACAAATTGGGTCTATGACGTAAACAATTTTAACGTAATGAAACATGACGTAAACAATTTTAACATAAACAAACATACAAATTAAAAAATAGTATATTTCACCATGGAGAATTTTTGTTATATAAATGTATCATAAAATAACTTCTTGAACGATTTAAAATGTTGCAAGTTATGGAAAAGTTTCGCCTAGTTATTTCAGAATCTTAAATTTATTTTTTTCTGAAAATTGTTATAAAACCGTTTTGAATTCGAATTTTTACAAATTTCTTTGTAAGAAAAATAGTACAAATAACTTAATTAAATCATAGATCTATGATTATATATTTATCTTAAAGATATTATTTATCTATGTAATGAATTTTATGAAAAAAAATTATATATAACTCCAACCAAAATAAATTAATTTAATGGTTTCTGGTTCAATTTACGATATAATATTTTTATTTATGTATTAAAGTTTTCTTATTTTTCAAAAGTCCTACTCGATTAAAGAATTATTATCTTGAATATTGTATATGGCTTGTGTATCTTTAAGATTTTTCTATTGAAAATATATGTGTTTATTTTCACAAAATCTGAATTTTCTTAAAAAAAATACATACTTAAAAAAAACTTTTTAAGTATGTAATCAAAATTTTTGTAAGATTAATAATAAAAACCCCTTACAATTTTAGAATAATTTTAATGATATAAATTTTTTATGTATCTACATATTGCCTATAAATTTACAGTTTTTAATTCTTAACATCTTAATTATTATTTTGCCTTAATCCTTCTTAAGTTAATAAAACTTCATATAAAATAAAACATGATAAAATGTAATTAAAAAAAAAAGACCCCGATATTTAAATCCGGATATTAAATTTTCAGCGTTTTACACTTAATAAAAAATTACATTTGTAAATTTACCTATCATAAAATCTATTAATTTAAATTTTTAGACTAAGAGCTTGATCCATAATAATAATTATAATTTTTTTTTTCGTAGGATTTGAGATAGGAAAAATGATTAAATATTTAATATTTTAAGGTTCATTTTTCTGAGGGTATTATTTTTAATTTCAAACTTTTGGATTCCAAATTTCTATTTCTTAATTTTCTGTTATATCCATTTTATATTTAATTGTAGAAATGTAAAAAGGATCAAAAACAATTCTTTTTTGTTCTTTCTGTTCTTATATATGAAGTTCAAATGTTTATGAAGCCGTATTAGTCCTTTGGATGACTGACGACTGTATTATGACAGTTTTTGTTTTATGTTGTAGATAGCATTGATTTAGTTTAGAATATCAGTAATAACGGAATAGGATTTTACAGTTTATAGATAAACATATAAATGATCAAATATTTTTTTGTTGGTATACAAGATTTCTTTTCATTCTTGTACGAGTGATTAAATTTGAAATATTAGACAAATAATATTTATTTATATCAAACAAAGGACACAAGATTGACAAGTAAAAAGTTAATTTTATGATTAATTATTTAAGATTTGTATATAGAAAATCTAATCTTTATTAATTCTCAATCTTGAATCTGATATTTAACAATATTTATCATTTACAGAATAAATAATTAGTTCAATCCAAAAATTTATCAATAATAAAATCCAATGACCCAAAAATATATGGAAAATAAAATTATATATTTAGTGTCCTTAATATGAAGTTATTAATTTGATTTATATATTATAGTTTTACCTCCTGATATGCTCATAACATATTTTTATCTTTTATCACTAAATAACAAAATCTCTAATGTTTATAACCAAAATAAAACCAACAACATTTCAATATTTTCACTTAAATGGCACGTTTACATTTAATTTTAGTCCTGTTTAATTTTAGAATGGTTGACACTATATTTATCGAACAAAATGATTTTTAATAGTTAAATCGTATCACGTACTTGCCAAATAATCCACAAATTTAGATTCCAACTTAAAAAAAAAAAAAGAAAAAACAATTTTATACTCAGTTTTCAAAGCACATATTTAGATAAGTTGATGTTTTAATTTTATTATTGTTGATTACTTTGTTAAAAATAATTTGAACTACATATTTGTCGCCTTTAATTTTCTAATCGCTGGATTATGCTGATGTGTAAATTAATTTTACTACCAAAAAAATTGAAAGATATTATTGGTAGTTTTCTTTTAAAGGACTTTAAATTAATTGAGTAATTTGGACATAATGTTAAATATTTTGGACATAATGTCAAATTATTTCTTATTCTTTTCACTCGCCAAAAATTAACGATTTCTCACTCGCTCAAAATAGAAAACTTTGAAAAATTGTACACGAAATCATTTACATTTAGTTTATATTCCCACTTATGTATAAAATACGAGGCAGATTGATAATTACGTGGACTATGTATAAAATACGAGGCAGATTGATAATTACATGGATGTAGGTAATGCACAGGTACAAAGTAGGTTTTTTTACCTCTAAAATCATTTACTAGGCTATATATAAAATTTCAATTCGGTTTTATTAATTTTTAAAAATTCACTGAGATTGACTTGTTTAAAAGACTGTTACACGTAAACTAAGATATCGACTTCTAAATATAATACGGGATTGCAAACCCTAGCAGAAAGTGATAAACTAAAAGCAATGGAAGTTTAACTTCAAAAACAACTACCATCACTACCAGTTGTATCTAGTTTTCTTATCTTATAATTTTCCCAATTAATAATAATAACAGTCAATCCCCAATCAATCAAAATTTAGATAGACTCTTATCAATGTTATCACAGATAACAATTTTATCACAGAAAAGTAAATGTATTAAATGCATTTATGTTGTAAATTCATAATTGCTTTGATTATGATATGATATGCAAAGTAAATCATTTTATTTGAAAAGTTTATTTGGGTTTGTAATTCCAGTAATAAATGATCAATTACAAATATCGCTCACGATGAACATTTTTATTAATGGCATTTTATTGATATTCTCTATTAATTTATCCAAAGGTACCTTTACTTAATTACAAAATAAATATTTAATGAAATTTATTTTTTTCAAATTAGTTTCTTCAAGTATGGATGGTGATATACAAGATTTTGTTGAAGAATTTCGGAATCGTATGTGTCATGAAATACCTAGTAAAGGAATACCAAAATTGGATCCATTTGGTTTGGATGAATTTAAATTCAGAATTGAGGAGGATATGACAAAGTAAGTATAATTATTTAGATTTTCAAAATATTAAAAAAAAGATTCGATATCTCCTAAAATTTAATAAGAATATGTAATTCATTTTATTAAATTCGTAATATTATAGAAATAAAATAAATTTTCTGTAAAAATATTTTATTAATTCTAGTCTTGATATTGAACTTAACAAACTATCTGCATCTGGTTTAGGTAAATTTAATTTTCTAAATCTGAAATTTAAGCTATTAAATTTGAAACTTGATTTTGATGTTGTTTTACCTAAAATGTTATTTATCACTGATTACAAAGTTAATGGTACAATTAAAGATTTAATTGATCTTAATGGTGACGGTGATATTAGGTATTATATTTTTTTCAAATTTATTTATTAACTTATTAAAAATTGATTTGTATTAAGAGTTGAAGGTGAGAAAATTCGATTATTACTGATAGCACGTTTCTTATGGCATGATAATGCTTTGTCATTTAAAATAGATAAACTTGAAGTAAGTGAAAATATTACGTAAATTTAAATATTTATAATTGCTTATTCTATTTATTTAGGTATTAATTGAAAAAATTAAATTTCGTATAAATAATTTATTTTACGATGATGAACTGAATGATTTTGTAAGTGATATGATTAGTGATATTGGATTAGAGTTGCTTAATGATTTATGGATACAATATAAAGAAATTATGAAAGAATTTATTACAATGGTAATTTGTGATGTTTTTATTTCTATCAATATTTAGTTTAAATGAAATTTTGTTGGAATTATTATAGTTGATTGGTTGGCGAATAAATGGATGGACAGTACAGGATCTGTTGAAAATGCTTAGTGAACTAGGTGGATTTTTTGATGAA
The DNA here is from genome assembly GCA_963932195.1 of Empis livida. Classification (NCBI taxonomy): domain Eukaryota; kingdom Metazoa; phylum Arthropoda; class Insecta; order Diptera; family Empididae; genus Empis; species Empis livida. The sequence goes on from OZ010645.1 coordinate 43,922,327, forward strand.
GATGATCCAAAACCAGATTGTAAATTTGATGATTTATTAAATTGAAGGTGTCACAAGTATTATTGTTACTTTAAAATAATTTTTAAATAAACTAACAAGTTTTTTAAGTTAATAAATAAATATGTTTTAAAATTTTTAATTTTTACTTACTTTTGGTATATAACAAACACTAGCAGTATATAACAGCCACTAGCAATTAAGCATATAAAATTAATGCTATTTCAACAGATAGAATCTGGTATGTTCAAATATTTTCATGAATTCAGTTAAAAAATATGTAATTTATTATTTTTGTAATTATAATTTAAATAAATTATATGTTTTTTGATAGAACCATGATAACTGGACCAAAACATAGAATTTAGTCCAAAATAGGTCAAAATTCCTATTGTAATTTTACCCAAAATGTCGATTTACATTAAAATATTCTTGTAATATAATTTATTTCCGTAATTATAATTTGAATAAATTATATGTTTTTTTTACATATTATATATTTTATTGTTTTCCAATAGAAATATTTACATACTACGTGCTTAAAAAGTAATTTTATTGCACGATAAAATTTTGTGTCTATATTTTATATCAAATTATTTTTGTGATTCTGTGTAATTATTAAATTTTATATAAAACACGTAAATATTACTTTTTTCTAATATCCTTTAAAAGTTAAAATATAATAATGGATAATTATTAAGTATAGCTAATTTGTTTAAAATTAGGAAAATTTTATTGAATACATTTATATTCTATGTAATTAGAAATTTTTATAAATGTAATTTTAAATTAAAGATAATAATTTAATAATTAAATTTTATAAATAGAAATTATTTGGAAAAGATAATTAAAATTTACTAACATAACCATGTAGGTACATCAAAATATCTAATTTAAAATTATTATTTTAATTATAACTGTATAATTTTGTAAAAATTTGACAGTTTCAAAAAAGCAAAAAAATTTTTAGTGAATTTACTAAACCTTTAAAAATGCATTTTTTTATAAAAATTCATTATTTATATCATCATGAAAAGATTAATTTTCATAGATTGATGGTTTTTTATATATCTACAATTCACTAGAGAATTAAAATGCCAAAAGCTGTTTTAAGTTTTAAATTATTTGATCAAAATTATATTCAGTAATGTAAATTATGAATTCTTAATTTCACATATAGAAACCCCAAAAAAGACTATTTGAATTATTAAATTATAAATTCAAATAATGATGTTAAATATCGGAAGCCACAATATTTAATATTCTATTCACATTTCAAATCAATTATCAATTTTTGATAGTATTAAAATTAAAAAAACATCATCCGTTTCAAATAATATTATTTTATGATTATATTCCCATTTTTCTTCCTGGAAAAGAGAAAAAAAAAATCCCATAATACCAGCAAATATTTTATTTGGAATTTATTGAATAATTCAAAGTTCTGTCTTTTTTTGTAGAGAAAACTATTTTTTTTATCTTTACCCTTAAGCTTATTATCGTATTATCAAACAAATTTAAGCTTTAGTTAAATTTTTGTTGACCAGAGAATTTATTATAAGATTTTCTTTATTCTGTCGTTCGTTTAGTTCGTTTAATAGAAAAAAAAAGTCAAATAAGAAAAAATATCTATTTAGGAATTATTGCTATTTAAGTATTTATGAATGAAATCCATACAAATTAATCTAATAATCTGAAAATATTTATTAGTCTTAATGGAAAAACTGTACGAAATTTATTTAAGGAAAACTAAAATAATTTATTGTTTTTTAGTAAAATTTTATTTAGAAAATAATGGTGAAGAATATAAATTCAAAAAAAATTATTTTTTCCTTGACATATATTTTTTTTTTATATGACTTTTATGTAAAATTGTTTAGATTGGATTAGTTGTTGTGCGATACATTCTTTTTTTGGGATTATTGTTACATAAAATGTCCACAATGTTAATTAAATTTAAAATTATATTAAATGTTTTCAATTAGATAAAAATATAGTTTCTAGTAAGGTCCTTAACCGAAAATTTGCTAATATTACTGCAGCTTTTCCGTTTCAGTAATATGAGCAAAGTTTTTCCTTGCAGTAAAAGTAATGTGCAGTAGTTTTATACAAATATTTTGTGCGCAAACATATGCATTTTATGCCAACCATAAAAAAAATTATTATAAGTATGTATTCTTGTGAAAACTTATTTAAAATCAAAAGATTGATAATCGGATATTTTGTAATGTAGCAACCTTAGTGCCAAAAAACAAACTTTTATTCTACTGTTCGTTATGTTTCAAACGCGATATTATACTTTATTTTTGGTGAATGTTTCCTATATGAACTGCAGTTTTAATTGAAAAATAGTGAAGAGTTACATCGAAGATTATTTACCCCCGTAGCCGAAGAATCTTCATTGATACTACCTACCATTAGGTACGACCGCCTTATACCAAACTAAATCATATTTAAAGCCTTCAGGATGGTTTGAAAGTACTTGTTACCTTCATCTGATAGGAATTTCTTCAACTTTTTTGTGTCCAGCAACACATATTATTTACTAATCTAAAAAATAATTTCAAAAAGATGAGCATATGGACGTGGTAAGTTAATTTATGTACTAAATGTTTCTTGTTTCAATTATAACTATTATTTAATATTACCCGTTGCTATAGCAATTAGCAAGGTACACAACTGACATATGTAAAAAAAAATGGATTATTAAGGTTGTATACAATTAAAATATAAACTATCTATAATAAACAAATTGAAAATTTCAGGATTAAAAAAGAACTTGTAACAAAAATATATAATTTAGTTGTTATTACATATAGTTTCCTTAATAAAACATCAAATAATACTTTATTTTTCACCAAATTCTAAACTGAAACTCAGCTAAGTTATTCTATTTTCTTGAACATAAATTTACAAAATCTGAATTATTATGCAGGTAAAAAATATATTTTTTTTGTGTTATTTAAAATGTAATTTAAATTCAAAATATGTATTCGAATTTAAGAGTTTCGTTGAAAAATTAAAAATAATGTTTTAAAGTGAAAAAGTTTATCAAATATTTATTTTGTGCAATGATTAAAGTTACCAAACAAATTTTCCAATCAATAATTTCTATATGGTATTCCATTCAGTATAAGAATTAAAGATAAATCGTGAATTCGAATTTAAACTATTTTGTGACATTTCTTTAAATTAAATTTATAGTATATTATCATAATGCAATTATGTAAACTGTTTTGTTGTAATTTTATTCTTTAAATGTAAATTGTGTTGCTGTAATTTTGATCTTTAAACTTGTTGTAATTTTGATCTTTAAGTTCCAAAATTATTCTAACTTTTTTTTATAGATTACTAGTCACATTACTTCACAAAAAAAAATAACCATTCATTTCTATTAACAAAAAAAAATATATTATTATTTATGTGTCTCGAAAATCACGTCTGGAAGCAAATATAAATGCAGAAATCCTTCACATAAAAATAAAAACATCAAATCAAACCTCACGTTCTCATCATTTATCTTAATTTTTTTTCTGTGTTTAATGTTCATTTTTTTGGATAATTTTCACATTTGAAATGCCAATTTTTATGTTGGTTGTTTATTTTTTTTTTTAAGAAATGTCAATTATTTATTTACAAATTAATATTTATTAATTTTGTGACTTGAAATTTTATGAATTTTCTGTAATGTGTCAAATTGATGAGATTATTTTAAAAGTAATAATTTAGGAAATTCTGTATTTGAAGATTGGTGTAAAATTTGACAAGAAAATGTTTAGCGAGCTTAATAAATTTAGTGGTCAATCTTAAATTAATGTCTAGACTTTTATATTAAAAATTGCTGAAATACTTACAGGATTTTTAAATTTGCTTTAAAATAACCTCTTAAATATTTATCAATATTTAAATCAATATTCTAAAGACAACAATTTTCAAATTTAGACAGTCAATAAAATGCCATATGTTTGCTACTAATATTAAAGCATTAATTTTCACAATGAACTTTACCAAAATGTCAAATTAGTTTCGATAACCTTCTCTATTTAAAAAAAAAATCGAAATGGTCAATCTTTTTCTATCATTTTAAATAATAAAGTATTTGTATCTTTTTTTGTTTAATTTTTCTTTTTTTTTCATATATCCTTTTTTTCGAATCCCTTAAACACCTATTTCTTTTACCTTCGATATTGAACAGATATATTTTTTATTTTTATTTGTATCTCCAGCTTTTTTTTTCCACATGAAATTTAATGATTCTTTATTCGTTTTTTTTTATACTTGATATGCAGGGCAAATAGTTAAAACCTATCTAACCTTTAACCTGGGCATAAAAAACCAATAAATATCAAACTAATAAAAAAATATATATATGTACTATATATATATCTGTAAGTAGAATGGGGTTATTTTTTTTAGTCGTACGTAACTCTTTTCAAATTACCCACAAGGGATACATTCGACGAAATATTATAAAAGGATTTTGGGTTATGATGTAGTACTATATATACAATAATAATAATAAAAAAAGAATATATAAAAGGATACGATCTATAATATTAAAATATCCTTAATACAAATATAAGAAAACTAAAATGGAAAAAAATGTATATAATAATCCTGCATATATTTCATTGGTTTTTTTTTTTGAAGCAGTTGTTCTAAAACCAATTTTCGAACCCTATTCCAGCATACATTCGCACTTACTTTTATTTATTTTCGAAACAAAAAAAAAGAATGTTTGTATATGGGTATATTTTCAGGTCAGAAAAGTTTAATATAAGATTTAAAATAACCTTTTTTTATGCCTAAGGTAAAGAAAAAACTTCATAACTTGAAGAATATAAATTTTAAGTCCGAATGATGGTAGCCAAGGAAATAATAACTTTAAGATATTAGGATAATATTTCGCTGATTTATGCAATTTAACACCTACGAACTATGGGTAGAATTAAATTTTGGGATATTTCCTAAAACACTACCAAAATAGTATTTTCTAAAACTATTTTGTGGGATTTAAGTATGATGTTTCATTATCTAATAATTAAATAATATTCAAAATTTATGATTTCATTATGCTTGTGACTTGTGACACACAACATTTAAGAAATAATCATAAATCATTTGCATTCGACTGTGTCACAAGATTTCTTTGAAGTAAGTAAAATTTTTAGTATAATTTTAGGCCAGTAATTATTTATTGAAGAGTTTACATATTTTTTAAGGACTATTTTTTCGATAAAATGAAGCAAAATCTATATTGTTTAAAAACTATTTTAAAATTTAAAATTTTAATCTAATACTTTATTTTCTTTCAAATTGTTGGTGCAGAAAATTAAATCTCAGAGCTGAAAGGATGATATATTAATTTTATTTAAAGCAAACAAATATTTTTAATAACTAAAAATTGTAATAAATTATTAAAATTTAAATGGAAAATTGTGTGAATCAAATAATTTTTGTAAGTTATTGTAACCTCAAGTATTTGAAATTAATAATTAATTGATTAATTATATTTCAATTAATTTTATATTTGCCTCCAGAATCAATTAAATATAATAGTAAATTTAAATTTCTTAGTTTATTGAATAATTTCAACATTTATTAATATTTTAATACTTTTTCAATAACTTAATTAGTTCTAAATTATTTAAGAGTAGAATTTATAAATAGATTATTGACTCTTTTTGAAAATTAGTCAATTATGGAATGACATTCCTTCATGAATTGATTTTGGTTTTAATTAATACAAAATATAAATACTAATAGTTTTTCAAAACAATTTGTAGGATTTTCATTGTGCATAAAGAGCCAAAGAGAATATGTCGCTGCAAATATCAAAAGAAAACCTAAAACTGCATATTTCATATTATGTAAATATAAATGGCCAAAAATTGTAGAAATTGTCTCTAGATTCGCTGTGATGTATTTTGTTTGCGCTATGATCATAAGCGACAATATTGATAACAAACGATAACGATATGCTCTGTTTGGGCCGTTGTTAGTACTAAAAACTCTATTTTTACCCAGAATCCAATAAAAATTTTATTGGATTGTGGACTAATATAACAAAAAGTCTGCTGGATTATGGGCTAATATCTTTTGTATCTAATTACGGTCATCTCTGGAGACAAAGAAGGATAAATTGTTATTCATTAGTATCCTCTCAACATAATATCTTTAAAGGTTCACAATGTGTCCCTAACTGAATTTCATACAATCTAAAAATGGTCTTTGAAACTAAGTCAGTATACACAACGAGATTGACCTTCACATTTTTACAAAAACATTTGTCTTCTTAGTTATTTAAATAGAAAAGTCAAAATAAAGATTTTCCATAAATAATTTTATCTAAAAACTTAGACTTACTTTAAAATATTACGTCAAAATAAAAACTAAAATTTTAAATTACAAAAATTTAAAAATTTTCAATAGATTTTTTTCATGATTTTTCGAATATCCTTTTCAGAAATAATGAAATCAAGAGAAAGAAAAATGCCAAAATTCTTCTGTTTTTTTGTTGTTGGTATTTTTGTAAATAAAAGAAAAATTATAATGTTTTAGGGGGGAAAAAAATTAATGAAAACTCCTTAAACTAACCCATATAAATTAGGTTTACAATTTGTACCCTTGTTTAAAAAACCAACATAAAATCAACAAAATAAAAAAAAAATTTACCAAAAGAAAATATTAAAGCGTTTTAAGGTAGAGGTAAGTCAAAAAGATTTTTAAGCAATTGAAGTCTTGTGGATTTTAAACAAAAAAAAAACAGACTATTATGTACGTAATATATTTATCTGTTGTGATGTGGTTAGGACTTTTTAGTATAATCCGAGCGTAAAACATTGAAAGATTAGGGTCAAATCTCAAATTGGTTACATTAACAATGAAAGATGACCAAACATATTTTGTTGATACATCAGATAATTTTTAAAAAATAAAAAAAAAAAACATAAGAAACATGTTTACGTTCAAATTTGTTATTCTATAAAATTAGGAAATTATTTGGAAAATTTTAAAAAGCTAATACATATTATTTTCCTTTTTTGGGAAAAATAAAATAATTTTGACAGACAGTTTCAGTGATAATCATTTAAAGATTTTTTTTAAAACAACAATTTTTTTTGATTGACGACATGTGGAAGTGTTTTACCATTTCTATAAAATTAATTTTTTTTTAAATTTTAGATCCGTATACAGGAATTTTTACGTAGTCATTTTTTACTATAAATGTTTATATGTAAATTTTTATTTGTGAAAAAAGCATTTAAAAAGTTGATTTGTAAACCCTCAGATATATAACTTTTTTTTTCACACTGTAAAAAAAATGTAATACAGTCTAATTTTATTGCAATTTGCCTTCAAGCGTGATGAAAAATATTCAACTTTTTTATTTACAACAAAAAAAAAACTTAGTTAGTAAAGTAATTGTTAATGTTTTACAGGAAAAAATTTATAAACTTTCTTATGTTTGTGAGAAATATAAATAAAAAGTTTTGTTGAATATAAAAAATTAATAAATATGTACTTAAAAAAAATATTTATGTAGAATCTTGATAAGGAAATGTAATATTAATAAAGTTTTTCATTTTTTATAGAGGAAGTTTCTTTAACTTTTGTTGCTTTAAGAAAATATCAACTATAAAAGTTTTGTCGGTTTAAAAAAAGAATTTATTAAAATTTTCATCCATAATTAAATTTAATTTCAATTGAGTAACCATTTTTAAATGTTTTTAAATACTATTTTTTAATGAATTTAATAATAAAAAAACATATGAAACAAATTTTTGTCATAAAGTTAAAAACATAAAAATAGTAGAAATTTAATTGAATTCAACTAAATTGAGTTTTACGAAAACGAATGAATGTGACCACATTTGAACAAAATTTAATTATGAAGATTTCACAGTTTTGTAACTCTTACTTTCCGATGTCATACGTTCATATTCCACATATTTTTTAAAAATTTATTTACCAGTAATAAAATGCCCAGTAATTTTCATCTTATTTCACAAACTACTTAATACATTAATTAAAACCATTTTTAAGGAATAAAGAATTTAATTAAAATTAAGAATTAAATATATTAAATTTGTACTTTTTACTTACATTTGTTTTAATTTCCATTTTTTTACATTTCCATTAAAACTTTTTTAATTGAAGTTTTCATTTTACTTCCGGTTTAAAATTAACTTATAATTCTTCTTTTAATAAATTTTCCTTTTTTCTATATTTAAGACAAATTCATTTTTAATGAAAAAAAATACTGTCATTTAAAAAGTAATAACACAATAAATTTTTATATAAATTTTGTCTTTATTTATATGCATAGCAATATTATACGTATGCAATTTCTTTACGACACAAAGTGTACAAATATAAAATATAGTGACAAACTGAATTGCCTTTAGCTCTCCTCAATAAATATCCTTAAGAGATTTTAAACGAAAATTTATATTTAAAAAAATGTGGTTTGAAATCGAAATGTTTTATTTAGCTACTTGATGTTGGGACTTGAAACTTCCCTTTTTATATTAAATATTCAAAAGAAATATTATGTTAATTGGCTATCAAATTAAAATCAGATTACAAATTTTAAGTCATAAATTAAAGAAATAGCAAAAAAGATTCTAATTTACTTATTTTAATTAAAAAATTAAAAGATTGCTTAGTTTCATATTTATCTAATTAATCTCAATTAATCATAGGTAACTTGAATTTATAATTATTTCTTATGTAATAGATTTAATTAGTTTTGAAATAAGAAAATTTTATATAAATTTTGTCTTTAGATACAATGAATCGTTAGATACAAAAAATTTATCTTTTATATGTTTATTGTCGTTTAAAACATAAATCTTAATGAAGTATTTAGAATTTGTTGTTTGTTTTGGTTTTGAAATTATATCACATTTCAACAATTACTAATTTATTATCGAAATAGAAATTACAAACTTAGTATTTTACAATGTATAGATTGAAAATGTTCTATCTTTTGTATCTTTTAGTTAATTAAAATTTTGTATCTGTTAGTTAATTATGTTTAAATTTTATTAAATTTAATATGTCGTAATATATTAAATTTTAGTAACTTAGATTACAAAATATTTGAAATTTTAATGGCCAATAGTAAATTATTGTTGTAATACCAAATACAAATTAATTATTACGTCAGTTATACTACTTTTAGTTAAATTAAATAACAATTTTATATCATTAATGTATAATTTATATCTTAAATATTTTTGTACATTAAAATAGAAAAAATTAAATTAAATTAATATGTTAAATAGGAAAATTACATATTTTAAATGAACGAAATTATTTAATGTAATTTTTATTATTTACAGCTGGGTAATTTTTTTGTATATTTTTTTTTTTGCCTAATTCTCATATATAGTATATCATAATGGGTATATTTATGGTTCAGATCACGAAATTTTACCACTAAATTATCGCAACATAAAAAGAAATTGTAATTACATTCGTCTGATTTCCCATTGGTGAACCGACGTGACAACATTTCTATTATTGTAAAAAAAAAAAATTCCCGCGAAAGGACTCTTACTACCAATACAGTATCAGACTATTTGTAATAATAACAGAAAAAAACATGTTTTTTTTTCAGTGTGGAAAAAACTTTTACAATACATATTTATTTTACATTATGCTATGCGAGTGATAAACATAAATTTAAGAATTCTTTTTGAACAATTTTCTTTTTTTCCTGTTTTCCTATTTGAAAATCTCTTTTAGAAATTGTTTTTATTTTATTAAAGATTTCCTGTTTTTTTTTTTTGGTAAAAGTTTTTGAAAGTAAAAAAAAACATTAAGTGATGCTATAACAATTTTTTATTATACTATATGTATATAATATATTTGAATTATTTATCAACTCACGCACATAATCAGGCTGTTATAGAAAAAACGTGATATTTTGAAAATAAAGTCAGTTTTATTATTATTTTGTATACATACATATTTATGTAAAAAGAAAAGTGTTGTTAGAGCAGAGATGAAAATAAAAGTCGATATTATGATATTATATATAGAAATATAAATGAAAGATTTTTTTTTATTTTTTTCTATATTATTTATGTATTTATATTTATCTAATGTTTTTAATGGGATGCATAAAACAAATACAACAAACCCCCGCTTTACGAACAGGATATGTTCTTTGAAATTCACCGTATATCGAATATCCGTATAGCGAACCCGACATTAATATGACATTCTATAGAAAATTAATAGATGCGTATCCATATTAGTGTAAGTTCGTATTAAAAGTATATAGATGAGTAGCTAAAATTTTCGTTATTTAATAAGAAAATAAAAGAAGAAAATTTTTTCATTAATTTAAAAAAAGAAAATTGCACAAAAGATTAAAATGTTGTATTTATTCTGATGTGTCGCATGAGTAGTCATCTGGTAATCGTTCATTTTCTGAACTATCAGCTCCAGAAGATTCTACACGTTCTTGAATTTGAGGAATCTTCTGGAGCTGATAGTTCAGAAGATGAACGATTATCAGATGACATAATAATCGTTCATCTTCTGAATGTGGGTTTTCTTTCAATGCCAAAGAAAACCCACATTAGTATGTACGAAAACAAAAATTGGTCTATTTTAGATATATGGTAAATTCTAAATTTGGAAATTAGCGTAGTAGAGGGTACTGGTACTGGTATATACTACACTTGGGAATCGCAATGGCAATTTTTAATAAAAAAACAAATAAATGAAACTTTCGGGCGAAGTTAAGAAGAATCTATATGGTATATGGAAAATTATATTTGTATATTAAATTTAATCGAGATAATCGGAGCACACGTATAATGCTATTTCTAAGCCAAAACGAACAAAGATTTTACCAGCATTTTACTTTTATCGAGTAAAATTGTACGAGTATAGGCCACAGTTTTATGTTAGCAATTTAATCATTTAAAGTAGTGCTTTCATTTTTATTTTATTTTAATAATATTTTACAACATTAACTATTAATTTTCTTATAGAAAAAGTTATCAAGTGAAAGTAAAAGATATTTTCACTTTATTTGAAGTAAATACTATTAGCAATGTAATACAATTACTTAAAATACCTATTTTTTATACACTTAGCCCAATTTACTATATTTGTAGGTACATAACAACCTTAAGCCCGTTATTTGTATTTGTTATTGTACAAAGTTTAAAAATATGTAAAATTCAGAAACGATTAAAAGAAATTAAATTTATAATATTTTCTAAAAAGTGATAAATTGTTTTCATTTCATCATTGGATATATATTAATATTAAATATCAATTCGTAAATAATTAAAATATTGTATAATATCCGTCTAATTAAAATATTGTATAATATAAAATTCTCGCTACCTGAAATAAATCATAGCATTATTTTTTAATATTATTTTTCCTCTACTTTAAAATCCTGTAAATCAAATGTCTCTCTATAATATAAACTATTTTTAATTCAAAATATCAAACTAAAAAACCACTCTAATATAAAATAGAAAAAAGAACATTAAAATCATTGACAATTAAAGATAAATTAAATATTTTGAAGAAGATTGACTAAGGATGAAAGAAAGTTAACCTATCTCAAGAGTCCAAAGTAGCATCCTGCACAATTTCTTCAATATTGAAGAACAAAAATACATTTCTCGAAAAGAGTAAAAATTTTGAAAATCTTAATATGAAGAGGAAAATACATAAATTAAAATATTGCAATTTTAAAATTTATTCGTCAAGCAAGATGTGTTAATGTACCACTATCTAGAAATTAAATTCCTTACACGGAAATACCAAATATGTGGGAATTGCTTTCTGTTTTAACGGTTTTTATTTTTTTTGCTACAAATTCTGATGTTTTGTATTGAATCTCATTAAATTTCCATATTTTCCCGATTTCTCGGCCAATTTTGAATATTTTTCGAAAAGGTCTTCGGAAATGCGCTAGGAATTAAATTCCCTACACGGAAATACCAAATATGTGGGAATTGCTTTCCGTTTTAAGGGTTTTCATTTTTTTGCTACAAATTCTGATGTTTTGTATTGAATCTCATTATATTTTCATATTTTCCCGATTTCTCGGGCAATTTTGAATATTTTTCGAAAAGGTCTTCGGAAATGCGCTAGAAATTAAATTCCCTACACGGAAATACCAAATGTGTGGGAATTGCTTTCCGTTTTAAGGGTTTTCATTTTTTTGCTACAAATTCTTATGTTTTGTATTGAATCTAATTAAATTTCCATATTTTCCCGATTTCTCGGGCAATTTTGAATATTTTTCGAAAAGGTCTTCGGAAATGCGCTAGAAATTAAATTCCCTACACGGAAATACCAAATATGTGGGAATTGCTTTCCGTTTTAAGGGTTTTCATTTTTTTGCTACCAATTCTGATGTTTTGTATTGAATCTCATTAAATTTCCATATTTTCCCGATTTCTCGGGCAATTTTGAATATTTTTCGAAAAGGTCTTCGGAAATGCGCTAGAAATTAAATTCCCTACACGAAAATATCAAATATGTGGGAATTGCTGTCCGTTTTAAGGGTTTTCATTTTTATGCTACAAATTCTGATGTTTTGTATTGAATCTCATTAAATTTCCATATTTTCCCGATTTCTCGGGCAATTTTGAATATTTTTCGAAAAGGTCTTCGGAAATGCGCTAGAAATTAAATTCCCTACACGGAAATACTAAATATATATTCGGTATTTCCGTGTAGGGAATTTAATTTCTAGCGCATTTCCGAATACCTTTTCGAAAAATATTCAAAATTGCCCGAGAAATCGGGAAAATATGGAAATTTAATGAGATTCAATACAAAACATCAGAATTTGTGGCAAAAAAATGAAAACCCTTAAAACCGAAAGCAATTCCCACACATTAGGTATTTCCGTGTAGGGAATTTAATTTCTAGCGCATTTCCGAAGACCTTTTCGAAAAATATTCAAAATTGCCCGAGAAATGGGGAAAATATGGAAATTTAATGAGATTCAATACAAAACGTCATAGTTTGTAGCAAAAAAATGAAAACCCTTAAAACTGGAAGCAATTCCCACATATTTGGTATTTCCATGTAGGGAATTAAATTTCTAGCGCATTTCCGAAGACCTTTTCGAAAAATATTCAAAATTGCCCGAGAAATCGGGAAAATATGGAAATTTAATGAGATTCAATACAAAACATCAGAATTTGTAGCAAAAAAATGAAAACCCTTAAAACGGAAAGCAATTCCCACATATTTGGTATTTCCGTGTAGGGAATCTAATTTCTAGCGCATTTCCGAAGACCTTTTCGAAAAATATTCAAAATTGCCCGAGAAATCGGGAAAATATGGAAATTTAATGAGATTCAATACAAAACATCAGAATTTGTAGCAAAAAAATGAAAACCCTTAAAATGGAAAGCAATTCCCACATATTTGGTATTTCCGTGTAGGGAATTTAATTTCTAGCGCATTTCCGAAGACCTTTTCAAAAAATATTCAAAATTGCGCGAGAAATCGGGAAAATATGGAAATTTAATGAGATTCAATACAAAACATCAGAATTTGTAGCAAAAAAATGAAAACCCTTAAAACGGAAAGCAATTCCCACACATTTGGTATTTCCGTGTAGGGAATTTAATATCTAGCGCCTTTCCGAAGACCTTTTTGAAAAATATTCAAAATTGCCCGAGAACTCGGGAAAATATGGAAATTTAATGAGATTCAATACAAAACATCCGAATTTGTAGCAAAAAAATGAAAACCCTTAAAACTGAAAGCAATCCCCACATATTTGGTATCTCCGTGTAGGGAATTTAATTTCTAGCGCATTTCCGAAGACCTTTTCGAAAAATATTCAAAATTACGGTCAATTAAGTTAATAATATCTTTCAGCATGGTACAACCTATGGATCATGACCAGCATGGTACAACCTATGGATTTAAGGATAATAAGAAACTTAAAACATTATTATCGAAAGAACATTGTAATTAAAAAATTACGAGATATCGAATATAACAATGCGACAATCATAACATTATTAGATGCAATAAACGAGTTGCAAGTGTGGATGTGCAATGTGATAAAGCTGGTTTTGGTATTCTCAGTGAAGAGTGGGACTTTGTGTTCACCACCTGAATGGTATTTATTAGCCAGCGACAATCAAGAATTTTCAGAATATGTAAATATTGATAGGGATGTAATTGTAACTGATATATTCACCGACCAAGATATAATAGAAAATGTTACCAGAATAGATGATGAAAATATTGATCTAAATTATGAAAATATCGATATAGATGATGATGTTCATCAAGTAAATCTATCAATCAATAAACCTTCTAAATTAGAAGTTAATAATGCACTACATATAATACATAAGAATCTGCTAACAACCCAAAACGTACCACATGAATTTTTTGAAAAATACCATTGTTTAGAAAAATTTGTTAATGAAAATATTGAACTATAATTTTAATTATTTACTAAATATTTTGATTTTATTTTAATTTGTTATTAAATTATTAAACTTGTATTACTTTTTAATATTTTTTTTTCAAAAACTCCCTATAAATGAAAATATACGCTAAATACAATTAATTTTTCGGTCCCGTGTTTTTTTCAGTTGGAGGGATTTATCTATATTTCTTTTTAAAAAAAATTTCCCAATTCCTCAAATAAAAAAATAAACAAAATTAGTTAATTATATAATCCTTAAGGCAATTTATTATTTTATGTTAATTATTTCCTTAAAATTTGTATTTAAAAATTTATATTTAGGATATTGTAAAAAAGAATGTATAATTATTATTATTAGCCGCGAGAATATTATAAAATTATTTATGTATAATAAATAAAATATTAAATATAATCATCCGTTTTAAAAATTTAAAAATGTTGTGATAAAATATCCTTCTCTTGAAAAATGGTTCAATAAATAATTATGATGGAAATAATAAATAAATAAAAAAAACCAATCTTCCTATTTACTTAAATTACAAGGTGTTCGAGTTAATAAAATTCAACTTTAAAATTATATTTTACTATTTTTTTTTGATGAAATTTGGTAAAGAGTAAGGTGTTTAGATATCGTATTTTATATAAAATGGAAAATATTTATAAAATATAAATATAGGTAAAGGTAATGGTGAATAATTTATATACAATATAGGTAAAGTTAAAGTTAATTCTCTGAGAAAATATTGTAGATGAAAATTATCTTCAAAAAACAATAATTAATGGTATAATTATCTTCATTATATTTACTTATTTTAATGAAATAATATTTGAAATATTATTTGTATTATACTCTTTAAGCTATGGTAAATAAGTATAATAGAAGGATATTTTAATTTTTTATACGTTTCCGTAAAATTTAAGAAAACTGAGTTCATAAATGAATGCCCTATTTAATATAATATTAGGCCGTAATATAAAAATTTGAATTCACTTTTGACTTATAGAAGGTTTTGAAACGTCCAATTACAATTAAGTTTTTAAATTGTTACAACTGTGTATATGTACCCCAACTTTAATAAGTTATATTGAACAAACTTTGAATTATAAGAATCTGTAATGGCATAAAGATACATTTATTGTGTCACAAAATTTCAGCTTTCAAGTGATTATAATTTTCACATAATCTTAAAATGAAATTGCTTTGTTACTCCAAGAACAGAAACGCTAGTAATTGATTAAAGTACTTTTACAATTAAAATATTGCATTGTTAAAAAAATGTTTTAAAAAAATTTATTAAATTTCGAAATAAATTAAATACGTTTTTTCCATTAATTAAAAACTTAATGAGAAAACAGTCACACATTTACAACTAAAATAATATAAAGTCTGTTGACATTTCAATTTAAATATAATTATACTTAAAACCTCAATTAAAATAATTTTAATTACAAAAAATAAAAAAATTATATTTAATTCTAAATAAATTGCTCTTCAATATTAATGTTAACAACAAAATTAAATTAAAATTTATGTATATTTATTAAGCAATTATCAGTTTAAAATCGTTAAATATTTTATGTCCTAAATTAACATTCCAATTTTTTACAAAAAAAAAAATTAATCGACAATAAATTATATAATAGTATTAACTAAATCAACTATATTAACATAATAATGTTCAATTTTAATATCTATTCTAAATACATTACTAATTTTACTTTAATTGAAAATCATAGTTTATGTAAATTATAGAAATTACATTATAAATACTATATATAATTGATTCAAAAATTATATAGTAAGTAATTTATTTAATTCAACATTTATAATTGATTTTATGTAAGTTTAATTGAGCTGAATAAATAAATTATTTTTTATAATATATTTTTTTGAAACTGATTTGTAATTTAATGAAATTGTTGTAAATTCTAAGTGTATGAGTCTCTGTATAATCTCTGTATAAATAACAAAACTATACGAAAATATTAGATAGTATATTTTCATTAAGCAAAAAATTATCGCATTACTAATAAAAGGCTGAAATATCTTAAAAAACTTTAAATTTTTAGTTATTTTTAGCTGCGATAAATAAACAAGGAATTCCCAACCTTTTGCTCTGACTCAGTTATTCCAAATTCAGGTATTGCGAAGAAATTGTTCAAATCTGACCTAGATATTCATGTTTCAATATCAAAGCTTTTTTACTACAATTTTTAGTAATACACCATCGTAACGTTACTATTGCGCCCTATACTTTTAAATATACTATGTAGAAAAAATTACAAAATTACAAATTGTATAAAAAAAATAATACATTTTCCATAATTTTCATTTCATTTAAAACAGTGAAAATATTTCAAATTCAGAATATTTATTACGAAACAATCAAAAATGTACTGTCATTTTCATAATTATTATTTAAAAAAATTATCTCTAACTTTCTGACTAAATTCAGACTAAATTTTCTTACAAAAAAGAACCAAACAAATTTTTACGTTAAACTGAAAGTTTTCTGTGAAAAAAACTTATCAAATTTTCAGCAATTGCGTTTTAAAAAAAAAATTGGACAGACAATCTAATGTAAAAAAGTAAGAATTTATTACTGGTAAGAACATACATATATTTGAATAAAATAAACTGAAGATAAATAAAGGGTTCATATAAAAGACTTCAGAGCTTAACGTAGAAAATTTTTAGTAAGAACTAAAATTTCAATAAAAATTCTATACGAAATTGCTTAAATTTACAACACAATCAAAATTAGTGCAATATAATTGATCACTGTTTAGTATATTCTGGCTTAGGACACAATATAAACTTTCATAATTTAATTATAATAAAATTAACAAACTGTAACTCTTTTCCAATAATTTTATGACGGTATTTTAATGTCTGGAAACTAAAGAAGAATTATTAAAACTTTTTCCTTCTTTCATTTTCACTGAATATTTTTTTTGTTAAATTTTTTGTGTATGTAAAACAAGTAAAAAAAAATTCTTCTTTATTAAGGGTAAATTATTTTTCTCCGGTTGCATTTTATTTCCATACTTAAATAAATTTTCTTTTAACTAGGAAACATTGAACAAACTATTGAATTGCAAAACTACACAAGTAACAATATATAAGTTTTGTTAAATAAACTAAAGAAAAATTTCAAAAAAGAAGTATAAAAAATGCATGAAAATGCATTATTTTTTTTTTCATGGAAAGCTTATTTTCTAACAAATACTAAGAAATGACAAAAATAATTTGTATAATAATTTTGTGAAAAACTTTTTAGTTTTATCCGTTTCACAAAAAAAAGAAAATATTTTAATAGACGACCAGGTGGTGAAAATGTTATTTTTTTTTAGTGTTGATTTCTTTAATAACAAATGGAAATGGAAAATCGTGTTTTTCTTATGTCTAAATCATAATAATTTTTTATGGTAAATTTAAAAAAAAAAAAAATATTTTCAAATAAAATTTTTTTAAGTTTTTGAAAATTCCAGAAACTATTGTTTTTAATATAAATTTTCTTTTTTAAAAGTTTCCGGCAAAAATATAATTCATTTGATAATATATATGAACATTAAAATAATTGTATATAAGCTAACATACATATTTGAAAAATATTTTACAAAATATTTTATTATATTAAACACAAATGTTTTTAATGTTTTGAATGCTTATAAAACGTGACTGGTTACATATTTAAATTTATTTTATTATTTAAATTAACATTTTATTCAGTTTTTCAATTGAAGCTTTAATGATTATGGTTAAAACTTTAAAATTCCAGTTTTATATTTCACCCAGACTTTATATTACTTTTATAGAAGATATATTTATACTTTTTTATCAAATTTCTTTGATTTGTTATAAAAGTTTCTATGTCTAATAAGAAGATGTGTTCTGCATTATAATCCAACATAATTCGTTTTTTATCTATGAATTTTATTACCAAACACTGAAAACAATTTATTATTATATAAATACTATTTTTCGTAATGTTTCAGTATTATTAAAACAAATCAAAATAGAAGACATCAAAAACATTTGTGATTGTGAATCAAATATCGTACAATTTGTCAAACAAAAAATTATTAAGATTAACTTTTTTCTCATAAAAAAAAAAGTTATATGTACATAAAAATAAAATTTCTAAAATCTCAAGGATCTCAAATACATCTAATATTCAAATCAACTTTTGTCCTAAGGACCTTCAATATCTCAACTATTTTTAGAATTTCTGTGTTAAAAAATAAAAATTCTAATTTCTAAATTTTTCGTATATTCAGTATGGACAAATAAATAAAATACATCATTTATTTTTTATGATATAGTTTATCATAAAAAAAAAGTCATAAGAAAATCTTCAAAATGCATTTGTTTGTATGTTTTTTGTCTAAAACAAAACTGAGATTACTGGATCATTTTAGCGACTATACACACAAAATTCATCTAAAATTGGTGGAACTATTTGGTCCGACTATTTAATGAGCTTTTCAAAAAAAATTGTAAATTTTTATTTATTTTGTCTTATGAGTTATAAATCCTTAGAGATTGCTATAAAAAGTCCAACGAATTAAATTATATTTCATAACAGAATTGATTAGAATTTTTGAATTGTGTTTATTTTGTACTAAATAATGACTCAGATTTAATAGGATTTTCATTCCAGTTATGTATGTTCTTTTCTTAAAATTTCTTTACCAAATTTAATTAAAATAGAATGAATAAACAATTTCAAATTTCTGGTAATCAATTTTTTTTTATATTACACAAAATGTTGTTAATTTATTTTTTAATTTTTGATAATTATTAATTGTTAAATTTTGACAGGTCAATAAATATTTTGAAATTCATATATACATAAATTCTTGTTGGAATAACACGAGTATGACAATGTAACCAAATTTCATATCCACAAAATAAATTAATCTTAAAAATTGTATAACTTTTAGGAATCTAAATAGAAAAATATTATAATTTTCTAATTATTTTTTTTTACCCAATAATTACCAAAAATTTTCTTATTTTATATTTAAATAGAACAAGTACCAAGATTATATCTTAATTATATGGATTTCTTAAAACCAAATTGTTTTCCGATACCAAAGTAAGAAATACAACCAAAAATCTGCAACAAAATGTTAAAACTTTTTATAAAAAAAATAATTTCATATCGTTTTATTTTCTTAAATTTTTTGGAAAAACTTTTTAACTTTAGGAAAACTATTAATTCAAGATTTATTTTAAAAGAATTAAAAAACATTTTTCATTCAGAAATTTTGTGTAATTTTCTTTTAATACTAATGAGAAAATTTTTTATGGTCTCTGAATTTTAAATGAGCAATGGTATAAAAATACTATTTAAATTTAAATTATATTCAATTATTACAAATTCAATTTTCATTATCATCTTAATTTTATTTTAAGAAGTTTCTGTAAATAGTGCAATAAAATTTCAATTATAGAAGACAAATATTTAAATAGTTTGTTGAAAATATCGATTAGCAAAAAATTATGGTATATAATTTTGTTGAAAATTCTAATTAACTTTGATATGCAATTGAAAAGATTTTTAGTTTTATAAAGATGTAGAAAAGTTACACAACAAGATCATAATATTTACAAATGAAATATGTAACAATTATGCTTAGAAATTCTGAGAAGCAAATTGAATATTTAAATAGAATTTCGTACGACTTGTAAAACTGAAAAATATTTGGTGTAAAATTTGAATTTCTTAAGATATTTTTTTGGCAATTTATTATTTGCAATTGCTTCTAGCAATAAATTTATTAATAAACATTTTTATTTTCTAGTAAAAACACTTTTCAGTAACACAATAAATTATGGTTGAATTTAAAGTAAAAATATTAAAATATAAAACAAGCTAAATTCACTAGTTCTAGGCATGATAAATGTTAAGCGTAAAACCTAAATTGATAAATTTCAAGAATCCGTACGTGTTATATGCTGTCCGTGGTAATGTAAAAAAACCACTATCAACCAAATTTGTGTATTTGGATATTTAAAAATAAAAAATGTATACATGTAAAAACGTGACATAGTTACACTAAAACAATTTTCGTCACAATATTTAATTGAATTTTTTATGATTATATATAGGCAGCGCAGCATAAGCATAAAAAGTAAGTATGGACGATCGACTATAAAAATATTTTTTTACACCCGTTTTCACATGTTTGTATATTTTTACAAACTTAATATCAAAATAGCATAAACAGTGAAAATTTGTTAGAATAAAATATCGCCAACATCAGGGTCTATTAATTTTTATATGTATTTAGTAGCATTTGATAGTATGTGAAAATATAACTTTATTGAAATGACATTTTATTAAAAAAATTTATTTGAAATTTGATTAAAAAAATTTATTTATTTGTATAGCTAATTTTTAAATCAAATGAAACTTAAAATTGAATTTATGTTTTTTCAGTGGTAAAGATGATATGTTTTTCATAAATAATAATTAATATAATCAGAATATTTAATAATTTTAATATTTCTATTAATAAACCGCAATAGAAATTTAAATAGAAGTAAAGAATGTTTCACATTTCAGTAGCAAATTATGGAACTGAGATAAACTAAAATTGTTATGTAATCATGTACAATACTTAACGAAAAATTATTTATTATTCCATGAATTTAATATTATTGATTAAAATTTTCTAAATATATTTATCAAATAAGAAATTTTCAGAACTTAAAATTCACTAATTTAATTAAAAAGATTTCAAGCATTATACAGAAATCCTTACGCAGTTTCAAATTTACTACTACACTTATCCAACCAATTTATATGCAATTTTCGAGAATCTATAAATAATTTACATTAAATTTACAATTTACATAAATGTTAAATACATGTGAGTAAGTATATTGTGTTTGAATTTGCCCATAAAATTGTTAGTATTCTGTTAAAATTTTATGTAATATAAGTGTTAAACAATTCTCTTACAATACAAAAATCTCCATGAAAAGATTATCTATAGATAAAATCGTATTTAAAACAATGTTCGCTATAAGCACTTAATCAGATTAAAGGAAACAGTTTTTATTTTTTTCCAAGAATTGTTTTTTAGCATAAAACATTGTTAATTTGTATTAACAATTTGCAATCTTGTCTTGTATCAGTAAACAATAATTTTTCGTTATTTTGGTAAAGCTGTACAAAAATTAATTATAATTATTTCTGAGAGTTTTTCCAGAAGATTATTATATGTACATATTTAGTAAATATTTAATTATTACCGTACACAGTGTTTTCGGGTTTTCTTTTATTATTTTCAACATAGTTTTATCAACACACGAAATTCATTTTTATCCATTTTTAAAAATTCATTTAGATTGACTTGTTTAAAAGACTGTTACCGTAAACTAAATAAGATATCGACTTGAAATTTTATATTATAGCCTAGTAAATGATTTTAGAGGTAAAAAATACCTACTTCATACCTGTGAATTACCTGCATCACAGGTAGTCCACGTAATTATCAATCTGCCCTCGTATAATAACCAAAAAATTTTTATTTTTCAAATATCATTTCATAGTCTGAATTATGGCAACGGATAATTTCATTTGAATAAAGGAAACAGCATTCAAATGAGAATAACAATTCTACGAATAACAAAATAATTTTCATTAATAACATAGAAATTTTCTATATAAAATATTAATCAAATTTGTTTTGCTTCTGTAAACTTATAATGAAAAATAGAAATCATACACAATGAAAATATACTAACCATAACATTTTTTTAAAGAGATTAAAATTAAATTATTTTAAATAACAACTGAATTACACTTAATTTTAAATTACCCGAGAAACATATCAGATTCATCTGACTGAAGTATTTTCATTATACTGCAAAAATTATCTACTAGATCTAAATTAATTGTTAATTATTTGATTAATCTGTCTACTTATGTACTTGAAAGAAAAACTATAATTATAATATAATTAACTCTACAAAATTAAATAACAATATACTCTACAAAATTCAATAACAAATTTTAACCACTAAAAATATTATTGAGTTAATTTTCGTGTAATCTAATTGAAGAAAATTAGAAAAGTGTTGCACTCTAAAAGAATTTAATATAAAAGATCTCGTACTCTAAAAGATCCTTTAAAAAAATTAGATTTTTAAAAATAATAAATCTTTAAAGTAATTATCAATAAAAGTCGCACTTCCTTAACATAACTTTTCCAAATGTATAATTTATGCTAATACCCTATAGCTATAATAACCGAACCAAATTATCGTATCCTTGCTGAAAAAGATTTTTTCCAGAAAATGCTTTAATGTTTGTAGTATTTTTCACATATGTAATACATACTTGAAAACATTATTTTTAGTGTACATTTTCTTAGTTTACATTTACATAAGTATCTGCACATAGGATTTTTATCAACTTGGAATTCCCTAATTCTAATCAAACATAACTTTTTCTACCACACAAAAAAAAATCAACCAATAATTCTAAGTTTTATTCAACTACATATATTCTAGAACTAGAATTGTATTTTTAATTAAACTCTGGAGAGAAACTTATGCATATATGAATAAGTGATGTAAAAATTGTATAAAAATACAGCCCCACTATAATGTAATACATAGATACATAAAAAATATATTGTGATCATATATTGTTGACTACATAAAATTATACAAATGGGAATTTTTGATACTACTGTGTTTTTTCGCAATCTGGAATTTAATATATTCAGTATAATATATTTAGAAATATATTTACAATTAATATCAGGAAAGGGCTATAAGTTTTGTTGGGGTCAAAATATTGAAGTTTATTAATGTTAAAAAAGATATTTAGTTTTATTCAAAATGAATTTAATTAAACACAAATTCTACTATGTAACTTGAATTTTGAAAATATTCTGACTTTACAAGTAAAAAATTATCCGGTTTAAAAGGAGCATATGTGCTATATATAAACTCATTAATAATTGAAAATTTTGCCTCGTCAATGAATAAGAATTAC
The DNA here is from genome assembly GCA_963932195.1 of Empis livida. Taxonomy (NCBI): domain Eukaryota; kingdom Metazoa; phylum Arthropoda; class Insecta; order Diptera; family Empididae; genus Empis; species Empis livida. The sequence continues at coordinate 43,945,793 of OZ010645.1, forward strand.
AACATTAAGATCATAAAATTTAAGATTTAATTTAATTTATAAGTATATTATTATTATTTCCATATTTTTTTTATGTGGAGAAATTAATATATATCTTATATTTTTGATTAGAATCAGTAATTTAAATATTTCACTTTGTTAAAAGCTAATTAAAAATTTCGGTGAGAGTTACCTGCATCGTATCAGTTTGCAGTATTTGTGTTTAGAAATGCGTTATATTTTGTAATAATATAAATTTTGATGGTTTTTGTACTTTCAAAAATTATATTTTAGAAAAAATATAAATTTTGAAAGTACGAAAACCAAATACGTAATAGAAAAGTGTATTTTTCACAAAAGTCGAAATAAAGAAAGACTACAAATTGACTTCTTTACAAAAAAAACCTGATTTAATTGACAATTTGACTTAATATTGTATTATCGGTACAATATGGAAATATTCGAAATATACATGCATTCGAAATACACATCAGTTCAATTTAGGCAATTAGACTCAATTTAAGATTTACTACAATAATTATTTCATTACCAAACCCTTTTAATGAAATGAAACTGCAAAATAATGGTTTTTTAATTAATAAAAAGTGTCGTTAATTAATTTTTAAAATCTATATCACTTATATAAACATTTTTACAACAATTTGCAATTTTTATCACCAAAACAATTCTATAATGTGGAAGTGTTACGATTTCGGCGACTTGCCCCCTATCATTAAACACTATATAAAATTTAATTTCGATTGCAACGAAAAAGAAAATTTAACTTTAATATGTAATTACTATGCATTGGTAAAAAATTTAGATGTCTGAAATTAGAATATTTAGCATATTTTTAATTTTTTTTATTTAAAAACATATTTTTAAATTATTTTTGGTTAAAATGTAACGAGTATGTTTTTTAAGTCGCTGATTTGACTATTAATATATTATGGTATATTAACCATTATAAAATGTCTTAAAATTTTATAATGGTTAATATACCATAATATAGTAGTTACTATTAACAAACACTTATCTTTGAAAAAATATTTTTGCAGTAATTTTTTAACAGAAAACCTGTAATATATCGTACTCTTTGGTATTTCAACATCCAGAAAAATAAACTGATTTTTTCATCAAAGACTTTTAGTTTTTGTGCTTCACTTGCACATTTATCTGTATTTAAGGAAAGAAAACCTAACACGTGTACACAAATTTTCATATATTATCCGAAAAGAAAGACAAAGATATATAAATATTGACTTTTTGTTTTCGTAACAAACCAACCACACTGAATTTCATCCATTTGAACTTTTTCTTCAATTTCTTTGCTCCACTACGTAAACTTCAAAATTGCTTAAAACATCGATTTATCATATTAATCTCAAGAAAACAATACTTTTAATCAGGTTTAATATGAATTTCAAAATAACATCTTCTTGTCGAATTTATTTACATAAATTCAGTCTATAATTCAAAAAATAAATTCACCAAAAACTAAATAAAGAAATTTTCCAATTCTACTTAATTTATGTTAAATATATCTGAAACTTAAATTTTACTATGATTTATTTGAAATATATAAATTTTTATTTCTTGGTCATCTTCGAATTCTTCTTGAATTTATATAAAAAAAAACATTTTCACTGCATATAAGTTTGGATAGAATTAGATTTGTAAAAATAAAATTTAAGATATATGTTTTGTAGTATTTGCACTTGAATTGAAATTGTTTAAATAGAATTGACGCTGAAGATATTTTTTTAAATTACTTAGCTATTTAAAAAAAAAACTGTTCAATTTTATTTTACAGAAAACCCATTATTCAATAGTTTACTTTGAAGTTTTATTGAAAATCCTTAAAGAAATGCATTTACCATATACGTATGGAAAATATAAAAAAAATAGTGAATAATAGGGGCATGTGTTGAGTTTATTAGGATTAAATGGCAAAAGTGTTTTTTAGGCAAGGATATTTATTATAGCTCAGTAAAAAATATTTTTGAAATATCACAATTACGAATGAAAATCAACGTAGTAGTAGTGTAAAATTACAGTCACACAAATTTTTTGTTCAGTCACTAGAAATTTTGTTTGGGAAGAATTACTAAATCGTTACTATTTTTTAGAATTGTAAATAGTTTTAAAGTAAAATTATATTGAAACTTAACTACCGTACTGAGATAATAATTTTCTCTGTAACTAACTTTACGTAGACTGACAATTTAACAAATACATCCGGTTAAAAAATATAATATTCAATCTTTGGGTGGAAATATACTTAAAAACTTTAATAAAAAATTCAACAAAACAATTGAATAAATTGAAAATGTAAAAAAAAACAAGAAAACATAAATATTTTTCGAAATAAAATCTAATGCTATTTACTAACTTGATTCTCTAGTGATTTTATTTCTCAGACTCTTAAAAATAATTTTTTAATGTTTAATGAAAATTAAATTGAATCGTGTTTCAATTTGATTTTAACTGAAACTTTTCAAATGCAAAATTTACAGCAAATACATACTCGTCTAAGTCGGTTTAATTTTAAATCATACTTTTTTTAGTCACCGTGGTTCTTATATTATTTTCAAAAGAATTTTCTCAAAAGTTTGAAACCTTCCGAAATATATGTATATTTTGGAGTGGAGAAAACTTTTCACATTCCAAATTAAATGAGATAGTTTATATGATATGTTAATACTATTTTGCTTAAGCAAGCTTATGGCTATTATATAGTTTAAACTTGAGAATTTCTTATTCTAAGCTTTTTAAATAAAATATACTTTAAATTTCCTAATCAAAAGTTATTTATAAAATAAGTTTTAAAAAATATCAAATTCCAAAGCATAAATTTTTTATAAAAATTTATGCTATAAATTCGTAGATAAAAAATTGCAATCATAAAAATATTTGAACTTCATAAAAAAAAACCAAGCATTTAAAATATTTGCAGTTTTTCTAATAAAAAAAATATAATTATTCTATTTTCAACATTAAGAAATCAATTAAATTACTATTTTTTTTATTTTAAATAAATAGATTGAAGGATAATTGCAAATAAATCTAAAAACAAAAACATAAAATTAAAAGAAAATTCCATTAAATTTCTATTCATTTTTACATAAATTTACTATTTTTAAAAATTTTGCAAATTTTACTTCGTTTTGTGTCATTTTTAAATAATTTTTTTTTTAAACTATAGAAAAGAAATGTCCTTTTTTACAATTTTTCATAGCTTATAGTTTTTTCTATTTATTTTGAATTAATTGAAAAGATATCAATGAAAATTATCTCTTAAAATCCAATTTTATATAAAAAAAACCCGCTGGCCATTAAATGAAGGACATAAAACTGAAAAACTTTATTCAATTAAATTAAGTTTTTTTTATGTTTATCACTATGTTATGTTCTATAATAAAGAATATTTTTTAGTATTTTATGCTAGGCTTTTTAGATTTTCGATTTATTTTAATTCAATTATTTATTCAAGGATTTAAGTTTGTGGCATTTATGGTGAATCTAAATTACTTGTTGATTTAATTCTAAATTAAATATGTAATTTGAATGGAAATATATAAAAGGATAATGGAAGAATATAAATTATATTATATTTTTTTGATTGGAAAGGATATTTCCATTAAACTTTGTATAGTGAACAAAGAGGACATATTGAATAGTTTTTTTATATAAAGATTTAGTTTGTCAATTAACATTTTTTATTTCAATGTGATAATTCAACAAAGCCTTAAGTGGATAAATTTATATTAGATATTTCGAAGTTTAATTTTAAGTTTGGTAAATTTATTACCAAAACCGAAGGAACAATTCTTTAATAACTAAAAAATAATTTCGGTCAGAAATTTGTATTATATATATGCATGGATTACAATTTACAATTTATCTTCCAAATCCTTGAATTTGGAGAAACAGTAAAGTAACATATAACATATATGAATGTTGGAACTAAGAAATGATTTCAATGACCTAATGATACATTATATTATAAGTACATATATAATTTTCGAATTAAAAATAAATAGAGTATCGATTTTGTAATTTGGATTTCGATTCACACTTGTATTTTGAATTTTGTAGTAAACGTAGATATTCCAAAAAGCATACAATTTAAAGAAAATGAGGTTCTAAATTGCATTCTTTGTATTAAAATCATGTTTATTTGTGTTGTACAATTCAGTACTTCTATAAATTATTACTCTAGAATATCGTACAGATATAAATTTTCCATGTTTGACTGAGTATATAACCAAGTTTTGTGTTATGACATAGTTTTATTTAAGAATTACTTAAATAATTTCAATAAACTTTGAAATTAATGGTAAAAAAATCAAAATGAACAGGAAATCCTTATTTAGTTGTAAATAAACATGCATGTATATGTTTTTTAATTTAAATATATTGTGTACTGATTTCACAATATATTTTTCTCATTTGACATATTATCACATTATTTTCTGTTTCCAGATTTTTTCATTAATCATTAATGTACCACCTATACTACCTGTAGTGTTATGTCACAATAAATATCATTAATGGTAAGTAATTTACTGTCTGTACTTGGTGTAGAAAATTTTTATAGATTTTTTTTAACACGCTTCTGTTATAAATGTACAAGACTACTTGAATATCATTTCACTTTTCGCATCAATGAACTAGTGTGCTATAATGAGTTCGAAGAAAACATTTAATGTTTCAAGGTTCTTATACAAAGTTCTTCTTCTAATCAATGCTTTAGTTAATAATGGGCTACCTTTTCGGCACATTTTAATGGAAAAAGACAGAAAATGCGTTAAATTGACTATTCAAAACTTTTGTAAAAAAGCGAGGGTTCAAATCTTTCAACAATTCCGATAACAGTTTAAGATTCTAGAGTGATGAGGACTGATTAGAATATTGAAACAAATTTAATCAAATTTAAGCTCGAAAATTAAATAAACTTAACACTAGTACTTTCTTTTTATTCAGCTTTTTTAAGCATTTTACATCTCTTCCATACAAAGTTTTAACTATTTCTTCTAAATTTTTTGTATACCACATTTTAATAGATCCGCTTATTTTATGAAATTCCATAAAATAAAATATATGCGAAATTTGTTACAAGTTATGACAAACATGAATTTAATCATAAGAAATTCTTAAGATGTTTATGCGGATGAAGAAAAAAATTCTTCAATAAATTTAAAATATTTAAATAAGTTTAATAAGAATTTGATTAATCATAAAATTTTTTAAAGTTTTTTTTTTTTTAGATATTCAACTAGAAATGTAATTTTTCCACCAACTTTTAAATAGAAAAATATTTATAACCAATCCAAGGTCTGGTTGAATATTTTTATATTTAATAAACGTAGACAAATTCCACAACAAAAGATATGTTGTCTTTTCTTAGCATATATTTACATCAAAGACAAAAATTCTATGCTAAATAAAAATTTAAAAATTGTATAATATCTTTAATCATTTTGTGAAAAATTATAAAAAAAATATATTATAAGCTTTTTTAAATATTTTTAAAATTTTAGGATTTTAATAGAGAGATTTACTAATGAAATGTCAAGATTAATTTTAGTGAATGTTTAACACAGTCGTTCATCTTAGTTATGAAACCAATCGATAAATTAAATATTTATATTATATTCTAATCTAACTTTAATGTATTTGATGATCACGCAATTCAAATAATTATATATATCTTTTAAAAATTGGAAATATTTACTTTTTATAACTTTCTTATATATCCATAAATATATACATAAATGTACGATAAAAACTATGATAAAATTACAAAATACCACAAATTTGTAAATTCGTGACTTGTAAATTTTATGACAACAATTTCATACAGGATACACTATAAAGAAAATATTCTAACAAAAAAATGACTTGTTTTTGAGATATTTTCAGTTACATAAATATTTAACATAAAAAACCAAAATCTAAAAATGAAAAATAGTAGAAAGTTACAGAAAATACATAAATAAACACTAATGTGTCTTTATAATTTTAGAAAGTTTTAGTAGACCGGAATAGAATTATAATATTTCAATCAACAAAATTGCATGGTATTTATAATGACTTAAATTTTGGATTTGGTAAATCATGTTGGTAATGATTGGTAAATCTTGTCTATAATTAAAATGTTACAAATAAATTGGAATCATTTTCTGATAACTTTAAAAATAAAATTAATAAATTTTTGTACAAGATTTTCTTTTTAAATCCAAAGTACAAAATCTTAAGCGAGTTAAGTGCTTGTTTTGGTAATAAAATAAATTTGTTTTAATAAAAATCATAAAAAAGATCCTATAAAATTGAAAATTTTGAATGCTGTCATTAAGTGCAGATTTATAAGGGATAATTTTTTTTTGTCATCCAGTCACAAAACCACGATTATTATTTGCAAAATTTAAAAAAAAAAAATCATTTACATAATATACATACAAATATGAAAGCTTATTTACTTCAACAAACTGGGTGGAAGACAATAAGTGCACAAAAGCACTAGAATATTTTATGAGTTCCAGTTTAATCCCAAAAACAAAACAAAAAATAAGACAAGCAAAATAGAAAATATTACAAAAGGATAAAAATAATAACTTTTTTTTTTTAAATACATCATTAAGTCTTTAGAACAATAACCACAGCACGTATTAGTGTGAAATCCTGTAAATAGTCTGTAAGGATAAGACAGAAAATTTTTCTATTGAAATTTAAGTAAAATCGTAAATGGCACAGTAGTTTTTTTTAATGTAAATTTCTTGAAATAAAAAGGATATTCAAAACAAGTCGGGAAAGTTTTTTACTGGAACTTTCTGGTTTCAGTATTAAAATCAAATTAAAAACACGTTTCTTCATTAGTTTCTAGTATATTTAAGAGTGAAAAAAAATAATTTAGCAAAAGGAATACTCAATTACGGTTCGAGTTTTTTCGGTGTGAACGTTTAGAGTTTTCTCAATGAAAAATCTAATAACCACATATTTAAATTATTTACACGTGAACGAATATGTGAATATCTGACATATTCGTTTCATTGAACGAATATGTCAGATATTTTTTTCCTGAAAATTTCAAAATGTTGTAATAATTCCTTATAATTTTTAAATCTTTTAATGTTATCATGTAATACTTAACAAACATAACAAGTATCAACATTTGTGTACATCATTCATAACTGAAAATAATTCAAAAATCATTTACAAAAATAATAATTTCCTTTGCTTTCTTTCTTAATCTGAGAAACGTATATTTCACCATTAAAAATGATATTTTAAATGTGAATGTGAAACAAAAATTACCGCCAAAAATATATTTTAATATTACAAATCTCATAATTTTGAATTTTTCTTGTTTTACATCAAATTTTACTGAACTTCACTGATGATAATAAAAATATTATTTTGGTGTGAAACGATTATTATCCAAAGGCAAACCGAAAAAAGTTTAAATGTTTAAAGTATTTTACCATCTTTGTCAGCAAACTTTTGCAAAAGTTATACCAAAAAAACAAGTCATTCATAATGGCGTTAAGATGTTTATGCGGATGAATAAAAAATTTAAATATCAAATTACTTATAAAGACGGAAAAAATTAGGAAAATGGGTAAGAAAATTTTAGCAACTGATTATCGGTTTTAATATATTTTTAACTTTTAATATTTCAGGTTTTTTAAAGTTTTATTTGGTTATGGGTCTTCAACTGTAGTGAAGTTTAAAGATAAGTTTTGAAATCTAATTACAGTGACTTATAATTTATATCAGTAGAAACTATACTAAGTACTTACTTAGTAAGTACTTAGTATAGTTTCCTTAAATAAAAATATAAAAAAGACCACCATATGCAAGATGCTGGTTTTAGAATTAAATAGTATTATTTTAATTGAAAATTAATAATAATAGCATTATATCTAAAACTATGAAGCTTCATAGAGCTACTAATGGAGATACACTGTTGAGACCTAAAATAACCTGTTACACTGTTGAGACCTAAATAACCTGTTGCTTTACCGTGTTACAGGACTTAAGGAATCTGTTGTTCGCAAACAAGTCCTAAAAACCTTTATTTTTATTCCAATATTAGATCATAGATTAAATGGTATTTAAAAGATTACGTACAATACCATGTACGACATGAAATACATTTATGTGGTACAAGCAAATTTGTAGTATATATTAGTACACTTTAAAAATAATAAAACCATTTTTTTTTCTGGATAAATTAAAGTATTTATTTCCAATAAATAGTTTTTACAATACAATTTTAATCACTTAATATAAAACATTTCCACAAATATAAAACAATATACAGAATCTTCTAAAGATATAGAATTTCCATTTCCCATTTTCTTTTAAAGATTTTTTTTTTTGTGTTATTGGTAAGTATATAGTTTTCTCTTATAAGATTTTTGTTGTGGTTATCGATGTCTGTGAAGTTTTTCCTGTTCGAGAAAATACAAAACCTTAGTACCTCAGATTATTATGATGCTTTTGAAACCGATTAGTTTTCTTTTTTCATTCGAATGACTCACTAATGGGATTGGTTTGTTTAAAAAAAAAATTTAACTTTCTGCTGAAAGTAGAAACACTTTTCACAAATTTAAATTAATTGGTTGGTTTTTGTTAACAAACACAAAACTAATGATGAAAATTTTTCTGAGAAATAAAAATTATTAATTTATTAATTTAAATTGAAACACAACTGAAAATTTTATGATAATTTTTTTTCATTTTGTTTTAAAGAATATAAGTAAATTATCCTTATAAATATGTATTAGTTCCAAAATGAAAATATAATTTCTCGATTATTAATTAAATTCTGCTTTTGAATTTAAATTAAATTAAATTTATTTTATTATCAAACTTTGACTTGGAATAGAAGCTATCTGTTGTTAGACCAATATATTAAAATTTCTGATTATCTCAACTAAAGTTAATCTGTACAATTCTAATTTCCTTATGTTATGTCACTAACTTAGAGTAAATTGAGCAGAAAATGGTCAATAATATAATTTTTGCTCCAACAAGCTTGATTTTTTTTAGACTTTTTTTTACCTCAAATGCTGTCAATTTATTTTATTACATTACTTCAAAAAATATTTTTAATTCAAAATTCAAAAAGTCAGAAGAATTATGATGTGGTTTGGTAAGTTTCTTAATCTAACCAATCTAATCTAACCAATTTATTATATGAGGAAGTATGAAATTATGTTTCATTAAAGATAATTTCAGACTTCAAATCTTAAATATTTATTTCCCTATTTCACAAAAATATTCAATATTTTCAAATTAATGTAGGTGAAAAGTTTTCTTTTAAAAACAAAACTTTTATGTGATTATTAAAAAAAATTAACATTCTGTAGAAAAAATTGTCCACAGGGACAAAACTAAATTCAATTTAAATATAGTTTTTCAAAAACAATAATAAATGTTTTTCTAATTATTTTATTATATCCTTAAAGTTTAGTTGTTATTCTAACAAATACTCACTCATAACATGTTATTTAAATAGTTTTAGTAAAATAGCTAGAATTTAAATTTTTTGAATTTTATTAAGGTTAAATATAATAACGAAGAGTTAATCTTACTACGATTTCAAAATAAAAATATTTAATCAAATTCAAAATGAATATGCTTTTCGATTAAAATACATAAATGCTGGGAAAATTAATTAAAGTTTTTGAAAAATTTTCTTGAACAAGTTTGGTATACATTTTTCAACAATAATCCTTATGAACTTTTACTAGGGTTTCTTGAGTTAGATATAAATTAGTGTATATATGAAATACAACCCTGATCTAATTGATAAGTAAATAAAATTAAATTAAAACTCAAAGATCACACTAATAGCTATATTAGAATATTAGCCAAAACGGAAACAAAATATAATTTTTACTTATTTTACATAATTTACTGATATTATTGAAACATTTTTCCTGTAATGGTGTTAATTAGTATAAATTATTATTTTGTGTAATACAGTGTAAATATAAATAAAAGGAAATTCGAAATATAACATTAATACCACTTTAAGTAACATAAAACCAGTTAAATTTTGTGATGGTAAATAAGATATTAAAACAAAATTGGTCCTTAAATATTTTAGGATCTATATTTCTATACCGAAAAATAGTGAGAAAAATGGTTTTTTAGTATTATTGTACTAACAATTAACTCTGCAAATTTATTTGAATAAAAGTCGAATACGTATAAAAATAGTAAAAATTAAAATTTCCTTGTGTCGTAATTATACTATACTGTATTTCCTTTTAAGATTAATCGTAATTATTATTTTAGATTTTCCGAAAAAAAAACTTAATTATAATTTCTTGAGCATAATTACGAGAAAAATTAATTTATCTTTACGTAACCTTATTTAATAATCTTCTATGTATATTCAAAAGATAATGGAAGCTTTGAAGCTTTATTAATTTGAAAAAATCCGATTTATTCTAATGGTTTACGTAAATAAAATAACACATTATAAATAAATTGTATATTTTTTGGTAGAGTAACATGTTTATTTTACCGGATAGATAATAACTATAATTAGTGTTAAAGATAACTTGAATATAAAATATAAATTATAATAAATAATTAAATCATTTCTTTTACTTTTAAAAAGTAAACCAACTTAATTTAACTTTTAATTTCAAAATTAAATGAATATTATTTTTAAAATAGAATTTCGTGAAATGTCAAATGATTTCGAAAATTATGATTAAATTATCATAAAAAATAAATTATTTACTTTATTTATTTTAATGTTTAAATTAATTAATTGTATTAAAAGTGTGTCCAGAGGCGGTTCCTTTAATTTTTTCCTAAGAATTATACAGAAAAATTTTGTTTTATAAAATTTTATTATTTAGTTATAAAATGAATATTTTGTTGGTAAATTATTATAGCAAGTGAAATAAATTGTGCAAAAGAATTTAATTTAATTCAGTGTATTTTTTCCAAAAACTTAACTAATTCCAATTATTCTGATAGAGGATCTTCCAAAGTTGCATTAATAATGCAAATCAAATATTAGGGTTGAAATGCTGTCATTTAAATTGTAGAAGGTATTAACATTATAATCAAAATTCTATTAAAGATTTCTTATACATTTTTAATGCTCTTAAAACATACTTTAATATGAAATTATAAATTAAATGTCATTTAAATATACAATTAATTAAGAAAAATAATATTTACTAAATTAAAATACAATTTAAATAAAATTAAAATAATTGTAAAATTAAATTTATTGGCGAAAATTGAGAAAGCCCGGATTTAATGATGAAAATTTAGTCCGGTAATTTTAATAAACATAAAAAAAACAGAATATAATTTTTATTAAATAATTTTTTGAATTTTCCCTTCATCATTGTGCACTTAAGCAAATATTTAGGTACACAGTCAAAAAATTAAACAGTAAAAATGATTATTGTCGTAACACTTGGCAATTAAAATTAAAAATAAACAAAATTTGATGTCACACTATTTAATTTTGAAGTCTTATACCATAATTTCTCACCAGAAAAATTTAAATAAATTTAAACTATCATATTATAATATTTACTGCAAATCAGGATATTTTTTCTTACAGTGTATAAAAGAATATTAACCACGGGAAAGTTTTACGCCATTATAAATATAATTTAAATATTTGCTTTAAAAATGAATTGCGATAAAACAATACAAGGAAGTTTTTAAATTTAGAACAAACAGGAAAAATGGAAAGCTGTCGTGACAAAAAACTATATGTGACAATTAAACCACAAAATATTATTTTACTTTAAATATTATATTAAAATTAAAAAATATAATATTATAATGGTAAAAGTTTTATCTGAAATAATATTATCACTAAATTTAATTAGTAGTTTCCTGAAAAATATTTTTGTCATTTTATTGAATTAAAGTTTTGTTAAATTAAGTTTCTCAAAAATTAATTTTTATATTTTCCGGATATAGAGGAGAGTTGGCTATAACGGCCACATTAGTATTCAAATATTTTTGTACAAAAATACAATCTCAGAAAAATTTGTTCTTTTACGGAACGAGAAGTGTAGTATTTTTTTGAAAGCTGATATAAAAATTTCTTAATAGTATTGGAAAATCATTTTCTAAATTGTGCATACCCAAAAACTTAATTCTTTGCTAGTTTACCTAAAAAAAAAAATCTCTACTAAATTTTAACTACTAAAACCGCTTTAGGACAGTCCGTAGAAACAATTATGTGACACATAAAACTTAATATGACTAACAAACTCTGCTGCAATAACTATTGGATTGAACTTCCGTCCGAGATATCGATGTTACTTTAAATTTACTCAGCTTTAAATGAAGAGTAATAAAATTACAATAAAATGTAATTTAAGACTGGGAAAACTGCTGGCGGTCGAGACCATTTGCTATCAACAAATATCTTACTAATAAAAAGGCATTAGCTTTTTGCCATTTCTTCACTATAAAGAAATGTATGGTTCCGAATCCATATAAAGTTAGTAGGCCCAAATTGCAATTAAATGTTATGAGACCCTTTAGAGAAGAACACTTTTATCAGCATCTCACATTAAGAAATATCAACAATATTATTTAGTTTCTGAATACAATCAATAATACTATTTAAAAAGTGGAACGATTTCGGAGACACTTCCCCTATATATACGAAGAGTAAATTTTTAAAACATGATTATATGAAAATCATATTTTAAAAATAGAAATTTTACGTTGGTGGAAGATATAATATTTGTATCATTAAAGATTTTTATAAAATCTAATAGTTGACTTTGATGATTTATATTGATTTATATTTATAAAGTTTTAGGATAATTTACAGATATTTCTTTAAAAATTTATGAAAAAAAATTTGTACACAAAAATTTTATCTTAAATTAAATAATATTTTTTTTACCTTTTAAATAAATATCCTTGTAATATACTTCGAATGGTACACAGAAAATTTTATTATTATCGACAACTTTGTTAGATTTATATTTAGATAGTTTTATTATTATTTTTTATGATTTAATAATTGTGTTGTTAATACCAAAATGAAATTTCTAATTTCACTTAAGACTAAAAATATATTTGACAACTAAAATGTATTCTTCAAGATGTTCTTACAGGTAATATTTAAATCTATAAATAAAAATTACCCTGATATTATATGCGACGGCGCACATTTAATAAATTTATGAAAAGGATAAGTTGAAATTTTGTAATACTATAAATATATTAACTTTAAAATAACTACAAAAAATTTCAATTAAACTTTAATTTATTTTCAGTTATTTTGTGGAAAATTCACTATATTATTTAAGAAGTTTTCTTATCTTTTCTTATACAATTACATACAAAATGAAACAGAAGTTGTTTGTGTCATAAGAAATATTGTGTTGTCCTTAAAAATTCTGTCAAGATTCACTGATTTTGTATTATTTATAAGATATACAACATCCACAAAATCAGTAAAATAAAATATGAAAAAGTAAAAACTTATATCAGCATTTTATGCGAAAAAAACAGCTGGAAACAATTTTCTTATTTTTTTAAATTCAATGTTTTACAATGTTAGAACATTGATAGTTGTTTCTAAATAATTTTAAAATGTTTATATACATAAAAATATGTTCTTTTATGATACTTTTATAAGCACAACAAAATCTGGACTTTTATTTACTAAAAACTAGTATTTTTAATAAAATTTTCAATCAAAATTATATTTAAATTTTATTAATTAATAACAAATTTTAAAACTTTCATTTAATTATTATTTATAATTAATATTAAATAATTCACAATTTAACAAATTTTATATTTTATCTGAAATCCTTACACGATCAAAAGATACTAAATGTTGTATCCGCCAAATTTATTTCGTTAAAAAAAAAAATAAAATAAAAATAACAACTTTTATTTTTGTATTTGGAAATCCATGTATGGGTACCGAAGGACAATGAAATAATAGCATTAAAAACAAAAAAAAATTAAAAAATTTCTAAGAAAATCTAAAAATAAATATAAAAGTCTTATTAACAAATAAGGCGCACGCGAATTTCCAGTAAAGTGTTTTTTTTGTGTGTATATGTATAAAGAAAGAGCAAGGGAAAAGCTTGATGTGTATCCTTTACAAAAAAAAAAAAAATGAGAAATGTGTTAAATTATGGGGAAACTGTAAGAGTATTCATATAAATGTGAATTAATAATTTAAGTTATTAAATTGAATCTGTACCAGAATCAAATTTGGCATTGGTAGCTAAATTTATGTCACCAAAATAAGTTTATATTACATGTGGGCGAAATAATTTCTCAGAATTTATTTTTGATGCTTTTAATGTAAGTCGTTTTCTTTTTTTGATATTTTTAACGTAAATACGTTGTTATAACAACTTTTAATGGAAATTTTTACAAGAAGATTAAATTAATCACAAAAATTAGAATGAGGATTTAAAATTTTTATTTACGTACATAATTGAGCAATTGAAAATATTTGATATTTTGCAGCGGTCCATATATCACAAATCCAAAAAAAATTAGTTGCCTATATTGGACTAATAATTAAAAAATTGAAATTAATAATTGAAGTGGATTAAAATAAATTTTAAAAAAAACTATACTATATTTTTTAACTAGAAATTTAAAAGTAAAGTAATAAACTTTTAATTATTACTTTATTATATGGCTTTACACGACAAAAAAAAGATGATAAATTATTTTTATGCGCCTTAAATATCCATTTATTTGTGCTTATATGAATTTTTCTAGAAAATTCCCACTTTTTGATTTAAGTAGGACGATTTTTTTATTTTACAGATACACATAAAAACATGTTTTTTTTGTTAATGTCAATACCATAAAAGAAATATTAGTAGGTTACCATATTTACTATTCTGATCAAAATTTACCTCTTCCTTCAGGTTCAGCAAAAAAAATGACGTACCATAAAAGACTCGGTACAAACAAAATAATAAAATAGATAACTTCTACTAACACAGATTTTAAAATTACATTTTTTGGGTATTAATGTAAATATGGAAGACCTTGGCCTCTACTATAGAAGACCTTAGTCTGAAGATCAATTTAAGTATAAAAGACCTTGGCCTCTAAATTTGTTATTTTTTCTACTTATATTTTAATAGTTAATTTTATATAAATTTTGTCAATCTAAAAAGAAATTTGTAAACAAACTAATTGAATAACGGTAAAAAATTGTAGATTCCTAATTTTATTCGCTTGGAAAATTATATCAAATCTGATCAGAAATTCAATTATAAACCAAATTGGAATAAGTATACTAATAGAATTGAATTTTCTAATTTATTTATATATATGTATACCACACAAATTAATTTACAAAAACCAAATAGATTTTATTTCCACAAATAAGGACATAATATTTACATATATAATATTATCATTTATATATCTCAGAATATTTTCCAAAGAAATTATTTTAATTTAATTACAATTATATGTAACATCGACCCAAATACAATATTGATATTTAAGCTTTAACGTATATTTTATTTGCTTTTTCCAATTATATTAATTATTTGTTTGTTGGTACAAATATTTTGAAAACTTTTGAATATAATATGTATTGAAGTGGATTAAAATAAAAAAGAATTAATTAGCGTATTTCATAAAAAAATTCTGATAGAAATAAAATACATATATAGAAAAAATTAATACATAAAGTTTGTTTACCTCATATTGATTATGAAAGTTTTGAAGAAAATTTATAAATTTTCAACTACTACACACTACTTACACACTTCTACAGACTTTATGTAGGCTTGGAAACGAAGATTTTATGAAAATTTAAGAGGAATAGGTTAAAATATTTGAATACAGTAAAATTTAAAATTTTCCGATAAATTTACTAAGTTTCAAAAAAAACATCCTCCTAAAATATCTAAAATTGTGATAAGTTATTCTTAAATTGTAGAAAATTGAAAAACGAAACTTCTTCTATAATAAAAGTTCTTCATGAAGCTAAACTAAATTATCAAAATAATTATATACCCCATCATAATATGTCCGTTCTTTTGAAAATTATTTATAATTTCCTGTATAGTTTATGATAGAACAACTTAGATAAATGTTGTATGCATAGCAAAAATGTCAGTCAACATACACACCAGCGTAATAAATAGATTCAACAATAAACAACTTTAACACTTTAAGTCATCATGTATTCATGCAAATGAACCGGAATTTATTGGTATTTTGTCTACTCTGTATATAAGTAAAGTTAACTACATATATGGAAATCTGAATATTTATAGTGCGTTAGTAAAGTTTTATAAATTATTTTTTATATAAAAATTAGGTCATAGTCGCACAGTCTATATAAATAAAGTTGTTAGCTAGTTATATGTTTAAATGTTATTTTTTATCATAGAGCTGTGATATTTTAAAATTAGTTATAAGATGTAATATGTTAGGAATAATACAATCTTAAATTTTATCAAAGACCACTGAATTCAATTTGACTTCAGTATATTTATTTGCTCATAATAGTTCATTACATTGTTAAACCAACATGTAAATTCCTTATTCTGACCAATGTCCTAGAATCTAAACTAGACAATAATAAGAAATTTTACTAAAATGCATTACAAATTGTAATGCATTTCAGTAACTTATTAAGAAGGGTTTCACTAATTGCAACAGAGAAATATGAAACGAGGTAGTTATATTATATTTTCAATTAGAGGAAAGTGGAGTCCTGTACAGAGTAGACCAAGTAGTGCTGTAGATAGTTCTGATGTTCCACCATAGAAAGTTTCTGTAATTGTTAATGGCACTCAACCAAATTTTGGAAGTTTAATATAAAAACTAGGGCAGTTACCCGTGTCAGCAGTGTGTAGGCGGTTGTGTATATGTAGTACAAATTTCATTTTTTATAAGTGATCGTAAAGTGAACTTTAAAGGTTTGCCCTTATCCACCTGATCACATTGATCTCATTAATTTGATGTTCTCGAAAAGCAATCGTCAATCGTCGTTAATCTTAAAAAGTTTGCAGTACTCCACTCTGATCGCATGAATTAAATTGTTTTTGGAAGTAAATTGTCTTCAATTGTTTAACGGTACTGTACCAACAATAATACCAATAACAAACCGATCGAATAATGCTGCTCTTAAGAGAGAACGTTTAAGAACGTTGTATCTTTCTATAGTTATCAATAATGATTACACAAATTATTTGTTTCACTTTTAATATTGTTACCGATTTCGTTAACGTTTTTTTTGATTAGCTTTGAACTATGTATTAACATTTTTTATCGACTATTTTTATCGATGATTTTTTGGTATTAATTTTTTTCGACTTTGTCTCGGGTTTGTTATCGACTTTTTGTTATAAAGGAGAATGAATGTAAAAGCATAGTACCATTATACTGCTGTTCGAGATAGAGAACTTTATATGACAACGTATGTTGGCAAAATAATGGAAACACTGACAGATACTTCTAGGAATTTATAGTTGTGAATAATGATTACACAAATTATTATGATTGTACTGACGTTACAAATAAGGCCTATGCTCGTATAATAGGCCTTATTTTCTAACCTAACTCGTATACTTATCAATTTTAATTATATAATTTTTTTTGTTTTAAATTATGTTGTCGTCTGGCTCTCTTACACAATTTCCTACTTAAATTAACTGAAATTTTAACAAAATATTTTATATACAGTAATAAATTTGAAGGATACGAAAAAGAAAAATCTAAACACTTTATATAAGCTATTAAGTTTTTCTAAAGAAAATATTTATCCTTAGCTCATTAATCTAGATTCTAGGCCAACATGAATTTGCTTTTCGTCATAATATATAAATATATTTTTTTTTTTACTCAGTTTAAAAGTTGTGTGTCGCCTTTTTTTGTTATTATTTGTACATGGAATTAAGGATTAGTCTATAAAAAAAAAGTTTATAAGAAACTTTTAAATGTTCCTTGTTCTATTTAATATATAAATTTAAGGAAATATACTTAGATTTTTAAAATAGCCTTCCTGTTATACTCAATTTTACTATTTAAAGACGGATATAATTAAAAACTTTTATGTTGAAAATTTCAGCATAAATATCGATTTTATAGAAAAATTTACAAGATAATTTCAAAAAATATCGGTTGAATGGTTTATAAAAATATTAATATTTTGATTAATTCATGAATATTTGTAATTTTGTATACATTACGAAATACTGTTTTCTAAACAAAAAATTTTATTTACATAAAATTTAAGAAAAATATTCTTTTCAAACTTTAATTAAATATTTTATAGAAAATGATATTTTATTCTCTGCCATATTTTTTTACATTAAAATAAACTTATTTAGGTAACCAAAGAATTTTCAACGATTTGTTACATTATTTATACCAACTATTGTAGCCATATAAGTTATAACTGTAATCTGACGTCAAATCAAATTAAACTTCAAAAATACCTGTTCAATTAATATTTAAGGATTTCATTTATGTCAGAACACCAAAAATCTTATAAATAAATAAATAAAACAAAAAGCATAAAGAAAAGATAAATAAGTTATGAAAAAGTAAAAAAAAAATATATATATTGAATTTCCACTGAGAATACAAGAAAACAGTTTGTCATCTGCCTATTAACAGATATAGAACAAGACTTTGATAACTTTCAAGGACTTCTAGGATTATTTGGCAGTTTTTTTTATATGTATATACGCGTATAAATTTATTTCTTCTTATTTTGCGGATGAATATTTTCTGTTGGTATTATATATTTAACAAACAAAAAATGAAATTAAAGTCAATTCTCGAGGGTAAAATTGTAAGCTAATACAAGAAAAATCCTTTGCTTCAATATAATAGAAAAAATCTATTAGATTTGTTAACTCACATAAATTTTAGGTGATCCTTAAAAATTATTGATTTTCCAAATAATCTGTGCTCTTTTTTAGTATGTCAGTTATTAAAGAAATTTTATAGAATTAGTTGTTTTCCTGTCGAATTTTTGATTAAATTGAAATTAATTTTTATTCAAAAATATCTAAAAATTTTATATTAGCAGTAGAGAACACCTCAAACCGTTTTTTGTAAAACTATTCACCCAAAAGTTTCAAATCTTAAGAAATAAGTTGGTTATGTTTTTTATGCTTTTTTCTGTACAATTAATAATAATTATTTTTAGAATACCCTCTTTTTCTTAGCAGTATGAAATTATTTGATCGCTCTGTATACATAACTACTGAGTAAGCTTTGTAAGTGGTCACAAAGGACAGTCTTTGAATCGTAAAATATTCCTGTTGAGTAATTTACGAATATATCTTTATAGGTATTTTAATGAATGAAATTAGACCGTGACATTTTCAATCCGAATAAATTGACTCGGTATTAACACATTCGATATTCACGCGAAAAAACGCTGCTCTGGCGCTGTGAAAAAACGCGCCAATTTCAGCAGTCCTTGCAAGTATTATTATATAATTTCATACAAAGAAAAATTATATAAATAATTTACATAAAATTTTAGATAAAACTGTAATGATGACAATATAAATAAAAATAAAGCCATTATTTTGTAGTATAAATAGTCCTTTTATTGACCATTTAAAAAAAAAAAGAAACACCATTAAAGGTTTTGTGTTGAGGAAGGATGGGTATATTAAAAATGTTGGTGTTTATTACCCTACTATAACGAATAAACCTACCATAACGAAAGATATAAATTTATTATACTTTGTGGTTTTTATGTTAGACCTATTTTTAAACCTTCTTTACTAAATTATAATAGCACCATTGAAATATTATTTATAAAATATTATGCTTCAATGACGTTTTTATTACAAAACCAGATAAAAAAAATTACAACCATCATAAAAACATTACATAGAAATAATATTCTTCATTATTTATTTAATTTTTTTTCACCACACCACATTAAAATCATATCAAAAAGGATGTAAAAGTAGTGTTATATTATTCAAATTTATAATATACATAGTAAGTGAAATTTAAGTATTATTTTGGTGTTTCTGGATCTGGTCTTAGTAAAATTTTGACTATAAAATAATAATTATAGTCTATAAAAGGCCATTATTTATTTTAATATTTAGTAAAGTTTCTTTAAAAAAAAATTTCAAGTCCTTTTGCAACATTTAAGAATTTGTTAACAAAAATAATTTTGTTGGAAATTTTGTTAGATCATTATTATCAATATTAATCATTAAAATATTATCTAATGACAAATAATAAATTGCACATAATAGTTTATTCTGCAAATAATATGAATCTAAGACCTAAATGCCTTCTAATATAATCAATATTATATATTGAAAATTAATGTATTATTTTAAGGACCAATATATATACCATAATTATTATGTACTCGTATATTATATTAGGCTACAATTTATAATATGTTTAGATTAGCATTTATGTCATTAAAATACCAATTATGGTCATCAAATTTTAACCACATAAATTGTCCTGAATAGCTTTACATTGTTATTGATATTATTTTGTATGCATATTTATTATTATAAATGGATTTAATTTTAATGGAATATTGTCAAAGTGTTATGGTATCTTAATATCATATTGAAAGATTTATTTATATAATTAAATTGGAATTATAATAATTTTTGGTGATATAATATTTCTAATATTACAAATTATGGTTAAGTTAATGAATTAATTACTAAATATAGAATTTTAGATTTATATATAATTTGATATTTTTGATGAAATTAAATTTTTGATTTTGTTATTTGATATCTTATAGGTATAAAATATATTTTATACATACATTAATTATATGTATATTAATTATAGATATCTTAATTTTACTAAAAATAGAAATAGTTCTGAACATTAGCAGATATTCGCGAATATTCTAAACTAATTGGAGAATAAACTGACCCAATTTAGTATTGAAATTGGCTGGATCTTAATGGTAGTGTAAACATATCGGTTTGATTTATTCAAATTGGCTGCATCTTAATGGTAGTGTAACTATATCGGCTTAATGGTAGTGTACTATGTATGTTGTTGTACGGTAGGTTCGACTCCTCGATAGAGGTTGGTGTAAATTTGCTCAGCTTTAAATGGGTATAAGTAATGAAATGTAATTTAAGACTGGGAATAATGGTAGTCGGCCAGGACATTTAAATAGAAGCAGTCACTTCTTTATTTGCTTACTAATGGCTTAATTCATTAATTATTAAGTGTTCTTTATGTTAATAAAGCCGTTAGCTAATAAAGTTTAATTATACATCAATTAATTAACATTTAATTACTTGATGTAATTAAATGTTTCTTCACTATAAGAAACATTTAATTCACTATATGGTTCACAATATAAAGAAATTGACCAACTTCAAATTGCGATGGAATCTTTAGAAACTCATCCATTCGGGAAGGAGGAGACACTCACTGTGGGTAGGGGTTAGGCTGAATTTGACATTTTTGGCCAATTAAAGCAGTATCAGATTTACAGCCCGACAATTTATTCTTTAATTGTAATATATTTGTAACTACAATTATGTTCGCCCTTTTTTTTTTTTGATAAGTCGAATTTAATCGAACAAAAAATGACAGAACTTGCGTCTAAAAAGTTAATTTAAAGTTTAGAAAATAAAATCTAAACTCAATTAGTTTCCAAAATTATTCAATACACTATTTTATAAAACCTATGGTAATTTAAAGTTTTTAAGTATTCTCTAGAATTAATTATTTTTGGTTTGACTTATATAAAACTCTTCTAAAAAAAACTATTAGTTTTCACGTTTATAATTTAAATTAGTCATTTCGTATGTTCAATTTGAAATATTTATTTAGAATATAATCCAATTAATATAAACATACTACGTACTGCCTTCAACAGTTTATAGAAAGCACAAACCATATAAATCATACTCAAAAATCCTTTGTTAAAAATTTTTTGCTTTAATTATTTTGATATGTTCTATAGTTCAATTATAAATTGCTAATTGCTAATAAATTTAACGAACTATAGTAAAATTTATTAGCAATTAGTATTTTATAATTGAACTATAAAACATATCAAAATAATTAATGCAATAAAAACGAGTGTTGCATAAAATTTCTACTATTTAATCTACAACATTTTTATGTTGTAGATACACAATTAAATACCTTTATATTCAAATTGTTGATCCAAACAAAATAACGTCGATTGTGAATTTATTTAAAAATTACATTAGAAAGGACTAAAAATATTAATAATTTGATATTTAATCATTTTCACTTTTGGTGGTTTTTTTTGAATAAACTTTTCATCCAAATTATTTATGCATCGCAAATTGAACCCGAATGTAATTTTATTTTTATGATAGAAACGAATATTTATATATTAAGCCTTTTTTTGTAGAATAAAATAAAAACACGAGATTAAAGTAAGTTAGCTTATACGAAAAATACAAATAAGAACTTACCATTTATTCGAAATATATTCAAAATTGTTCTCTGACCATTTTTTGTTGGTGATATTGAGAACTGGAAATAGAAAAAAAAAGGAAAATAATATAATATAGAATTTATGTTAGACTTATTCACAATATGTAATATAATAACAATAAAAATAATCAGTAGCTTTATATTTTACAACTGAGATTATGTTGTCTTCTTTTTTTTTAACTAATATTCCTATGTAAGGGAAATGAGGATATAGCGTAAAATATTCAAATAATACATAAGACTCTATGATACAATAATAATATCGTTACAATGTACCATAGCAATAAAATTCTGTTTTTCAGTATCTTTCTATCTATTAGAAATTATTATTATTATTAAATTTATGAATAAAATAAAAATCAATTTGATGAAATTTCTATACAATTTTATTATTGTAAATTTTATGCTTCATTTTTAATTCTGAAATTTTTTATTCAATTTTGTTTTAAATTTAAATATAAAATTGTATTTAATTTGAATGTATTTTGCTATATATTTGCATGGAATAATAGAAAACATAAAGTTTAAAATTAGAATGTTTATGGAATTATTTATATTAAATTTTAAACTTAGAAAGTCTTAAATTATCGAATAAGTTTAAATTCTTTTAATTATGTAATATATATGGAAAAATGTCAAAATCAATATGATATATTTTTGTTTATTAGTCTAGTTTTTTGCCGAATTTGATCTAAGTTTTTTTTAGTAAATATGTATATAAATATAATAGAAATTGTTTAATTACATTTATATAGTGATTAATAGCAATTAATATAACCAATTCTCTATCAATCGGTTAAAAAAATTATTTAAGATAACAATTTTAAAACCGAATTTAAAATATCAATTAAAAAGTATAAAAATAAAATATTTTATGTTCCTCAAAACAGAAATTTAAAATAAATTAATTGAACATTAAAATAACTTTAAATTTTAAACAAATATTTGTCTCCGGAAATTTAAATTATTTTTTAAATTCACATATATTAAGATAAAAATAAAAAATATCAAAAAAAAACCATTTCAACCACATTAATTTACCTATAAACGATTCCGATTTTACCCACACAAGCCAAATAAAAAAAAAGAAAACTAGGAAATTTTGCATATTCTATCTATAGTTTTTATGTGTATCACCAGCAGATGAAGTAGAACAAATTTTTATTTTCCATTAAGAATAATAAATTTTAAAAATATAATATAAATAAAATACAAAAATTTGCATAGAAATTAAAAATATAAACATGAAATAAATGACAAAAAGAAGATACAGACAAATTTATGGTGGTTTTATGTATTCAAAAATTTTAAATAAATTTTTTTTTTTATTAATAATAAATTGGAAGTGAAAAAATTTAGTTTAAGATTTAATTGGTAAAAATATTATATTCAAAGTAATTTAAATACTTAAAATTGCTGAAACATTAAGGAAAATCTGAAAATAGAGTAGATAAAAAAATTTAATATCTTTTGTCTGATTGAACTTATTTTGTACAAAATTCTTCGTTAACTAAAAACCTAATCATAGATTTCCCGAAATGACTTTAAATGTTATTGGCATAAAGGATCATATTTTATGAACTTTTTGTGTAGACATTAAAAAATATGGTAATATTTATTTATTAAAACATATTTTGACTTTAATAAATTATTTATTTGCATAATATTTTCGTATTATATATTAATATTTTATGGTTTCACTTTTAAAAATTTGAATTTGGATTAAAATATTTTCTGAAATTTAATAAATTAAATAATTAAGGATTATTTTGTTAGGTTAATTATTTAACACTTTCCTAAATGTATGCAGAAATTTAAAGCAGATATGTATATTAATAATATCATAGACAAATTTACAAATACGTATTAGCCACGATAAAAATATATCATTTGAGTTTCTGAATTAATGACGGACCAGAGACTAATTCAACGCATACAACTTACGGCTTGTAAATATTTTTTATCTCTAGTACATATTCAAAAATTTATCATGTCAATTTATTTTAAAACTTTATAATAATTGAATATTCACTGAACAGAAATATGATTTTTGATCGACTACTAAATTCTGGACCGAATTCTATAATACCATTTGTAAAATTTAATAATTTTTTGAGCCAAAAAAAAAATTTATATCTTTACATAAAAATTTCTGAGAATTTATAATATCATAATAATCAATCACTAAATAATTTAAATCAACCTAATATTAATAAAGTCAATAAAATACTATTTAACATTACTATGTTAGATATTTCTAGGACTGGATTGGATTTGATGAATAATTCATATTTTTGCAAAATAATGAAAATTTATACAAATTATTGATAAATACAAAATGTTATCGTATTATTATACAAAATACTAATTTTAATCTTTAATTTTTTTATTTCGTTTTGTATAATTTTGTGTGATCATAAATGTAAATATTATCCTTTTTAGTTTATGGAAGTTTTAACTTGAGATCTTAATTAAAACTATTGGAAACATTAAAGAAAAATAAATAATACTCAGTGAATACTAAGCTATAGTAAATTATTAGAAGTGAAAGTAAAATTTCCAATTTCTGATTTTTAAGGTTTATCCATTTATTTTCCAAAATTTAGGGCATTGCCTATCTGTATTCAATATATAATAATAGATATAATTAATTTGAGACTATATAAAATTAATTTTATTTAATTCAGTTCTTTTTAGCACAGCTAAGCTATCTAATTAATTACACTATTTCTTTTATTTCGTAATCGTGATGGATCACTGTAAAAAAGAATTCTTTAATTTAGTATGTTGACCTATTCAACTTTAATATTTACCCTATTTCACATTTGAATTTTCCATGAATTTTCTTGATATTTAATTTATATTTTCTGTTTTGAAATAGTTAAAAATGATTATTACAAATTTAAATAATTAAATTATGTTACTATAACATTAATACATGTTAACACAAGAACTGACTATGTCTATTGAGAATAAGAATTACATTACTAACTTATATAGTACATCACTTTCTAATATATTTTTAATTACGAATTTTTTATTATCAATGATTTCAGCAAATTGTTCTAAGTTCAAGTTAGTAAATAATCTAAAATATATTAAATAAATTCTTACATAACAACCAATCTGATAAATAGAAAATTAAAAAGTATTTACTTTATATAAACTTTTGATTTTATTGACGAAATTTTTTTTTCTTTAATGTTGTAGTATAATTCAGAACGATATGCTAAATAACGAGCCAAATAAAATTAAACAAAAAAAGAAAACGTATATTTGCAAAAATTATATCTAAATAAACCAATTTTATTTTTTTTCGCTGATGAATAATTTATGAAATTATCTCTTATGACTTTATATTGATTTTCAATAATATTCTTATTCAGGCTTAACAAAAAAACACAGAATTTTTTTTTATTAAATCTTCTGTAAAAAATCATGTATTGATTTTTGATTATAGAAAATACATGTAATCAAAAATCAAACTATTTCAATTTCAATGATTTTCTAAGAAATAAAAAATATTGAATCACAAGAAAAAAAAAACCAAATTGAAAATACTAATACCGTAGTATAAAAAATCAAAAATTTTCTCTGATTATTCGAAGAAAATTCATGAAAAATGTATTAGAATTTTCAGAAAAATAGTTTTACCATTTGTTTTTATTGTATGTATAATATAAAAATATTATTCTAACAAAGTAATTTTTATAAAATTGTCTTTAGCTGTTTGTATGAGCTAAAAAAAAATGGTGTCCAGAAAAAACAATAATATTTTTAAAGGTAGAAAATTATGTTTTCTATTTAAATTATTCTGTTAGATGGAGAAAATTGGACTTGGTAATGTTAAAAATAAAACTTAAATCGTTATATTGTTTTTAGAAATAATAGAAATTTTCCAACAATAACTAGAATTGAATTAAAGGATGTAAGAAACTTTGAAAAATATTAATAGTTATATGAATTTAATTCAAATTCCATTTAAAGAATTTATTTAAAAAATTTTATAAAGATTTTATAGTTAATTTAATTTTATTTTTTTTATTACAATAAATAAGTTATCCTAAATTTAGGCCAAAAGATGACTTAAATTATTAATTCAAATATGACATCGAACATACAATTATTACAATCGATATTGATTTTAATTTTTTTCGGAAAAATCATGATGGTTGGTATGGATTTTGACAAAGCTTATGTTTTTGTGAAATTTCTCGGGCAATTTTAATTATTTTTGAAAAAAGTCTTCGGTAATGAACTGGAAATTAAATTTCGAACACATAGATACCAAATATGTGGGGATTGCTTTTGTTTTAAACTTTTTTAATTTTTTTCGGAAATATCATGACGGTTGGTATGGATTTTGACAAAGCTTATGTTTTTGTGAAATTTCTCGGGCAATTTTAATTATTTTTGAAAAAGGTCTTCGGTAATGAACTGGAAATTAAATTTCGAACACGTAGATACCAAATGTGTGGGGATTGCTTTTGTTTTAAACTTTTTTAATTTTTTTCGGAAAAATCATGATGGTTGGTATGGATTTTGACAAAGCTTATGTTTTTGTGAAATTTCGCGGGCAATTTTAATTATTTTTGAAAAATGTCTTCGGAAATGAGCTGGAAATTAAATTTCGAACACGTAGATACCAAATATGTGGGGTTTGCTTTTGTTTTAAACGTTTTTAATTTTTTTCGGAAAAATGAAATTTCTCGGGCAATTTTAATTATTTTTGAAAAAGGTCTTCGGTAATGAACTGGAAATTAAATTTCGAACACGTAGATACCAAATATTTGGGGATTGCTTTTGTTTTAAACTTTTTTAATTTTTTTCGGAAAAATCATGATGGTTGGTATGGATTTTGACAAAGCTTATGTTTTTGTGAAATTTTTCGGGCAATTTTAATTATTTTTGAAAAAGGTCTTCGGTAATGAACTGGAAATTAAATTTTGAACACCTAGATACCAAATATGTGGGGATTGCTTTTGTTTTAAACTTTTTTAATTTTTTTCGGAATAATCATGATGGTTGGTATGGATTTTGACAAAGCTTATGTTTTGTGAAATTTCGAAGAAAGCAATCCCCACATATTTGGTATCTACGTGTTCGAAATTTAATTTCCAGTTCATTTCCGAAGACCTTTTTAAAAAATAATTAAAATTGCCCGAGAAATTTCACAAAAACATAAGCTTGGTCAAAATCCATACCAACCATCATGATTTTTCCGAAAAAAATTAAAAAAGTTTTAAACAAAAGCAATCCCCGCATATTTGGTATCTACGTGTTCGAAATTTAATTTCCAGTTCATTTCCGAAGACCTTTTTCAAAAATAATTAAAATTGCCCGAGAAATTTCACAAAAACATAAGCTTGGTCAAAATCCATACCAACCATCATGGTTTTTCCGAAAAAAATTAAAAAAGTTTAAAACAAAAGCAATCCCCATATATTTGGTATCTACGTGTTCGAAATTTAATTTCCAGTTCATTTCCGACGACCTTTTTCAAAAATAATTAAAATTGCCCGAGAAATTTCACAAAAACATAAGCTTGGTCAAAATCCATACCAACCATCATGGTTTTTCCGAAAAAAATTAAAAAAGTTTAAAACAAAAGCAATCCCCGCATATTTGGTATCTACGTGTTCGAAATTTAATAACCAGTTCATTACCGAAGACCTTTTTCAAAAATAATTAAAATTGCACGAGAAATTTCACAAAAACATAAGCTTTGTCAAAATCCATACCAACCATCATGATTTTTCCGAAAAAAATTAAAAAAGTTTAAAACAAAAGCAATCCCCACATATTTGGTATCTACGTGTTCGAAATTTAATTTCCAGTTCATTTCCGAAGACCTTTTTCAAAAATAATTAAAATTGCCCGAGAAATTTCACAAAAACATAAGCTTGGTCAAAATCCATACCAACCATCATGATTTTTCCGAAAAAAATTAAAAAAGTTTAAAACAAAATCAATCCCCACATATTTGGTATCTACGTGTTCGAAATTTAATTTCCAGTTCATTTCCGACGACCTTTTTCAAAAATAATTAAAATTGCCCGAGAAATTTCACAAAAACATAAGCTTGGTCAAAATCCATACCAACCATCATGATTTTTCCGAAAAAAATTAAAAAAGTTTAAAACAAAAGCAATCCCCACATATTTGGTATCTACGTGTTCGAAATTTAATTTCCAGTTCATTTCCGACGACCTTTTTCAAAAATAATTAAAATTGCCCGAGAAATTTCACAAAAACATAAGCTTGGTCAAAATCCATACCAACCATCATGATTTTTCCGAAAAAAATTAAAAAAGTTTAAAACAAAAGCAATCCCCACATATTTGGTATCTACGTGTTCGAAATTTAATTTCCAGTTCATTTCCGAAGACCTTTTTCAAAAATAATTAAAATTGCCCGAGAAATTTCACAAAAACATAAGCTTGGTCAAAATCCATACCAACCATCATGATTTTTCCGAAAAAAATTAAAAAAGTTTAAAACAAAAGCAATCCCCACATATTTGGTATCTACGTGTTCGAAATTTAATTTCCAGTTCATTTCCGAAGACCTTTTTCAAAAATAATTAAAATTGCCCGAGAAATTTCACAAAAACATAAGCTTGGTCAAAATCCATACCAACCATCATGATTTTTCCGAAAAAAATTAAAAAAGTTTAAAACAAAAGCAATCCACGCATATTTGGTATCTACGTGTTCGAAATTTAATATCCAGTTCATTACCGAAGACCTTTTTCAAAAATAATTAAAATTGCCCGATAAATTTCACAAAAACATAAGCTTTGTCAAAATCCATACCAACCATCATGATTTTTCTGAAAAAAATTAAAAAAGTTTAAAACAAAAGCAATCCCCACATATTTGGTATCTACGTGTTCGAAATTTAATTTCCAGTTCATTTCCGAAGACCTTTTTAAAAATAATTAAAATTGCCCGATAAATTTCAAAAAAACATAAGCTTTGTCAAAATCCATACCAACCATCTTGATTTTTCCGAAAAAAATTAAAAAAGTTTAAAACAAAAGCAATCCCCACATATTTGGTATCTACGTGTTCGAAATTTAATTTCCAGTTCATTTCCGACGACCTTTTTCAAAAATAATTAAAATTGCCCGAGAAATTTCACAAAAACATAAGCTTTGTCAAAATCCATACCAACCATCATGATTTTTCCGAAAAAAATTAAAAAAGTTTAAAACAAAAGCAATCCCCACATATTTGGTATCTACGTGTTCGAAATTTAATATCCAGTTCATTTCCGAAGACCTTTTTCAAAAATAATTAAAATTGCCCGATAAATTTCAAAAAAACATAAGCTTTGTCAAAATCCATACCAACCATCATGATTTTTCCGAAAAAAATTAAAAAAGTTTAAAACAAAAGCAATCCCCACATATTTGGTATCTACGTGTTCGAAATTTAATTTACAGTTCATTTCCGACGACCTTTTTCAAAAATAATTAAAATTGCCCGAGAAATTTCACAAAAACATAAGCTTTGTCAAAATCCATACCAACTATCATGATTTTTCCGAAAAAAATTAAAAAAGTTTAAAACAAAAGCAATCCCCACATATTTGGTATCTACGTGTTCGAAATTTAATATCCAGTTCATTACCGAAGACCTTTTTCAAAAATAATTAAAATTGCCCGAGAAATTTCACAAAAACATAAGCTTTGTCAAAATCCATACCAACCATCATGATTTTTCCGAAAAAAATTAAAAAAGTTTAAAACAAAAGCAATCCCCACATATTTGGTATCTACGTGTTCGAAATTTAATTTCCAGTTCATTTCCGACGACCTTTTTCAAAAATAATTCAAATTGCCCGAGAAATTTCACAAAAACATAAGCTTGGTCAAAATCCATACCAACCATCATGATTTTTCCGAAAAAAATTAAAAAAGTTTAAAACAAAAGCAATCCCCACATATTTGGTATCTACGTGTTCGAAATTTAATTTCCAGTTCATTTCCGAAGACCTTTTTCAAAAATAATTAAAATTGCCCGAGAAATATCACAAAAACATAAGCTTTGTCAAAATCCATACCAACCATCATGATTTTTCCGAAAAAAATTAAAAAAGTTTAAAACAAAAGCAATCCCCACATATTTGGTATCTACGTGTTCGAAATTTAATTTCCAGTTCATTTCCGACGACCTTTTTCAAAAATAATTAAAATTGCCCGAGAAATTTCAAAAAAACATAAGCTTTGTCAAAATCCATACCAACCATCATGATTTTTCCGAAAAAAATTAAAAAAGTTTAAAACAAAAGCAATCCCCACATATTTGGTATCTACGTGTTCGAAATTTAATTTCCAATTCATTTCCGACGACCTTTTTCAAAAATAATTAAAATTTCCCGAGAAATTTCACAAAAACATAAGCTTTGTCAAAATCCATACCAACCATCATGATTTTTCCGAAAAAAATTAAAAAAGTTTAAAACAAAAGCAATCCCCACATATTTGGTATCTACGTGTTCGAAATTTAATTTCCAGTTCATTTCCGAAGACCTTTTGCAAAAATAATTAAAATTGCCCGATAAATTTCAAAAAAACATAAGCTTTGTCAAAATCCATACCAACCATCATGATTTTTCCGAAAAAAATTAAAAAAGTTTAAAACAAAAGCAATCCCCACATATTTGGTATCTACGTGTTCGAAATTTAATTTCCAGTTCATTTCCGACGACCTTTTTCAAAAATAATTAAAATTGCCCGAGAAATTTCACAAAAACATAAGCTTGGTCAAAATCCATACCAACCATCATGATTTTTCCGAAAAAAATTAAAAAAGTTTAAAACAAAAGCAATCCCCACATATTTGGTATCTACGTGTTCGAAATTTAATATCCAGTTCATTTCCGAAGACCTTTTTCAAAACTAATTAAAATTGCCCGATAAATTTCAAAAAAACATAAGCTTTGTCAAAATCCATACCAACCATCATGATTTTTCCGAAAAAAATTAAAAAAGTTTAAAACAAAAGCAATCCCCACATATTTGGTATCTACGTGTTCGAAATTTAATTTACAGTTCATTTCCGACGACCTTTTTCAAAAATAATTAAAATTGCCCGAGAAATTTCACAAAAACATAAGCTTGGTCAAAATCCATACCAACCATCATGATTTTTCCGAAAAAAATTAAAAAAGTTTAAAACAAAAGCAATCCCCACATATTTGGTATCTACGTGTTCGAAATTTAATATCCAGTTCATTACCGAAGACCTTTTTCAAAAATAATTAAAATTGCCCGAGAAATTTCACAAAAACATAAGCTTTGTCAAAATCCATACCAACCATCATGATTTTTCCGAAAAAAATTAAAAAAGTTTAAAACAAAAGCAATCCCCACATATTTGGTATCTACGTGTTCGAAATTTAATTTCCAGTTCATTTCCGACGACCTTTTTCAAAAATAATTAAAATTGCCCGAGAAATTTCACAAAAACATAAGCTTGGTCAAAATCCATACCAACCATCATGATTTTTCCGAAAAAAATTAAAAAAGTTTAAAACAAAAGCAATCCCCACATATTTGGTATCTACGTGTTCGAAATTTAATTTCCAGTTCATTTCCGAAGACCTTTTTCAAAAATAATTAAAATTGCCCGAGAAATATCACAAAAACATAAGCTTGGTCAAAATCCATACCAACCATCATGATTTTTCCGAAAAAAATTAAAAAAGTTTAAAACAAAAGCAATCCCCACATATTTGGTATCTACGTGTTCGAAATTTAATTTCCAGTTCATTTCCGACGACCTTTTTCAAAAATAATTAAAATTGCCCGAGAAATTTCAAAAAAACATAAGCTTTGTCAAAATCCATACCAACCATCATGATTTTTCCGAAAAAAATTAAAAAAGTTTAAAACAAAAGCAATCCCCACATATTTGGTATCTACGTGTTCGAAATTTAATTTCCAGTTCATTTCCGACGACCTTTTTCAAAAATAATTAAAATTTCCCGAGAAATTTCACAAAAACATAAGCTTTGTCAAAATCCATACCAACCATCATGATTTTTCCGAAAAAAATTAAAAAAGTTTAAAACAAAAGCAATCCCCACATATTTGGTATCTACGTGTTCGAAATTTAATTTCCAGTTCATTTCCGAAGACCTTTTGCAAAAATAATTAAAATTGCCCGATAAATTTCAAAAAAACATAAGCTTTGTCAAAATCCATACCAACCATCATGATTTTTCCGAAAAAAATTAAAAAAGTTTAAAACAAAAGCAATCCCCACATATTTGGTATCCACGTGTTCGAAATTTAATTTCCAGTTCATTTCCGACGACCTTTTTCAAAAATAATTAAAATTGCCCGAGAAATTTCACAAAAACATAAGCTTGGTCAAAATCCATACCAACCATCATGATTTTTCCGAAAAAAATTAAAAAACTTTAAAACAAAAGCAATCCCCACATATTTGGTATCTACGTGTTCGAAATTTAATTTCCAGTTCATTTCCGACGACCTTTTTCAAAAATAATTAAAATTGCCCGAGAAATTTCACAAAAACATAAGCTTGGTCAAAATCCATAC
Source organism: Empis livida (assembly GCA_963932195.1). Classification (NCBI taxonomy): domain Eukaryota; kingdom Metazoa; phylum Arthropoda; class Insecta; order Diptera; family Empididae; genus Empis; species Empis livida. Next base: position 43,978,815 of record OZ010645.1, read on the forward strand.
CAACCATCATGATTTTTCCGAAAAAAATTAAAAAAGTTTAAAACAAAAGCAATCCCCACATATTTGGTATCTACGTGTTCGAAATTTAATTTCCAGTTCATTTCCGACGACCTTTTTCAAAAATAATTAAAATTGCCCGAGAAATTTCACAAAAACATAAGCTTGGTCAAAATCCATACCAACCATCATGATTTTTCCGAAAAAAATTAAAAAAGTTTAAAACAAAAGCAATCCCCACATATTTGGTATCTACGTGTTCGAAATTTAATTTCCAGTTCATTTCCGAAGACCTTTTTCAAAAATAATTAAAATTGCCCGAGAAATTTCACAAAAACATAAGCTTGGTCAAAATCCATACCAACCATCATGATTTTTCCGAAAAAAATAAAAAAAGTTTAAAACAAAAGCAATCCCCGCATATTTGGTATCTACGTGTTCGAAATTTAATATCCAGTTCATTACCGAAGACCTTTTTCAAAAATAATTAAAATTGCCCGATAAATTTCACAAAAACATAAGCTTTGTCAAAATCCATACCAACCATCATGATTTTTCCGAAAAAAATTAAAAAAGTTTAAAACAAAAGCAATCCCCACATATTTCGTATCTACGTGTTCGAAATTTAATTTCCAGTTCATTTCCGAAGACCTTTTTAAAAATAATTAAAATTGCCCGATAAATTTCAAAAAAACATAAGCTTTGTCAAAATCCATACCAACCATCATGATTTTTCCGAAAAAAATTAAAAAAGTTTAAAACAAAAGCAATCCCCACATATTTGGTATCTACGTGTTCGAAATTTAATTTCCAGTTCATTTCCGACGACCTTTTTCAAAAATAATTAAAATTGCCCAAGAAATTTCACAAAATCATAAGCTTGGTCAAAATCCATACCAACCATCATGATTTTTCCGAAAAAAATTAAAAAAGTTTAAAACAAAAGCAATCCCCACATATTTGGTATCTACGTGTTCGAAATTTAATTTCCAGTTCATTTCCGAAGACCTTTTTCAAAAATAATTAAAATTGCCCGATAAATTTCAAAAAAACATAAGCTTTGTCAAAATCCATACCAACCATCATGATTTCTCCGAAAAAAATTAAAAAAGTTTAAAACAAAATCAATCCCCACATATTTGGTATCTACGTGTTCGAAATTTAATTTCCAGTTCATTTCCGAAGACCTTTTTCAAAAATAATTAAAATTGCCCGAGAAATTTCACAAAAACATAAGATTGGTCAAAATCCATACCAACCATCATGATTTTTCCGAAAAAAATTAAAAAAGTTTAAAACAAAAGCAATCCCCGCATATTTGGTATCTACGTGTTCGAAATTTAATTTCCAGTTCATTTCCGAAGACCTTTTTCAAAAATAATTAAAATTTCCCCAGAAATTTCACAAAAACATAAGCTTTGTCAAAATCCATACCAACCATCATGATTTTTCCGAAAAAAATTTAAAAAGTTTAAAACAAAAGCAATCCCCACATATTTGGTATCTACGTGTTCGAAATTTAATATCCAGTTCATTACCGAAGACCTTTTTCAAAAATAATTAAAATTGCCCGAGAAATTTCACAAAAACATAAGCTTTGTCAAAATCCATACCAACCATCATGATTTTTCCGAAAAAAATTAAAAAAGTTTAAAACAAAAGCAATCCCCACATATTTGGTATCTACGTGTTCGAAATTTAATTTCCAGTTCATTTCCGACGACCTTTTTCAAAAATAATTAAAATTGCCCGAGAAATTTCACAAAAACATAAGCTTAGTCAAAATCCATACCAACCATCATGATTTTTCCGAAAAAAATTAAAAAAGTTTAAAACAAAAGCAATCCCCACATATTTGGTATCTACGATTTCGAAATTTAATTTCCAGTTCATTTCCGACGACCTTTTTCAAAAATAATTAAAATTGCCCGAGAAATTTCACAAAAACATAAGCTTAGTCAAAATCCATACCAACCATCATGATTTTTCCGAAAAAAATTAAAAAAGTTTAAAACAAAAGCAATCCCCACATATTTGGTATCTACGATTTCGAAATTTAATTTCCAGTTCATTTCCGACGACCTTTTTCAAAAATAATTAAAATTGCCCGAGAAATTTCACAAAAACATAAGCTTTGTCAAAATCCATACCAACTATCATGATTTTTCCGAAAAAAATTAAAAAAGTTTAAAACAAAAGCAATCCCCACATATTTGGTATCTACGTGTTCGAAATTTAATATCCAGTTCATTACCGAAGACCTTTTTCAAAAATAATTAAAATTGCCCGATAAATTTCAAAAAAACATAAGCTTTGTCAAAATCCATACCAACCATCATGATTTTTCCGAAAAAAATTAAAAAAGTTTAAAACAAAAGCAATCCCCACATATTTGGTATCTACGTGTTCGAAATTTAATTTCCAGTTCATTTCCGACGACCTTTTTCAAAAATAATTAAAATTGCCCGAGAAATTTCACAAAAACATAAGCTTTGTCAAAATCCATACCAACTATCATGATTTTTCCGAAAAAAATTAAAAAAGTTTAAAACAAAAGCAATCCCCACATATTTGGTATCTACGTGTTCGAAATTTAATATCCAGTTCATTACCGAAGACCTTTTTCAAAAATAATTAAAATTGCCCGAGAAATTTCACAAAAACATAAGCTTTGTCAAAATCCATACCAACTATCATGATTTTTCCGAAAAAAATTAAAAAAGTTTAAAACAAAAGCAATCCCCACATATTTGGTATCTACGTGTTCGAAATTTAATATCCAGTTCATTACCGAAGACCTTTTTCAAAAATAATTAAAATTGCCCGATAAATTTCAAAAAAACATAAGCTTTGTCAAAATCCATACCAACCATCATGATTTTTCCGAAAAAAATTAAAAAAGTTTAAAACAAAAGCAATCCCCACATATTTGGTATCTACGTGTTCGAAATTTAATTTCCAGTTCATTTCCGAAGACCTTTTTCAAAAATAATTAAAATTGCCCGAGAAATTTCACAAAAACATAAGCTTTGTCAAAATCCATACCAACCATCATGATTTTTCCGAAAAAAATTAAAAAAGTTTAAAACAAAAGCAATCCCCACATATTTGGTATCTACGATTTCGAAATTTAATTTCCAGTTCATTTCCGACGACCTTTTTCAAAAATAATTAAAATTGGCCGAGAAATTTCACAAAAACATAAGCTTAGTCAAAATCCATACCAACCATCATGATTTTTCCGAAAAAAATTAAAAAAGTTTAAAACAAAAGCAATCCCCACATATTTGGTATCTACGATTTCGAAATTTAATTTCCAGTTCATTTCCGACGACCTTTTTCAAAAATAATTAAAATTGCCCGAGAAATTTCACAAAAACATAAGCTTAGTCAAAATCCATACCAACCATCATGATTTTTCCGAAAAAAATTAAAAAAGTTTAAAACAAAAGCAATCCCCACATATTTGGTATCTACGATTTCGAAATTTAATTTCCAGTTCATTTCCGACGACCTTTTTCAAAAATAATTAAAATTGCCCGAGAAATTTCACAAAAACATAAGCTTTGTCAAAATCCATACCAACTATCATGATTTTTCCGAAAAAAATTAAAAAAGTTTAAAACAAAAGCAATCCCCACATATTTGGTATCTACGTGTTCGAAATTTAATATCCAGTTCATTACCGAAGACCTTTTTCAAAAATAATTAAAATTGCCCGAGAAATTTCACAAAAACATAAGCTTTGTCAAAATCCATACCAACCATCATGATTTTTCCGAAAAAAATTAAAAAAGTTTAAAACAAAAGCAATCCCCACATATTTGGTATCTACGTGTTCGAAATTTAATTTCCAGTTCATTTCCGACGACCTTTTTCAAAAATAATTAAAATTGCCCGAGAAATTTCACAAAAACATAAGCTTTGTCAAAATCCATACCAACTATCATGATTTTTCCGAAAAAAATTAAAAAAGTTTAAAACAAAAGCAATCCCCACATATTTGGTATCTACGTGTTCGAAATTTAATATCCAGTTCATTACCGAAGACCTTTTTCAAAAATAATTAAAATTGCCCGATAAATTTCAAAAAAACATAAGCTTTGTCAAAATCCATACCAACCATCATGATTTTTCCGAAAAAAATTAAAAAAGTTTAAAACAAAAGCAATCCCCACATATTTGGTATCTACGTGTTCGAAATTTAATTTCCAGTTCATTTCCGACGACCTTTTTCAAAAATAATTAAAATTGCCCGAGATATTTCACAAAAACATAAGCTTTGTCAAAATCCATACCAACTATCATGATTTTTCGGAAAAAAATTAAAAAAGTTTAAAACAAAAGCAATCCCCACATATTTGGTATCTACGTGTTCGAAATTTAATATCCAGTTCATTACCGAAGACCTTTTTCAAAAATAATTAAAATTGCCCGAGAAATTTCACAAAAACATAAGCTTTGTCAAAATCCATACCAACCATCATGATTTTTCCGAAAAAAATTAAAAAAGTTTAAAACAAAAGCAATCCCCACATATTTGGTATCTACGTGTTCGAAATTTAATTTCCAGTTCATTTCCGACGACCTTTTTCAAAAATAATTAAAATTGCCCGAGAAATTTCACAAAAACATAAGCTTTGTCAAAATCCATACCAACTATCATGATTTTTCCGAAAAAAATTAAAAAAGTTTAAAACAAAAGCAATCCCCACATATTTGGTATCTACGTGTTCGAAATTTAATATCCAGTTCATTACCGAAGACCTTTTTCAAAAATAATTAAAATTGCCCGATAAATTTCAAAAAAACATAAGCTTTGTCAAAATCCATACCAACCATCATGATTTTTCCGAAAAAAATTAAAAAAGTTTAAAACAAAAGCAATCCCCACATATTTGGTATCTACGTGTTCGAAATTTAATTTCCAGTTCATTTCCGACGACCTTTTTCAAAAATAATTAAAATTGCCCGAGATATTTCACAAAAACATAAGCTTTGTCAAAATCCATACCAACTATCATGATTTTTCGGAAAAAAATTAAAAAAGTTTAAAACAAAAGCAATCCCCACATACGTGTTCGAAATTTAATTTCCAGTTCATTTCCGAAGACCTTTTTCAAAAATAATTTAAATTGCCCGAGAAATTTCACAAAAACATAAGCTTTGTCAAAATCCATACCAACCATCATGATTTTTCCGAAAAAAATTAAAAAAGTTTAAAACAAAAGCAATCCCCACATATTTGGTATCTACGTGTTCGAAATTTAATTTCCAGTTCATTTCCGAAGACCTTTTTCAAAAATAATTAAAATTGCCCGAAAAATTTCACAAAAACATAAGCTTTGTCAAAATCCATACCAACTATCATGATTTTTCCGAAAAAAATTAAAAAAGTTTAAAACAAAAGCAATCCCCACATATTTGGTATCTACGTGTTCGAAATTTAATTTCCAGTTCATTTCCGAAGACCTTTTTCAAAAATAATTAAAATTGCCCGATAAATTTCAAAAAAACATAAGCTTTGTCAAAATCCATACCAACCATCATGATTTTTCCGAAAAAAATTAAAAAAGTTTAAAACAAAAGCAATCCCCACATATTTGGTATCTACGTTTTCGAAATTTAATTTCCAGTTCATTTCCGACGACCTTTTTCAAAAATAATTAAAATTGCCCGAGAAATTTCACAAAAACATAAGCTTTGTCAAAATCCATACCAACCATCATGATTTTTCCGAAAAAAATTAAAAAAGTTTAAAACAAAAGCAATCCTCGCATATTTGGTATCTACGTGTTCGAAATTTAATATCCAGTTCATTACCGAAGACCTTTTTCAAAAATAATTAAAATTGGCCGAGAAATTTCACAAAAACATAAGCTTTGTCAAAATCCATACCAACCATCATGATTTTTCCGAAAAAAATTAAAAAAGTTTAAAACAAAAGCAATCCCCACATATTTGGTATCTACGTGTTCGAAATTTAATTTCCAGTTCATTTCCGAAGACCTTTTTCAAAAATAATTAAAATTGCCCGAGAAATTTCACAAAAACATAAGCTTTGTCAAAATCCATACCAACCATCATGATTTTTCCGAAAAAAATTAAAAAATTTTAAAACAAAAGCAATCCCCACATATTTGGTATCTACGTGTTCGAAATTTAATTTCCAGTTCATTTCCGAAGACCTTTTTCAAAAATAATTAAAATTGCCCGAGAAATTTCAAAAAAACATAAGCTTTGTCAAAATCCATACCAACCATCATGATTTTTCCGAAAAAAATTAAAAAAGTTTAAAACAAAAGCAATCCCCGCATATCATATTTGGTATCTACGTGTTCGAAATTTAATTTCCAGTTCATTTCCGACGACCTTTTTCAAAAATAATTAAAATTGCCCGAGAAATTTCACAAAAACATAAGCTTGGTCAAAATCCAACCATCATGATTTTTCCGAAAAAAATTAAAAAAGTTTAAAACAAAAGCAATCCCCACATATTTGGTATCTAGGTGTTCGAAATTTAATTTCCAGTTCATTTCCGAAGACCTTTTTCAAAAATAATTAAAATTGAACGATAAATTTCAAAAAAACATAAGCTTTGTCAAAATCCATACCAACCATCATGATTTTTCCGAAAAAAATTAAAAAAGTTTAAAACAAAAGCAATCCCCGCATATTTGGTATCTACGTGTTCGAAATTTAATATCCAGTTCATTACCGAAGACCTTTTTCAAAAATAATTAAAATTGCCCGAGAAATTTCACAAAAACATAAGCTTTGTCAAAATCCATACCAACCATCATGATTTTTCCGAAAAAAATTAAAAAAGTTTAAAACAAAAGCAATCCCCACATATTTGGTATCTACGTGTTCGAAATTTAATATCCAGTTCATTACCGAAGACCTTTTTCAAAAATAATTAAAATTGCCCGATAAATTTCAAAAAAACATAAGCTTTGTCAAAATCCATACCAACCATCATGATTTTTCCGAAAAAAATTAAAAAAGTTTAAAACAAAAGCAATCCCTGCATATTTGGTATCTACGTGTTCGAAATTTAATTTCCAGTTCATTTCCGAAGACCTTTTTCAAAAATAATTAAAATTGCCCGATAAATTTCAAAAAAACATAAGCTTTGTCAAAATCCATACCAACTATCATGATTTTTCCGAAAAAAATTAAAAAAGTTTAAAACAAAAGGAATCCCCACATATTTGGTATCAACGTGTTCGAAATTTAATATCCAGTTCATTACCGAAGACCTTTTTCAAAAATAATTAAAATTGCCCGAGAAATTTCACAAAAACATAAGCTTTGTCAAAATCCATACCAACCATCATGATTTTTCCGAAAAAAATTAAAAAAGTTTAAAACAAAAGCAATCCCCACATATTTGGTATCTACGTGTTTGAAATTTAATATCCAGTTCATTACCGAAGACCTTTTTCAAAAATAATTAAAATTGCCCGATAAATTTCAAAAAAACATAAGCTTTGTCAAAATCCATACCAACCATCATGATTTTTCCGAAAAAAATTAAAAAAGTTTAAAACAAAAGCAATCCCCACATATTTGGTATCTACGTGTTCGAAATTTAATATCCAGTTCATTTCCGAAGACCTTTTTCAAAAATAATTAAAATTGCCCGAGAAATTTCACAAAAACATAAGCTTTGTCAAAATCCATACCAACTATCATGATTTTTCCGAAAAAAATTAAAAAAGTTTAAAACAAAAGCAATCCCCACATATTTGGTATCTACGTGTTCGAAATTTAATATCCAGTTCATTTCCGAAGACCTTTTTCAAAAATAATTAAAATTGCCCGAGAAATTTCACAAAAACATAAGCTTTGTCAAAATCCATACCAACCATCATGATTTTTCCGAAAAAAATTAAAAAAGTTTAAAACAAAAGCAATCCCCACATATTTGGTATCTACGTGTTCGAAATTTAATTTCCAGTTAACTTCCGACGACCTTTTTCAAAAATAATTAAATTTGCCCGAGATATTTCACAAAAACATAAGCTTTGTCAAAATCCATACCAACTATCATGATTTTTCCGAAAAAAATTAAAAAAGTTTAAAACAAAAGCAATCCCCACATATTTGGTATCTACGTGTTCGAAATTTAATTTCCAGTTCATTTCCAAAGACCTTTTTCAAAAATAATTTAAATTGCCCGAGAAATTTCACAAAAACATAAGCTTTGTCAAAATCCATACCAACCATCATGATTTTTCCGAAAAAAATTAAAAAAGTTTAAAACAAAAGCAATCCCCACATATTTGGTATCTACGTGTTCGAAATTTAATTTCCAGTTTATTTCCGAAGACCTTTTTCAAAAATAATTAAAATTGCCCGAGAAATTTCACAAAAACATAAGCCATACCAACCATCATGATTTTCCATACCAACCATCATGATTTTTCCGAAAAAAATTAAAAAAGTTTAAAACAAAAGCAATCCCCACATATTTGGTATCTACGTTTTCGAAATTTAATTTCCAGTTCATTTTTTTGAAAAAAATAATTAAAATTGCCCGAGAAATTTCAAAAAAACATAAGCTTTGTCAAAATCCATACCAACCATCATGATTTTTCCGAAAAAAATTAAAAAAGTTTAAAACAAAAGCAATCCCCACATATTTGGTATCTACGTGTTCGAAATTTAATTTCCAGTTCATTTCCGACGACCTTTTTCAAAAATAATTAAAATTGCCCGAGAAATTTCACAAAAACATAAGCTTGGTCAAAATCCATACCAACCATCATGATTTTTCCGAAAAAAATTAAAAAAGTTTAAAACAAAAGCAATCCCCACATATTTGGTATCTACGTGTTCGAAATTTAATTTCCAGTTCATTTCCGAAGACCTTTTTCAAAAATAATTAAAATTGCCCGAGAAATTTCACAAAAACATAAGCTTTGTCAAAATCCATACCAACCATCATGATTTTTCCGAAAAAAATTAAAAAATTTTAAAACAAAAGCAATCCCCACATATTTGGTATCTACGTGTTCGAAATTTAATTTCCAGTTCATTTCCGAAGACCTTTTTCAAAAATAATTAAAATTGCCCGAGAAATTTCAAAAAAACATAAGCTTTGTCAAAATCCATACCAACCATCATGATTTTTCCGAAAAAAATTAAAAAAGTTTAAAACAAAAGCAATCCCCACATATTTGGTATCTACCTGTTCGAATTTAATTTCCAGTTCATTTCCGACGACCTTTTTCAAAAATAATTAAAATTGCCCGAGAAATTTCACAAAAACATAAGCTTGGTCAAAATCCATACCAACCATCATGATTTTTCCGAAAAAAATTAAAAAAGTTTAAAACATAAGCAATCCCCACATATTTGGTATCTAGGTGTTCGAAATTTAATTTCCAGTTCATTTCCGAAGACCTTTTTCAAAAATAATTAAAATTGCCCGATAAATTTCAAAAAAACATAAGCTTTGTCAAAATCCATACCAACCATCATGATTTTTCCGAAAAAAATTAAAAAAGTTTAAAACAAAAGCAATCCCCGCATATTTAGTATCTACGTGTTCGAAATTTAATATCCAGTTCATTACCGAAGACCTTTTTCAAAAATAATTAAAATTGCCCGAGAAATTTCACAAAAACATAAGCTTTGTCAAAATCCATACCAACCATCATGATTTTTCCGAAAAAAATTAAAAAAGTTTAAAACAAAAGCAATCCCCACATATTTGGTATCTACGTGTTCGAAATTTAATATCCAGTTCATTACCGAAGACCTTTTTCAAAAATAATTAAAATTGCGCGATAAATTTCAAAAAAACATAAGCTTTGTCAAAATCCATACCAACCATCATAATTTTTCCGAAAAAAATTAAAAAAGTTTAAAACAAAAGCAATCCCTGCATATTTGGTATCTACGTGTTCGAAATTTAATTTCCAGTTCATTTCCGAAGACCTTTTTCAAAAATAATTAAAATTGCCCGATAAATTTCAAAAAAACATAAGCTTTGTCAAAATCCATACCAACTATCATGATTTTTCCGAAAAAAATTAAAAAAGTTTAAAACAAAAGCAATCCCCACATATTTGGTATCAACGTGTTCGAAATTTAATATCCAGTTCATTACCGAAGACCTTTTTCAAAAATAATTAAAATTGCCCGAGAAATTTCACAAAAACATAAGCTTGGTCAAAATCCATACCAACCATCATGATTTTTCCGAAAAAAATTAAAAAAGTTTAAAACAAAAGCAATCCCCCATATTTGGTATCTACGTGTTCGAAATTTAATTTCCAGTTCATTTCCGAAGACCTTTTTCAAAAATAATTAAAATTGCCCGATAAATTTCAAAAAAACATAAGCTTTGTCAAAATCCATACCAACTATCATGATTTTTCCGAAAAAAATTAAAAAAGTTTAAAACAAAAGCAATCCCCACATATTTGGTATCAACGTGTTCGAAATTTAATATCCAGTTCATTACCGAAGACCTTTTTCAAAAATAATTAAAATTGCCCGAGAAATTTCACAAAAACATAAGCTTGGTCAAAATCCATACCAACCATCATGATTTTTCCGAAAAAAATTAAAAAAGTTTAAAACAAAAGCAATCCCCACATATTTGGTATCTACATGTTCGAAATTTAATTTCCAGTTCATTTCCGACCACCTTTTCAAAAATAATTAAAATTGCCCCAGAAATTTCACAAAAACATAAGCTTTGTCAAAATCCATACCAACCATCATGATTTTTCCGAAAAAAATTAAAAAAGTTTAAAACCAAAGCAATCCCCACATATTTGGTATCTACGTGTTCGAAATTTAATATCCAGTTCATTACCGAAGACCTTTTTCAAAAATAATTAAAATTGCCCGATAAATTTCAAAAAAACATAAGCTTTGTCAAAATCCATACCAACCATCATGATTTTTCCGAAAAAAATTAAAAAAGTTTAAAACAAAATCAATCCCCACATATTTGGTATCTACGTGTTCGAAATTTAATTTCCAGTTCATTTCCGACGACCTTTTTAAAAATAATTAAAATTGCCCGAGAAATTTCACAAAAATATAAGCTTGGTCAAAATCCATACCAACCATCATGATTTTTCCGAAAAAAATTAAAAAAGTTTAAAACAAAAGCAATCCCCACATATTTGGTATCTACGTGTTCGAAATTTAATTTCCAGTTCATTTCCGACGACCTTTTTCAAAAATAATTAAAATTGCCCGATAAATTTCAAAAAAACATAAGCTTTGTCAAAATCCATACCAACTATCATGATTTTTCCGAAAAAAATTAAAAAAGTTTAAAACAAAAGGAATCCCCACATATTTGGTATCAACGTGTTCGAAATTTAATATCCAGTTCATTACCGAAGACCTTTTTCAAAAATAATTAAAATTGCCCGAGAAATTTCACAAAAACATAAGCTTGGTCAAAATCCATACCAACCATCATGATTTTTCCGAAAAAAATTAAAAAAGTTTAAAACAAAAGCAATCCCCACATATTTGGTATCTACGTGTTCGAAATTTAATATCCAGTTCATTACCGAAGACCTTTTTCAAAAATAATTAAAATTGCCCGATAAATTTCAAAAAAACATAAGCTTTGTCAAAATCCATACCAACCATCATGATTTTTCCGAAAAAAATTAAAAAAGTTTAAAACAAAAGCAATCCCCACATATTTGGTATCTACGTGTTCGAAATTTAATATCCAGTTCATTTCCGAAGACCTTTTTCAAAAATAATTAAAATTGCCCGAGAAATTTCACAAAAACATAAGCTTTGTCAAAATCCATACCAACTATCATGATTTTTCCGAAAAAAATTAAAAAAGTTTAAAACAAAAGCAATCCCCACATATTTGGTATCTACGTGTTCGAAATTTAATATCCAGTTCATTTCCGAAGACCTTTTTCAAAAATAATTAAAATTGCCCGAGAAATTTCACAAAAACATAAGCTTTGTCAAAATCCATACCAACTATCATGATTTTTCCGAAAAAATTTAAAAAAGTTTAAAACAAAAGCAATCCCCACATATTTGGTATCTACGTGTTCGAAATTTAATATCCAGTTCATTTCCGAAGACCTTTTTCAAAAATAATTAAAATTGCCCGATAAATTTCACAAAAACATAAGCTTTGTCAAAATCCATACCAACCATCATGATTTTTCCGAAAAAAATTAAAAAAGTTTAAAACAAAAGCAATCCCCACATATTTGGTATCTACGTGTTCGAAATTTAATTTCCAGTTCATTTCCGAAGACCTTTTTCAAAAATAATTAAAATTGCCCGAGAAATTTCACAAAAACATAAGCTTGGTCAAAATCCATACCAACCATCATGATTTTTCCGAAAAAAATTAAAAAAGTTTAAAACAAAAGCAATCCCCACATATTTGGTATCTACGTGTTCGAAATTTAATATCCAGTTCATTTCCGAAGACCTTTTTCAAAAATAATTAAAATTGCCCGATAAATTTCACAAAAACATAAGCTTTGTCAAAATCCATACCAACCATCATGATTTTTCCGAAAAAAATTAAAAGAGTTTAAAACAAAAGCAATCCCCACATATTTGGTATCTACGTGTTCGAAATTTAATTTCCAGTTCATTTCCGACGACCTTTTTCAAAAATAATTAAAATTGCCCGAGAAATTTCACAAAAACATAAGCTTTGTCAAAATCCATACCAACCATCATGATTTTTCCGAAAAAAATTAAAAAAGTTTAAAACAAAAGCAATCCCCACATATTTGGTATCTACGTGTTCGAAATTTAATTTCCAGTTCATTTCCGACGACCTTTTTCAAAAATAATTAAAATTGCCCGAGAAATTTCACAAAAACATAAGCTTTGTCAAAATCCATACCAACTATCATGATTTTTCCGAAAAAAATTAAAAAAGTTTAAAACAAAAGCAATCCCCACATGTTTGGTATCTACGTGTTCGAAATTTAATATCCAGTTCATTTCCGAAGACCTTTTTAAAAATAATTAAAATTGCCCGAGAAATTTCACAAAAACATAAGCTTTGTCAAAATCCATACCAACCATCATGATTTTTCCGAAAAAAATTAAAAAAGTTTAAAACAAAAGCAATCCCCACATATTTGGTATCTACGTGTTCGAAATTTAATATCCAGTTCATTTCCGAAGACCTTTTTCAAAAATAATTAAAATTGCCCGAGAAATTTCACAAAAACATAAGCTTTGTCAAAATCCATACCAACTATCATGATTTTTCCGAAAAAAATTAAAAAAGTTTAAAACAAAAGCAATCCCCACATATTTGGTATCTACGTGTTCGAAATTTAATATCCAGTTCATTTCCGAAGACCTTTTTCAAAAATAATTAAAATTGCCCGATAAATTTCACAAAAACATAAGCTTTGTCAAAATCCATACCAACCATCATGATTTTTCCAAAAAAAATTAAAAAAGTTTAAAATAAAAGCAATCCCCACATATTTGGTATCTACGTGTTCGAAATTTAATTTCCAGTTCATTTCCGACGACCTTTTTCAAAAATAATTAAAATTGCCCGAGAAATTTCACAAAAACATAAGCTTTGTCAAAATCCATACCAACCATCATGATTTTTCCGAAAAAAATTAAAAAAGTTTAAAACAAAAGCAATCCCCACATATTTGGTATCTACGTGTTCGAAATTTAATTTCCAGTTCATTTCCGACGACCTTTTTCAAAAATAATTAAAATTGCCCGAGAAATTTCACAAAAACATAAGCTTGGTCAAAATCCATACCAACCATCATGATTTTTCCGAAAAAAATTAAAAAAGTTTAAAACAAAAGCAATCCCCACATATTTGGTATCTACGTGTTCGAAATTTAATATCCAGTTCATTTCCGAAGACCTTTTTCAAAAATAATTAAAATTGCCCGATAAATTTCACAAAAACATAAGCTTTGTCAAAATCCATACCAACCATCATGATTTTTCCGAAAAAAATTAAAAAAGTTTAAAACAAAAGCAATCCCCACATATTTGGTATCTACGTGTTCGAAATTTAATTTGCAGTTCATTTCCGACGACCTTTTTCAAAAATAATTAAAATTGCCCGAGAAATTTCACAAAAACATAAGCTTTGTCAAAATCCATACCAACTATCATGATTTTTCCGAAAAAAATTAAAAAAATTTAAAACAAAAGCAATCCCCACATATTTGGTATCTACGTGTTCGAAATTTAATATCCAGTTCATTACCGAAGACCTTTTTCAAAAATAATTAAAATTGCCCGAGAAATTTCACAAAAACATAAGCTTTGTCAAAATCCATACCAACCATCATGATTTTTCCGAAAAAAATTAAAACAGTTTAAAACAAAAGCAATCCCCACATATTTGGTATCTACGTGTTCGAAATTTAATATCCAGTTCATTTCCGAAGACCTTTTTCAAAAATAATTAAAATTGCCCGAGAAATTTCACAAAAACATAAGCTTTGTCAAAATCCATACCAACTATCATGATTTTTCCGAAAAAAATTAAAAAAGTTTAAAACAAAAGCAATCCCCACATATTTGGTATCTACGTGTTCGAAATTTAATATCCAGTTCATTTCCGAAGACCTTTTTCAAAAATAATTAAAATTGCCCGAGAAATTTCACAAAAACATAAGCTTTGTCAAAATCCATACCAACCATCATGATTTTTCCGAAAAAAATTAAAAAAGTTTAAAACAAAAGCAATCCCCACATATTTGGTATCTACGTGTTCGAAATTTAATATCCAGTTCATTTCCGAAGACCTTTTTCAAAAATAATTAAAATTGCCCGAGAAATTTCACAAAAACATAAGCTTTGTCAAAATCCATACCAACTATCATGATTTTTCCGAAAAAAATTAAAAAAGTTTAAAACAAAAGCAATCCCCACATATTTGGTATCTACGTGTTCGAAATTTAATATCCAGTTCATTTCCGAAGACCTTTTTCAAAAATAATTAAAATTGCCCGATAAATTTCACAAAAACATAAGCTTTGTCAAAATCCATACCAACCATCATGATTTTTCCGAAAAAAATTAAAAAAGTTTAAAACAAAAGCAATCCCCACATATTTGGTATCTACGTGTTCGAAATTTAATTTCCAGTTCATTTCCGAAGACCTTTTTCAAAAATAATTAAAATTGCCCGAGAAATTTCACAAAAACATAAGCTTGGTCAAAATCCATACCAACTATCATGATTTTTCCGAAAAAAATTAAAAAAGTTTAAAACAAAAGCAACCCCCGCATATTTGGTATCTACGTGTTCGAAATTTAATATCCAGTTCATTTCCGAAGACCTTTTTCAAAAATAATTAAAATTGCCCGATAAATTTCACAAAAACATAAGCTTTGTCAAAATCCATACCAACCATCATGATTTTTCCGAAAAAAATTAAAAAAGTTTAAAACAAAAGCAATCCCCACATATTTGGTATCTACGTGTTCGAAATTTAATTTCCAGTTCATTTCCGAAGACCTTTTTCAAAAATAATTAAAATTGCCCGAGAAATTTCACAAAAACATAAGCTTGGTCAAAATCCATACCAACCATCATGATTTTTCCGAAAAAAATTAAAAAAGTTTAAAACAAAAGCAATCCCCACATATTTGGTATCTACGTGTTCGAAATTTAATATCCAGTTCATTTCCGAAGACCTTTTTCAAAAATAATTAAAATTGCCCGATAAATTTCACAAAAACATAAGCTTTGTCAAAATCCATACCAACCATCATGATTTTTCCGAAAAAAATTAAAAAAGTTTAAAATAAAAGCAATCCCCACATATTTGGTATCTACGTGTTCGAAATTTAATTTCCAGTTCATTTCCGAAGACCTTTTTCAAAAATAATTAAAATTGCCCGAGAAATTTCACAAAAACATAAGCTTGGTCAAAATCCATACCAACCATCATGATTTTTCCGAAAAAAATTAAAAAAGTTTAAAACAAAAGCAATCCCCGCATATTTGGTATCTACGTGTTCGAAATTTAATTTCCAGTTCATTTCCGAAGACCTTTTTCAAAAATAATTAAAATTGCCCGAGAAATTTCACAAAAACATAAGCTTTGTCATAATCCATACCAACTATCATGATTTTTCCGAAAAAAATTAAAAAAGTTTAAAACAAAAGCAATCCCCACATATTTGGTATCTACGTGTTCGAAATTTAATATCCAGTTCATTTCCGACGACCTTTTTCAAAAATAATTAAAATTGCCCGAGAAATTTCACAAAAACATAAGCTTGGTCAAAATCCATACCAACCATCATGATTTTTCCGAAAAAAATTAAAAAAGTTTAAAACAAAAGCAATCCCCACATATTTGGTATCTACGTGTTCGAAATTTAATTTCCAGTTCATTTCCGACGACCTTTTTCAAAAATAATTAAAATTGCCCGAGAAATTTCACAAAAACATAAGCTTTGTCAAAATCCATACAAACTATCATGATTTTTCCGAAAAAAATTAAAAAAGTTTAAAACAAAAGCAATCCCCACATATTTGGTATCTACGTGTTCGAAATTTAATATCCAGTTCATTACCGAAGACCTTTTTCAAAAATAATTAAAATTGCCCGAGAAATTTCACAAAAACATAAGCTTTGTCAAAATCCATACCAACCATCATGATTTTTCCGAAAAAAATTAAAAAAGTTTAAAACAAAAGCAATCCCCACATATTTGGTATCTACGTGTTCGAAATTTAATTTCCAGTTCATTTCCGAAGACCTTTTTCAAAAATAATTAAAATTGCCCGAGAAATTTAACAAAAACATAAGCTTTGTCAAAATCCATACCAACCATCATGATTTTTCCGAAAAAAATTAAAAAAGTTTAAAACAAAAGCAATCCCCACATATTTGGTATCTACGTGTTCGAAATTTAATATCCAGTTCATTTCCGAAGACCTTTTTCAAAAATAATTAAAATTGCCCGAGAAATTTCACAAAAACATAAGCTTTGTCAAAATCCATACCAACTATCATGATTTTTCCGAAAAAAATTAAAAAAGTTTAAAACAAAAGCAATCCCCACATATTTGGTATCTACGTGTTCGAAATTTAATATCCAGTTCATTTCCGAAGACCTTTTTCAAAAATAATTAAAATTGCCCGATAAATTTCACAAAAACATAAGCTTTGTCAAAATCCATACCAACCATCATGATTTTTCCGAAAAAAATTAAAAAAGTTTAGAACAAAAGCAATCCCCATATATTTGGTATTTACATGTTCGAAATTTAATTTCCAGTTCATTTCCGAAGACCTTTTTCAAAAATAATTAAAATTGCCCGAGAAATTTCACAAAAACATAAGCTTTGTCAAAATCCATACCAACCATCATGATTTTTCCGAAAAAAATAAAAAAAGTTTTAAACAAAAGCAATCCCCGCATATTTGGTATCTACGTGTTCGAAATTTAATATCCAGTTCATTACCGAAGACCTTTTTCAAAAATAATTAAAATTGCCCGAGAAATTTCACAAAAACATAAGCTTTGTCAAAATCCATACCAACCATCATGATTTTTCCGAAAAAAATTAAAAAAGTTTAAAACAAAAGCAATCCCCACATATTTGGTATCTACGTGTTCGAAATTTAATTTCCAGTTCATTTCCGAAGACCTTTTTCAAAAATAATTAAAATTGCCCGAGAAATTTCACAAAAACATAAGCTTTGTCAAAATCCATACAAACTATCATGATTTTTCCGAAAAAAATTAAAAAAGTTTAAAACAAAAGCAATCCCCACATATTTGGTATCTACGTGTTCGAAATTTAATATCCAGTTCATTACCGAAGACCTTTTTCAAAAATAATTAAAATTGCCCGAGAAATTTCACAAAAACATAAGCTTTGTCAAAATCCATACCAACCATCATGATTTTTCCGAAAAAAATTAAAAAAGTTTAAAACAAAAGCAATCCTCATATATTTGGTATCTACGTGTTCGAAATTTAATTTCCAGTTCATTTCCGAAGACCTTTTTCAAAAATAATTAAAATTGCCCGAGAAATTTAACAAAAACATAAGCTTTGTCAAAATCCATACCAACCATCATGATTTTTCCGAAAAAAATTAAAAAAGTTTAAAACAAAAGCAATCCCCGCATATTTGGTATCTACGTGTTCGAAATTTAATATCCAGTTCATTACCGAAGACCTTTTTCAAAAATAATTAAAATTGCCCGAGAAATTTCACAAAAACATAAGCTTTGTCAAAATCCATACCAACCATCATGATTTTTCCGAAAAAAATTAAAAAAATTTAAAACAAAAGCAATCCCCACATATTTGGTATCTACGTGTTCGAAATTTAATTTCCAGTTCATTTCCGAAGACCTTTTTCAAAAATAATTAAAATTGCCCGAGAAATTTAACAAAAACATAAGCTTTGTCAAAATCCATACCAACCATCATGATTTTTCCGAAAAAAATTAAAAAAGTTTAAAACAAAAGCAATCCCCACATATTTGGTATCTACGTGTTCGAAATTTAATATCCAGTTCATTTCCGAAGACCTTTTTCAAAAATAATTAAAATTGCCCGATAAATTTCACAAAAACATAAGCTTTGTCAAAATCCATACCAACTATCATGATTTTTCCGAAAAAAATTAAAAAAGTTTAAAACAAAAGCAATCCCCACATATTTGGTATCTACGTGTTCGAAATTTAATTTCCAGTTCATTTCCGAAGACCTTTTTCAAAAATAATTAAAATTGCCCGAGAAAATTCACAAAAACATAAGCTTTGTCAAAATCCATACCAACCATCATGATTTTTCCGAAAAAAATTAAAAAAGTTTAAAACAAAAGCAATCCCCACATATTTGGTATCTACGTGTTCGAAATTTAATATCCAGTTCATTTCCGAAGACCATTTTCAAAAATAATTAAAATTGCCCGATAAATTTCACAAAAACATAAGCTTTGTCAAAATCCATACCAACCATCATGATTTTTCCGAAAAAAATTAAAAAAGTTTAAAACAAAAGCAATCCCCACATATTTGGTATCTACGTGTTCGAAATTTAATTTCCAGTTCATTTCCGAAGACCTTTTTCAAAAATAATTAAAATTGCCCGAGAAATTTCACAAAAACATAAGCTTGGTCAAAATCCATACCAACCATCATGATTTTTCCGAAAAAAATTAAAAAAGTTTAAAACAAAAGCAATCCCCGCATATTTGGTATCTACGTGTTCGAAATTTAATTTCCAGTTCATTTCCGAAGACCTTTTTCAAAAATAATTAAAATTGCCCGAGAAATTTCACAAAAACATAAGCTTGGTCAAAATCCATATCAACTATCATGATTTTTCCGAAAAAAATTAAAAAAGTTTAAAACAAAAGCAATCCCCACATATTTGGTATCTACGTGTTCGAAATTTAATATCCAGTTCATTTCCGAAGACCTTTTTCAAAAATAATTAAAATTGCCCGATAAATTTCACAAAAACATAAGCTTTGTCAAAATCCATACCAACCATCATGATTTTTCCGAAAAAAATTAAAAAAGTTTAAAACAAAAGCAATCCCCACATATTTGGTATCTACGTGTTCGAAATTTAATATCCAGTTCATTTCCGACGACCTTTTTCAAAAATAATTAAAATTGCCCGAGAAATTTCACAAAAACATAAGCTTGGTCAAAATCCATACCAACCATCATGATTTTTCCGAAAAAAATTAAAAAAGTTTAAAACAAAAGCAATCCCCACATATTTGGTATCTACGTGTTCGAAATTTAATTTCCAGTTCATTTTCGACGACCTTTTTCAAAAATAATTAAAATTGCCCGAGAAATTTCACAAAAACATAAGCTTTGTCAAAATCCATACAAACTATCATGATTTTTCCGAAAAAAATTAAAAAAGTTTAAAACAAAAGCAATCCCCACATATTTGGTATCTACGTGTTCGAAATTTAATTTCCAGTTCATTTCCGACGACCTTTTTCAAAAATAATTAAAATTGCCCGAGAAATTTCACAAAAACATAAGCTTTGTCAAAATCCATACCAACCATCATGATTTTTCCGAAAAAAATTAAAAAAGTTTAAAACAAAAGCAATCCCCACATATTTGGTATCTACGTGTTCGAAATTTAATTTCCAGTTCATTTCCGAAGACCTTTTTCAAAAATAATTAAAATTGCCCGAGAAATTTCACAAAAACATAAGCTTTGTCAAAATCCATACCAACCATCATGATTTTTCCGAAAAAAATTAAAAAAGTTTAAAACAAAAGCAATCCCCACATATTTGGTATCTACGTGTTCGAAATTTAATTTCCAGTTCATTTCCGAAGACCTTTTTCAAAAATAATTAAAATTCCCCGAGAAATTTCAAAAAAACATAAGCTTTTTCAAAAATAATTAAAATTGCCCGA
The DNA here is from genome assembly GCA_963932195.1 of Empis livida. Classification (NCBI taxonomy): domain Eukaryota; kingdom Metazoa; phylum Arthropoda; class Insecta; order Diptera; family Empididae; genus Empis; species Empis livida. The sequence goes on from OZ010645.1 coordinate 43,999,217, forward strand.
GAAATTTCACAAAAACATAAGCTTTGTCAAAATCCATACCAACCATCATGATTTTTCCGAAAAAAATTAAAAAAGTTTAAAACAAAAGCAATCCCCACATATTTGGTATCTACGTGTTCGAAATTTAATTTCCAGTTCATTTCCGACGACCTTTTTCAAAAATAATTAAAATTGCCCGAGAAATTTCACAAAAACATAAGCTTTGTCAAAATCCATACCAACCATCATGATTTTTCCGAAAAAAATTAAAAAAGTTTAAAACAAAAGCAATCCCCACATATTTGGTATCTACGTGTTCGAAATTTAATTTCCAGTTCATTTCCGAAGACCTTTTTCAAAAATAATTAAAATTGCCCGAGAAATTTCACAAAAACATAAGCTTTGTCAAAATCCATACCAACCATCATGATTTTTCCGAAAAAAATTAAAAAAGTTTAAAACAAAAGCAATCCCCACATATTTGGTATCTACGTGTTCGAAATTTAATTTCCAGTTCATTTCCGAAGACCTTTTTCAAAAATAATTAAAATTGCCCGAGAAATTTCACAAAAACATAAGCTTTGTCAAAATCCATACCAACCATCATGATTTTTCCGAAAAAAATTAAAAAAGTTTTAAACAAAAGCAATCCCCGCATATTTGGTATCTACGTGTTCGAAATTTAATATCCAGTTCATTACCGAAGACCTTTTTCAAAAATAATTAAAATTGCCCGAGAAATTTCACAAAAACATAAGCTTTGTCAAAATCCATACCAACCATCATGATTTTTCCGAAAAAAATTAAAAAAGTTTAAAACAAAAGCAATCCCCACATATTTGGTATCTACATGTTCGAAATTTAATTTCCAGTTCATTTCCGAAGACCTTTTTCAAAAATAATTAAAATTGCCCGAGAAATTTCACAAAAACATAAGCTTTGTCAAAATCCATACCAACCATCATGATTTTTCCGAAAAAAATTAAAAAAGTTTAAAACAAAAGCAATCCCCACATATTTGGTATCTACGTGTTCGAAATTTAATTTCCAGTTCATTTCCGAAGACCTTTTTCAAAAATAATTAAAATTGCCCGAGAAATTTCAAAAAAATATAAGCTTTGTCAAAATCCATACCAACCATCATGATTTTTCCGAAAAAAATTAAAAAAGTTTAAAACAAAAGCAATCCCCACATATTTGGTATCTACGTGTTCGAAATTTAATTTCCAGTTGATTTCCGAAGACCTTTTTCAAAAATAATTAAAATTGCCCGAGAAATTTCACAAAAACATAAGCTTTGTCAAAATCCATACCAACCATCATGATTTTTCCGAAAAAAATTAAAAAAGTTTAAAACAAAAGCAATCCCCACATATTTGGTATCTACGTGTTCGAAATTTAATTTCCAGTTCATTTCCGAAGACCTTTTTCAAAAATAATTAAAATTCCCCGAGAAATTTCAAAAAAACATAAGCTTTTTCAAAAATAATTAAAATTGCCCGAGAAATTTCACAAAAACATAAGCTTGGTCAAAATCCATACCAACCATCATGATTTTTCCGAAAAAAATTAAAAAAGTTTAAAACAAAAGCAATCCCCACATATTTGGTATCTACGTGTTCGAAATTTAATTTCCAGTTCATTTTCGACGACCTTTTTCAAAAATAATTAAAATTGCCCGAGAAATTTCACAAAAACATAAGCTTTGTCAAAATCCATACCAACCATCATGATTTTTCCGAAAAAAATTAAAAAAGTTTAAAACAAAAGCAATCCCCACATATTTGGTATCTACGTGTTCGAAATTTAATTTCCAGTTCATTTCCGAAGACCTTTTTCAAAAATAATTAAAATTGCCCGAGAAATTTCACAAAAACATAAGCTTGGTCAAAATCCATACCAACCATCATGATTTTTCCGAAAAAAATTAAAAAAGTTTAAAACAAAAGCAATCCCCGCATATTTGGTATCTACGTGTTCGAAATTTAATTTCCAGTTCATTTCCGAAGACCTTTTTCAAAAATAATTAAAATTGCCCGATAAATTTCAAAAAAACATAAGCTTTGTCAAAATCCATACCAACCATCATGATTTTTCCGAAAAAAATTAAAAAAGTTTAAAACAAAAGCAATCCCCACATATTTGGTATCTACGTGTTCGAAATTTAATTTCCAGTTCATTTCCGACGACCTTTTTCAAAAATAATTAAAATTGCCCGAGAAATTTCACAAAAACATAAGCTTGGTCAAAATCCATACCAACCATCATGATTTTTCCGAAAAAAATTAAAAAAGTTTAAAACAAAAGCAATCCCCACATATTTGGTATCTACGTGTTCGAAATTTAATATCCAGTTCATTTCCGAAGACCTTTTTCAAAAATAATTAAAATTGCCCGATAAATTTCAAAAAAACATAAGCTTTGTCAAAATCCATACCAACCATCATGATTTTTCCGAAAAAAATTAAAAAAGTTTAAAACAAAAGCAATCCCCGCATATTTGGTATCTACGTGTTCGAAATTTAATATCCAGTTCATTACCGAAGACCTTTTTCAAAAATAATTAAAATTGCCCGATAAATTTCAAAAAAACATAAGCTTTGTCAAAATCCATACCAACCATCATGATTTTTCCGAAAAAAATTAAAAAAGTTTAAAACAAAAGCAATCCCCACATATTTGGTATCTACGTGTTCGAAATTTAATTTCCAGTTCATTTCCGACGACCTTTTCAAAAATAATTAAAATTGCCCGAGAAATTTCACAAAAACATAAGCTTTGTCATAATCCATACCAACCATCATGATTTTTCCGAAAAAATTAAAAAAGTTTAAAACAAAAGCAATCCCCACATATTTGGTATCTACGTGTTCGAAATTTAATTTCCAGTTCATTTCCGACGACCTTTTTCAAAAATAATTAAAATTGCCCGAGAAATTTCACAAAAACATAAGCTTGGTCAAAATCCATACCAACCATCATGATTTTTCCGAAAAAAATTAAAAAAGTTTAAAACAAAAGCAATCCCCACATATTTGGTATCTACGTGTTCGAAATTTAATATCCAGTTCATTTCCGAAGACCTTTTTCAAAAATAATTAAAATTGCCCGATAAATTTCAAAAAAACATAAGCTTTGTCAAAATCCATACCAACCATCATGATTTTTCCGAAAAAAATTAAAAAAGTTTAAAACAAAAGCAATCCCCGCATATTTGGTATCTACGTGTTCGAAATTTAATATCCAGTTCATTACCGAAGACCTTTTTCAAAAATAATTAAAATTGCCCGATAAATTTCAAAAAAACATAAGCTTTGTCAAAATCCATACCAACCATCATGATTTTTCCGAAAAAAATTAAAAAAGTTTAAAACAAAAGCAATCCCCACATATTTGGTATCTACGTGTTCGAAATTTAATTTCCAGTTCATTTCCGACGACCTTTTCAAAAATAATTAAAATTGCCCGAGAAATTTCACAAAAACATAAGCTTTGTCATAATCCATACCAACCATCATGATTTTTCCGAAAAAATTAAAAAAGTTTAAAACAAAATCAATCCCCACATATTTGGTATCTACGTGTTCGAAATTTAATTTCCAGTTCATTTCCGACGACCTTTTTCAAAAATAATTAAAATTGCCCGAGAAATTTCACAAAAATATAAGCTTGGTCAAAATCCATACCAACCATCATGATTTTTCCGAAAAAAATTAAAAAAGTTTAAAACAAAAGCAATCCCCACATATTTGGTATCTACGTGTTCGAAATTTAATTTCCAGTTCATTTCCGAAGACCTTTTTCAAAAATAATTAAAATTGCCCGAGAAATTTCACAAAAACATAAGCTTTGTCAAAATCCATACCAACTATCATGATTTTTCCGAAAAAAAATAAAAAAATTTAAAACAAAAGCAATCCCCACATATTTGGTATCTACGTGTTCGAACTTTAATATCCAGTTCATTACCGAAGACCTTTTTCAAAAATAATTAAAATTGCCCGAGAAATTTCACAAAAACATAAGCTTTGTCAAAATCCATACCAACCATCATGATTTTTCCGAAAAAAATTAAAAAAGTTTAAAACAAAAGCAATCCCCACATATTTGGTATCTACGTGTTCGAAATTTAATTTCCAGTTCATTTCCGAAGACCTTTTTCAAAAATAATTAAAATTGCCCGAGAAATTTCACAAAAACATAAGCTTTGTCAAAATCCATACCAACCATCATGATTTTTCCGAAAAAAATTAAAAAAGTTTAAAACAAAAGCAATCCCCACATATTTGGTATCTACGTGTTCGAAATTTAATATCCAGTTCATTTCCGAAGACCTTTTTCAAAAATAATTAAAATTGCCCGAGAAATTTCACAAAAATATAAGCTTTGTCAAAATCCATACCAACTATCATGATTTTTCCGAAAAAAATTAAAAAAGTTTAAAACAAAAGCAATCCCCACATATTTGGTATCTACGTGTTCCAAATTTAATATCCAGTTTATTTCCGAAGACCTTTTTCAAAAATAATTAAAATTGCCCGATAAATTTCACAAAAACATAAGCTTTGTCAAAATCCAAACCATCATGATTTTTCCGAAAAAAATTAAAAAAGTTTAAAACAAAAGCAATCCCCACATATTTGGTATCTACGTGTTCGAAATTTAATTTCCAGTTCATTTCCGAAGACCTTTTTCAAAAATAATTAAAATTGCCCGAGAAATTTCACAAAAACATAAGCTTGGTCAAAATCCATACCAACCATCATGATTTTTCCGAAAAAAATTAAAAAAGTTTAAAACAAAAGCAATCCCCACATATTTGGTATCTACGTGTTCGAAATTTAATATCCAGTTCATTTCCGAAGACCTTTTTCAAAAATAATTAAAATTGCCCGATAAATTTCACAAAAACATAAGCTTTGTCAAAATCCATACCAACCATCATGATTTTTCCGAAAAAAATTAAAAAAGTTTAAAACAAAAGCAATCCCCACATATTTGGTATCTACGTGTTCGAAATTTAATTTCCAGTTCATTTCCGGCGACCTTTTCAAAAATAATTAAAATTGCCCGAGAAATTTCACAAAAACATAAACTTTGTCAAAATCCATACCAACCATCATGATTTTTCCGAAAAAAATTAAAAAAGTTTAAAACAAAAGCAATCCCCACATATTTGGTATCTACGTGTTCGAAATTTAATATCCAGTTCATTACCGAAGACCTTTTTCAAAAATAATTAAAATTGCCCGATAAATTTCAAAAAAACATAAGCTTTGTCAAAATCCATACCAACCATCATGATTTTTCCGAAAAAAATTAAAAAAGTTTAAAACAAAATCAATCCCCACATATTTGGTATCTACGTGTTCGAAATTTAATTTCCAGTTCATTTCCGAAGACCTTTTTCAAAAATAATTAAAATTGCCCGATAAATTTCACAAAAACATAAGCTGTGTCAAAATCCATACCAACCATCATGATTTTTCCGAAAAAAATTAAAAAAGTTTAAAACAAAAGCAATCCCCACATATTTGGTATCTACGTGTTCGAAATTTAATTTCCAGTTCATTTCCGGCGACCTTTTCAAAAATAATTAAAATTGCCCGAGAAATTTCACAAAAACATAAACTTTGTCAAAATCCATACCAACCATCATGATTTTTCCGAAAAAAATTAAAAAAGTTTAAAACAAAAGCAATCCCCACATATTTGGTATCTACGTGTTCGAAATTTAATATCCAGTTCATTACCGAAGACCTTTTTCAAAAATAATTAAAATTGCCCGATAAATTTCAAAAAAACATAAGCTTTGTCAAAATCCATACCAACCATCATGATTTTTCCGAAAAAAATTAAAAAAGTTTAAAACAAAATCAATCCCCACATATTTGGTATCTACGTGTTCGAAATTTAATTTCCAGTTCATTTCCGACGACCTTTTTCAAAAATAATTAAAATTGCCCGAGAAATTTCACAAAAATATAAGCTTGGTCAAAATCCATACCAACCATCATGATTTTTCCGAAAAAAATTAAAAAAGTTTAAAACAAAAGCAATCCCCACATATTTGGTATCTACGTGTTCGAAATTTAATTTCCAGTTCATTTCCGACGACCTTTTTCAAAAATAATTAAAATTGCCCGAGAAATTTCACAAAAACATAAGCTTTGTCAAAATCTATACCAACTATCATGATTTTTCCGAAAAAAATTAAAAAAATTTAAAACAAAAGCAATCCCCACATATTTGGTATCTATGTGTTCGAAATTTAATATCCAGTTCATTACCGAAGACCTTTTTCAAAAATAATTAAAATTGCCCGAGAAATTTCACAAAAACATAAGCTTTGTCAAAATCCATACCAACCATCATGATTTTTCCGTAAAAAATTAAAAAAGTTTAAAACAAAAGCAATCCCCACATATTTGGTATCTACGTGTTCGAAATTTAATTTCCAGTTCATTTCCGACGACCTTTTTCAAAAATAATTAAAATTGCCCGAGAAATTTCACAAAAACATAAGCTTTGTCAAAATCCATACCAACTATCATGATTTTTCCGAAAAAAATTAAAAAAGTTTAAAACAAAAGCAATCCCCACATATTTGGTATCTACGTGTTCGAAATTTAATATCCAGTTCATTTCCGAAGACCTTTTTCAAAAATAATTAAAATTGCCCGATAAATTTCACAAAAACATAAGCTTTGTCAAAATCCATACCAACCATCATGATTTTTCCGAAAAAAATTAAAAAAGTTTAAAACAAAAGCAATCCCCACATATTTGGTATCTACGTGTTCGAAATTTAATTTCCAGTTCATTTCCGAAGACCTTTTTCAAAAATAATTAAAATTGCCCGAGAAATTTCACAAAAACATAAGCTTGGTCAAAATCCATACCAACCATCATGATTTTTCCGAAAAAAATTAAAAAAGTTTAAAACAAAAGCAATCCCCGCATATTTGGTATCTACGTGTTCGAAATTTAATTTCCAGTTCATTTCCGAAGACCTTTTTCAAAAATAATTAAAATTGCCCGAGAAATTTCACAAAAACATAAGCTTTGTCAAAATCCATACCAACTATCATGATTTTTCCGAAAAAAATTAAAAAAGTTTAAAACAAAAGCAATCCCCACATATTTGGTATCTACGTGTTCGAAATTTAATATCCAGTTCATTTCCGACGACCTTTTTCAAAAATAATTAAAATTGCCCGAGAAATTTCACAAAAACATAAGCTTGGTCAAAATCCATACCAACCATCATGATTTTTCCGAAAAAAATTAAAAAAGTTTAAAACAAAAGCAATCCCCACATATTTGGTATCTACGTGTTCGAAATTTAATTTCCAGTTCATTTCCGACGACCTTTTTCAAAAATAATTAAAATTGCCCGAGAAATTTCACAAAAACATAAGCTTTGTCAAAATCCATACAAACTATCACGATTTTTCCGAAAAAACTTAAAAAAGTTTAAAACAAAAGCAATCCCCACATATTTGGTATCTACGTGTTCGAAATTTAATATCCAGTTCATTTCCGAAGACCTTTTTCAAAAATAATTAAAATTGCCCGAGAAATTTCACAAAAACATAAGCTTTGTCAAAATCCATACCAACTATCATGATTTTTCCGAAAAAAATTAAAAAAGTTTAAAACAAAAGCAATCCCCACATATTTGGTATCTACGTGTTCGAAATTCAATATCCAGTTCATTTCCGAAGACCTTTTTCAAAAATAATTAAAATTGCCCGATAAATTTCACAAAAACATAAGCTTTGTCAAAATCCATACCAACCATCATGATTTTTCCGAAAAAAATTAAAAAAGTTTAAAACAAAAGCAATCCCCACATATTTGGTATCTACGTGTTCGAAATTTAATTTCCAGTTCATTTCCGAAGACCTTTTTCAAAAATAATTAAAATTGCCCGAGAAATTTCACAAAAACATAAGCTTGGTCAAAATCCATACCAACTATCATGATTTTTCCGAAAAAAATTAAAAAAGTTTAAAACAAAAGCAATCCCCACATATTTGGTATCTACGTGTTCGAAATTTAATATCCAGTTCATTTCCGAAGACCTTTTTCAAAAATAATTAAAATTGCCCGATAAATTTCACAAAAACATAAGCTTTGTCAAAATCCATACCAACCATCATGATTTTTCCGAAAAAAATTAAAAAAGTTTAAAACAAAAGCAATCCCCACATATTTGGTATCTACGTGTTCGAAATTTAATTTCCAGTTCATTTCCGAAGACGTTTTTCAAAAATAATTAAAATTGCCCGAGAAATTTCACAAAAACATAAGCTTGGTCAAAATGCATACCAACCATCATGATTTTTCCGAAAAAAATTAAAAAAGTTTAAAACAAAAGCAATCCCCACATATTTGGTATCTACGTGTTCGAAATTTAATATCCAGTTCATTTCCGAAGACCTTTTTCAAAAATAATTAAAATTGCCCGATAAATTTCACAAAAACATAAGCTTTGTCAAAATCCATACCAACCATCATGATTTTTCCGAAAAAATTAAAAAAGTTTAAAACAAAAGCAATCCCCACATATTTGGTATCTCCCCACATCTACGTGTTCGAAATTTAATTTCCAGTTCATTTCCGAAGACCTTTTTCAAAAATAATTAAAATTGCCCGAGAAATTTCACAAAAACATAAGCTTGGTCAAAATCCATACCAACCATCATGATTTTTCCGAAAAAAATTAAAAAAGTTTAAAACAAAAGCAATCCCCGCATATTTGGTATCTACGTGTTCGAAATTTAATTTCCAGTTCATTTCCGAAGACCTTTTTCAAAAATAATTAAAATTGCCCGAGAAATTTCACAAAAACATAAGCTTTGTCAAAATCCATACCAACTATCATGATTTTTCCGAAAAAAATTAAAAAAGTTTAAAACAAAAGCAATCCCCACATATTTGGTATCTACGTGTTCGAAATTTAATTTCCAGTTCATTACCGAAGACCTTTTTCAAAAATAATTAAAATTGCCCGAGAAATTTCACAAAAACATAAGCTTGGTCAAAATCCATACCAACCATCATGATTTTTCCGAAAAAAATTAAAAAAGTTTAAAACAAAAGCAATCCCCACATATTTGGTATCTACGTGTTCGAAATTTAATTTCCAGTTCATTTCCGACGACCTTTTTCAAAAATAATTAAAATTGCCCGAGAAATTTCACAAAAACATAAGCTTTGTCAAAATCCATACAAACTATCATGATTTTTCCGAAAAAAATTAAAAAAGTTTAAAACAAAAGCAATCCCCACATATTTGGTATCTACGTGTTCGAAATTTAATATCCAGTTCATTTCCGAAGACCTTTTTCAAAAATAATTAAAATTGCCCGAGAAATTTCACAAAAACATAAGCTTTGTCAAAATCCATACCAACTATCATGATTTTTCCGAAAAAAATTAAAAAAGTTTAAAACAAAAGCAATCCCCACATATTTGGTATCTACGTGTTCGAAATTTAATATCCAGTTCATTTCCGAAGACCTTTTTCAAAAATAATTAAAATTGCCCGATAAATTTCACAAAAACATAAGCTTTGTCAAAATCCATACGAACCATCATGATTTTTCCGAAAAAAATTAAAAAAGTTTAAAACCAAAGCAATCCCCACATATTTGGTATCTACGTGTTCGAAATTTAATTTCCAGTTCATTTCCGAAGACCTTTTTCAAAAATAATTAAAATTGCCCGAGAAATTTCACAAAAACATAAGCTTGGTCAAAATCCATACCAACTATCATGATTTTTCCGAAAAAAATTAAAAAAGTTTAAAACAAAAGCAATCCCCACATATTTGGTATCTACGTGTTCGAAATTTAATTTCCAGTTCATTTCCGACGACCTTTTTCAAAAATAATTAAAATTGCCCGAGAAATTTCACAAAAACATAAGCTTGGTCAAAATCCATACCAACCATCATGATTTTTCCGAAAAAACTTAAAAAAGTTTAAAACAAAAGCAATCCCCACATATTTGGTATCTACGTGTTCGAAATTTAATATCCAGTTCATTTCCGAAGACCTTTTTCAAAAATAATTAAAATTGCCCGAGAAATTTCACAAAAACATAAGCTTTGTCAAAATCCATACCAACTATCATGATTTTTCCGAAAAAAATTAAAAAAGTTTAAAACAAAAGCAATCCCCACATATTTGGTATCTACGTGTTCGAAATTCAATATCCAGTTCATTTCCGAAGACCTTTTTCAAAAATAATTAAAATTGCCCGATAAATTTCACAAAAACATAAGCTTTGTCAAAATCCATACCAACCATCATGATTTTTCCGAAAAAAATTAAAAAAGTTTAAAACAAAAGCAATCCCCACATATTTGGTATCTACGTGTTCGAAATTTAATTTCCAGTTCATTTCCGAAGACCTTTTTCAAAAATAATTAAAATTGCCCGAGAAATTTCACAAAAACATAAGCTTGGTCAAAATCCATACCAACTATCATGATTTTTCCGAAAAAAATTAAAAAAGTTTAAAACAAAAGCAATCCCCACATATTTGGTATCTACGTGTTCGAAATTTAATATCCAGTTCATTTCCGAAGACCTTTTTCAAAAATAATTAAAATTGCCCGATAAATTTCACAAAAACATAAGCTTTGTCAAAATCCATACCAACCATCATGATTTTTCCGAAAAAAATTAAAAAAGTTTAAAACAAAAGCAATCCCCACATATTTGGTATCTACGTGTTCGAAATTTAATTTCCAGTTCATTTCCGAAGACGTTTTTCAAAAATAATTAAAATTGCCCGAGAAATTTCACAAAAACATAAGCTTGGTCAAAATGCATACCAACCATCATGATTTTTCCGAAAAAAATTAAAAAAGTTTAAAACAAAAGCAATCCCCACATATTTGGTATCTACGTGTTCGAAATTTAATATCCAGTTCATTTCCGAAGACCTTTTTCAAAAATAATTAAAATTGCCCGATAAATTTCACAAAAACATAAGCTTTGTCAAAATCCATACCAACCATCATGATTTTTCCGAAAAAAATTAAAAAAGTTTAAAACAAAAGCAATCCCCACATATTTGGTATCTACGTGTTCGAAATTTAATTTCCAGTTCATTTCCGAAGACCTTTTTCAAAAATAATTAAAATTGCCCGAGAAATTTCACAAAAACATAAGCTTGGTCAAAATCCATACCAACCATCATGATTTTTCCGAAAAAAATTAAAAAAGTTTAAAACAAAAGCAATCCCCGCATATTTGGTATCTACGTGTTCGAAATTTAATTTCCAGTTCATTTCCGAAGACCTTTTTCAAAAATAATTAAAATTGCCCGAGAAATTTCACAAAAACATAAGCTTTGTCAAAATCCATACCAACTATCATGATTTTTCCGAAAAAAATTAAAAAAGTTTAAAACAAAAGCAATCCCCACATATTTGGTATCTACGTGTTCGAAATTTAATTTCCAGTTCATTACCGAAGACCTTTTTCAAAAATAATTAAAATTGCCCGAGAAATTTCACAAAAACATAAGCTTGGTCAAAATCCATACCAACCATCATGATTTTTCCGAAAAAAATTAAAAAAGTTTAAAACAAAAGCAATCCCCACATATTTGGTATCTACGTGTTCGAAATTTAATTTCCAGTTCATTTCCGACGACCTTTTTCAAAAATAATTAAAATTGCCCGAGAAATTTCACAAAAACATAAGCTTTGTCAAAATCCATACAAACTATCATGATTTTTCCTAAAAAAATTAAAAAAGTTTAAAACAAAAGCAATCCCCACATATTTGGTATCTACGTGTTCGAAATTTAATATCCAGTTCATTTCCGAAGACCTTTTTCAAAAATAATTAAAATTGCCCGAGAAATTTCACAAAAACATAAGCTTTGTCAAAATCCATACCAACTATCATGATTTTTCCGAAAAAAATTAAAAAAGTTTAAAACAAAAGCAATCCCCACATATTTGCTATCTACGTGTTCGAAATTTAATATCCAGTTCATTTCCGAAGACCTTTTTCAAAAATAATTAAAATTGCCCGATAAATTTCACAAAAACATAAGCTTTGTCAAAATCCATACGAACCATCATGATTTTTCCGAAAAAAATTAAAAAAGTTTAAAACCAAAGCAATCCCCACATATTTGGTATCTACGTGTTCGAAATTTAATTTCCAGTTCATTTCCGAAGACCTTTTTCAAAAATAATTAAAATTGCCCGAGAAATTTCACAAAAACATAAGCTTGGTCAAAATCCATACCAACTATCATGATTTTTCCGAAAAAAATTAAAAAAGTTTAAAACAAAAGCAATCCCCACATATTTGGTATCTACGTGTTCGAAATTTAATATCCAGTTCATTTCCGAAGACCTTTTTCAAAAATAATTAAAATTGCCCTATAAATTTCACAAAAACATAAGCTTTGTCAAAATCCATACCAACCATCATGATTTTTCCGAAAAAAATTAAAAAAGTTTAAAACAAAAGCAATCCCCACATATTTGGTATCTACGTGTTCGAAATTTAATTTCCAGTTCATTTCCGAAGACGTTTTTCAAAAATAATTAAAATTGCCCGAGAAATTTCACAAAAACATAAGCTTGGTCAAAATCCATACCAACCATCATGATTTTTCCGAAAAAAATTAAAAAAGTTTAAAACAAAAGCAATCCCCACATATTTGGTATCTACGTGTTCGAAATTTAATATCCAGTTCATTTCCGAAGACCTTTTTCAAAAATAATTAAAATTGCCCGATAAATTTCACAAAAACATAAGCTTTGTCAAAATCCATACCAACCATCATGATTTTTCCGAAAAAAATTAAAAAAGTTTAAAACAAAAGCAATCCCCACATATTTGGTATCTACGTGTTCGAAATTTAATTTCCAGTTCATTTCCGAAGACCTTTTTCAAAAATAATTAAAATTGCCCGAGAAATTTCACAAAAACATAAGCTTGGTCAAAATCCATACCAACCATCATGATTTTTCCGAAAAAAATTAAAAAAGTTTAAAACAAAAGCAATCCCCGCATATTTGGTATCTACGTGTTCGAAATTTAATTTCCAGTTCATTTCCGAAGACCTTTTTCAAAAATAATTAAAATTGCCCGAGAAATTTCACAAAAACATAAGCTTTGTCAAAATCCATACCAACTATCATGATTTTTCCGAAAAAAATTAAAAAAGTTTAAAACAAAAGCAATCCCCACATATTTGGTATCTACGTGTTCGAAATTTAATATCCAGTTCATTTCCGACGACCTTTTTCAAAAATAATTAAAATTGCCCGAGAAATTTCACAAAAACATAAGCTTGGTCAAAATCCATACCAACCATCATGATTTTTCCGAAAAAAATTAAAAAAGTTTAAAACAAAAGCAATCCCCACATATTTGGTATCTACGTGTTCGAAATTTAATTTCCAGTTCATTTCCGACGACCTTTTTCAAAAATAATTAAAATTGCCCGAGAAATTTCACAAAAACATAAGCTTTGTCAAAATCCATACAAACTATCATGATTTTTCCGAAAAAAATTAAAAAAGTTTAAAACAAAAGCAATCCCCACATATTTGGTATCTACGTGTTCGAAATTTAATATCCAGTTCATTTCCGAAGACCTTTTTCAAAAATTATTAAAATTGCCCGAGAAATTTCACAAAACATAAGCTTTGTCAAAATCCATACCAACTATCATGATTTTTCCGAAAAAAATTAAAAAAGTTTAAAACAAAAGCAATCCCCACATATTTGGTATCTACGTGTTCGAAATTTAATTTCCAGTTCATTTCCGAAGACCTTTTTCAAAAATAATTAAAATTGCCCGAGAAATTTCACAAAAACATAAGCTTTGTCAAAATCCATACCAACCATCATGATTTTTCCGAAAAAAATTAAAAAAGTTTAAAACAAAAGCAATCCCCACATATTGGTATCTACGTGTTCGAAATTTAATTTCCAGTTCATTTCCGACGACCTTTTTTAAAAATAATTAAAATTGCCCGAGAAATTTCACAAAAACATAAGCTTTGTCAAAATCCATACCAACTATCATGATTTTTCCGAAAAAAATTAAAAAAGTTTAAAACAAAAGCAATCCCCACATATTTGGTATCTACGTGTTCGAAATTTAATTTCCAGTTCATTTCCGAAGACCTTTTTCAAAAATAATTAAAATTGCCCGAGAAATTTCACAAAAACATAAGCTTGGTCAAAATCCATACCAACCATCATGATTTTTCCGAAAAAAATTAAAAAGTTTAAAACAAAAGCAATCCCCGCATATTTGGTATCTACGTGTTCGAAATTTAATTTCCAGTTCATTTCCGAAGACTTATTACAAACATAATTAAAATTGCCCGAGAAATTTCACAAAAAACATAAGCTTTGTCAAAATCCATACCAACCATCATGATTTTTCCGAAAAAAATTAAAAAAGTTTAAAACAAAAGCAATCCCCACATATTTGGTATCTACGTGTTCGAAATTTAATATCCAGTTCATTTCCGAAGACCTTTTTCAAAAATAATTAAAATTGCCCGAGAAATTTCACAAAAACATAAGCTTGGTCAAAATCCATACCAACCATCATGATTTTTCCGAAAAAAATTAAAAAAGTTTAAAACAAAAGCAATCCCCACATATTTGGTATCTACGTGTTCGAAATTTAATTTCCAGTTCATTTCCGACGACCTTTTTCAAAAATAATTAAAATTGCCCGAGAAATTTCACAAAAACATAAGCTTTGTCAAAATCCATACAAACTATCATGATTTTTCCGAAAAAAATTAAAAAAGTTTAAAACAAAAGCAATCCCCACATATTTGGTATCTACGTGTTCGAAATTTAATATCCAGTCCATTTCCGAAGACCTTTTTCAAAAATAATTAAAATTGCCCGAGAAATTTCACAAAAACATAAGCTTTGTCAAAATCCATACCAACTATCATGATTTTTCCGAAAAAAATTAAAAAAGTTTAAAACAAAAGCAATCCCCACATATTTGGTATCTACGTGTTCGAAATTTAATATCCAGTTCATTTCCGAAGACCTTTTTCAAAAATAATTAAAATTGCCCGATAAATTTCACAAAAACATAAGCTTTGTCAAAATCCATACCAACCATCATGATTTTTTCCGAAAAAAATTAAAAAAGTTTAAAACAAAAGCAATCCCCCACATATTTGGTATCTACGTGTTCGAAATTTAATTTCCAGTTCATTTCCGAAGACCTTTTTCAAAAATAATTAAAATTGCCCGATAAATTTCACAAAAACATAAGTTTTGTCAAAATCCATACCAACCATCATGATTTTTCCGAAAAAAATTAAAAAAGTTTAAAACAAAAGCAATCCCCACATATTTGGTATCTACGTGTTCGAAATTTAATATCCAGTTCATTTCCGAAGACCTTTTTCAAAAATAATTAAAATTGCCCGAGAAATTTCACAAAAACATAAGCTTTGTCAAAATCCATACCAACTATCATGATTTTTCCGAAAAAAATTAAAAAAGTTTAAAACAAAAGCAATCCCCACATATTTGGTATCTACGTGTTCGAAATTTAATATCCAGTTCATTTCCGAAGACCTTTTTCAAAAATAATTAAAATTGCCCGATAAATTTCACAAAAACATAAGCTTGGTCAAAATCCATACCAACCATCATGATTTTTCCGAAAAAAATTAAAAAAGTTTAAAACAAAAGCAATCCCCACATATTTGGTATCTACGTGTTCGAAATTTAATTTCCAGTTCATTTCCGAAGACGTTTTTCAAAAATAATTAAAATTGCCCGAGAAATTTCACAAAAACATAAGCTTGGTCAAAATCCATACCAACCATCATGATTTTTCCGAAAAAAATTAAAAAAGTTTAAAACAAAAGCAATCCCCACATATTTGGTATCTACGTGTTCGAAATTTAATATCCAGTTCATTTCCGAAGACCTTTTTCAAAAATAATTAAAATTGCCCGATAAATTTCACAAAAACATAAGCTTTGTCAAAATCCATACCAACCATCATGATTTTTCCGAAAAAAATTAAAAAAGTTTAAAACAAAAGCAATCCCCACATATTTGGTATCTACGTGTTCGAAATTTAATTTCCAGTTCATTTCCGAAGACCTTTTTCAAAAATAATTAAAATTGCCCGAGAAATTTCACAAAAACATAAGCTTGGTCATCATGATTTTTCCGAAAAAAATTAAAAAAGTTTAAAACAAAAGCAATCCCCGCATATTTGGTATCTACGTGTTCGAAATTTAATTTCCAGTTCATTTCCGAAGACCTTTTTCAAAAATAATTAAAATTGCCCGAGAAATTTCACAAAAACATAAGCTTTGTCAAAATCCATACCAACTATCATGATTTTTCCGAAAAAAATTAAAAAAGTTTAAAACAAAAGCAATCCCCACATATTTGGTATCTACGTGTTCGAAATTTAATATCCAGTTCATTTCCGACGACCTTTTTCAAAAATAATTAAAATTGCCCGAGAAATTTCACAAAAACATAAGCTTGGTCAAAATCCATACCAACCATCATGATTTTTCCGAAAAAAATTAAAAAAGTTTAAAACAAAAGCAATCCCCACATATTTGGTATCTACGTGTTCGAAATTTAATTTCCAGTTCATTTCCGACGACCTTTTTCAAAAATAATTAAAATTGCCCGAGAAATTTCACAAAAACATAAGCTTTGTCAAAATCCATACAAACTATCATGATTTTTCCGAACAAAATTAAAAAAGTTTAAAACAAAAGCAATCCCCACATATTTGGTATCTACGTGTTCGAAATTTAATATCCAGTTCATTACCGAAGACCTTTTTCAAAAATAATTAAAATTTCCCGAGAAATTTCACAAAAACATAAGCTTTGTCAAAATCCATACCAACCATCATGATTTTTCCGAAAAAAATTAAAAAAGTTTAAAACAAAAGCAATCCCCACATATTTGGTATCTACGTGTTCGAAATTTAATTTCCAGTTCATTTCCAAAGACCTTTTTCAAAAATAATTAAAATTGCCCGAGAAATTTAACAAAAACATAAGCTTTGTCAAAATCCATACCAACCATCATGATTTTTCCGAAAAAAATTAAAAAAGTTTAAAACAAAAGCAATCCCCACATATTTGGTATCTACGTGTTCGAAATTTAATATCCAGTTCATTTCCGAAGACCTTTTTCAAAAATAATTAAAATTGCCCGATAAATTTCACAAAAACATAAGCTTTGTCAAAATCCATACCAACCATCATGATTTTTCCGAAAAAAATTAAAAAAGTTTAAAACAAAAGCAATCCCCACATATTTGGTATCTACGTGTTCGAAATTTAATTTCCAGTTCATTTCCGAAGACCTTTTTCAAAAATAATTAAAATTGCCCGAGAAATTTCACAAAAACATAAGCTTGGTCAAAATCCATACCAACCATCATGATTTTTCCGAAAAAAATTAAAAAAGTTTAAAACAAAAGCAATCCCACATATTTGGTATCTACGTGTTCGAAATTTAATATCCAGTTCATTTCCGAAGACCATTTTCAAAAATAATTAAAATTGCCCGATAAATTTCACAAAAACATAAGCTTTGTCAAAATCCATACCAACCATCATGATTTTTCCGAAAAAAATTAAAAAAGTTTAAAACAAAAGCAATCCCCACATATTTGGTATCTACGTGTTCGAAATTTAATTTCCAGTTCATTTCCGAAGACCTTTTTCAAAAATAATTAAAATTGCCCGAGAAATTTCACAAAAACATAAGCTTGGTCAAAATCCATACCAACCATCATGATTTTTCCGAAAAAAATTAAAAAAGTTTAAAACAAAAGCAATCCCCACATATTTGGTATCTACGTGTTCGAAATTTAATTTCCAGTTCATTTCCGAAGACCTTTTTCAAAAATAATTAAAATTGCCCGAGAAATTTCACAAAAACATAAGCTTGGTCAAAATCCATACCAACTATCATGATTTTTCCGAAAAAAATTAAAAAAGTTTAAAACAAAAGCAATCCCCACATATTTGGTATCTACGTGTTCGAAATTTAATATCCAGTTCATTTCCGAAGACCTTTTTCAAAAATAATTAAAATTGCCCGATAAATTTAAAAAAAACATAAGCTTTGTCAAAATCCATACCAACCATCATGATTTTTCCGAAAAAAATTAAAAAAGATTAAAACAAAAGCAATCCCCACATATTTGGTATCTACGTGTTCGAAATTTAATATCCAGTTCATTTCCGACGACCTTTTTCAAAAATAATTAAAATTGCCCGAGAAATTTCACAAAAACATAAGCTTGGTCAAAATCCATACCAACCATCATGATTTTTCCGAAAAAAATTAAAAAAGTTTAAAACAAAAGCAATCCCCACATATTTGGTATCTACGTGTTCGAAATTTAATTTCCAGTTCATTTTCGACGACCTTTTTCAAAAATAATTAAAATTGCCCGAGAAATTTCACAAAAACATAAGCTTTGTCAAAATCCATACCAACTATCATGATTTTTCCGAAAAAAATTAAAAAAGTTTAAAACAAAAGCAATCCCCACATATTTGGTATCTACGTGTTCGAAATTTAATTTCCAGTTCATTTCCGACGACCTTTTTCAAAAATAATTAAAATTGCCCGAGAAATTTCACAAAAACATAAGCTTGGTCAAAATCCATACCAACCATCATGATTTTTCCGAAAAAAATTAAAAAAGTTTAGAACAAAAGCAATCCCCATATATTTGGTATTTACATGTTCGAAATTTAATTTCCAGTTCATTTCCGAAGACCTTTTTCAAAAATAATTAAAATTGCCCGAGAAATTTCACAAAAACATAAGCTTTGTCAAAATCCATACCAACCATCATGATTTTTCCGAAAAAAATTAAAAAAGTTTAAAACAAAAGCAATCCCCGCATATTTGGTATCTACGTGTTCGAAATTTAATATCCAGTTCATTACCGAAGACCTTTTTCAAAAATAATTAAAATTGCCCGAGAAATTTCACAAAAACATAAGCTTTGTCAAAATCAATACCAACCATCATGATTTTTCCGAAAAAAATTAAAAAAGTTTAAAACAAAAGCAATCCCCACATATTTGGTATCTACGTGTTCGAAATTTAATTTCCAGTTCATTTCCGAAGACCTTTTTCAAAAATAATTAAAATTGCCCGAGAAATTTCAAAAAAACATAAGCTTTGTCAAAATCCATACCAACTATCATGATTTTTCCGAAAAAAATTAAAAAAGTTTAAAACAAAAGCAATCCCCACATATTTGGTATCTACGTGTTCGAAATTTAATTTCCAGTTCATTTCCGAAGACCTTTTTCAAAAATAATTAAAATTGCCCGAGAAATTTCACAAAAACATAAGCTTTGTCAAAATCTATACCAACCATCATGATTTTTCCGAAAAAAATTAAAAAAGTTTAAAACAAAAGCAATCCCCACATATTTGGTATCTACGTGTTCGAAATTTAATTTCCAGTTCATTTCCGAAGACCTTTTTCAAAAATAATTAAAATTGCCCGAGAAATTTCAAAAAAACATAAGCTTTGTCAAAATCCATACCAACCATCATGATTTTTCCGAAAAAAATTAAAAAAGTTTAAAACAAAAGCAATCCCCACATATTTGGTATCTACGTGTTCGAAATTTAATTTCCAGTTCATTTCCGAAGACCTTTTTCAAAAATAATTAAAATTGCCCGAGAAATTTCACAAAAACATAAGCTTTGTCAAAATCCATACCAACTATCATGATTTTTCCGAAAAAAATTAAAAAAGTTTAGAACAAAAGCAATCCCCACATATTTGGTATCTACGTGTTCGAAATTTAATTTCCAGTTCATTTCCGAAGACCTTTTTCAAAAATAATTAAAATTGCCCGAGAAATTTCAAAAAAACATAAGCTTTGTCAAAATCCATACCAACCATCATGATTTTTCCGAAAAAAATTAAAAAAGTTTAAAACAAAAGCAATCCCCACATATTTGGTATCTACGTGTTCGAAATTTAATTTCCAGTTCATTTCCGAAGACCTTTTTCAAAAATAATTAAAATTGCCCGAGAAATTTCACAAAAACATAAGCTTGGTCAAAATCCATACCAACTATCATGATTTTTCCGAAAAAAATTAAAAAAGTTTAAAACAAAAGCAATCCCCACATATTTGGTATCTACGTGTTCGAAATTTAATATCCAGTTCATTTCCGAAGACCTTTTTCAAAAATAATTAAAATTGCCCGATAAATTTCAAAAAAACATAAGCTTTGTCAAAATCCATACCAACCATCATGATTTTTCCGAAAAAAATTAAAAAAGTTTAAAACAAAAGCAATCCCCACATATTTGGTATCTACGTGTTCGAAATTTAATATCCAGTTCATTTCCGACGACCTTTTTCAAAAATAATTAAAATTGCCCGAGAAATTTCACAAAAACATAAGCTTGGTCAAAATCCATACCAACCATCATGATTTTTCCGAAAAAAATTAAAAAAGTTTAAAACAAAAGCAATCCCCACATATTTGGTATCTACGTGTTCGAAATTTAATTTCCAGTTCATTTTCGACGACCTTTTTCAAAAATAATTAAAATTGCCCGAGAAATTTCACAAAAACATAAGCTTTGTCAAAATCCATACCAACTATCATGATTTTTCCGAAAAAAATTAAAAAAGTTTAAAACAAAAGCAATCCCCACATATTTGGTATCTACGTGTTCGAAATTTAATTTCCAGTTCATTTCCGACGACCTTTTTCAAAAATAATTAAAATTGCCCGAGAAATTTCACAAAAACATAAGCTTGGTCAAAATCCATACCAACCATCATGATTTTTCCGAAAAAAATTAAAAAAGTTTAAAACAAAAGCAATCCCCACATATTTGGTATCTACGTGTTCGAAATTTAATATCCAGTTCATTTCCGAAGACCTTTTTCAAAAATAATTAAAATTGCCCGAGAAATTTCACAAAAACATAAGCTTGGTCAAAATCCATACCAACTATCATGATTTTTCCGAAAAAAATTAAAAAAGTTTAAAACAAAAGCAATCCCCACATATTTGGTATCTACGTGTTCGAAATTTAATATCCAGTTCATTTCCGACGACCTTTTTCAAATATAATTAAAATTGCTCGAGAAATTTCACAAAAACATAAGCTTGGTCAAAATCCATACCAACCATCATGATTTTTCCGAAAAAAATTAAAAAAGTTTAAAACAAAAGCAATCCCCACATATTTGGTATCTACGTGTTCGAAATTTAATTTCCAGTTCATTTTCGACGACCTTTTTCAAAAATAATTAAAATTGCCCGAGAAATTTCACAAAAACCTAAGCTTTGTCAAAATCCATACCAACTATCATGATTTTTCCGAAAAAAATTAAAAAAGTTTAGAACAAAAGCAATCCCCATATATTTGGTATTTACATGTTCGAAATTTAATTTCCAGTTCATTTCCGAAGACCTTTTTCAAAAATAATTAAAATTGCCCGAGAAATTTCACAAAAACATAAGCTTTGTCAAAATCCATACCAACCATCATGATTTTTCCGAAAAAAATTAAAAAAGTTTAAAACAAAAGCAATCCCCGCATATTTGGTATCTACGTGTTCGAAATTTAATATCCAGTTCATTACCGAAGACCTTTTTCAAAAATAATTAAAATTGCCCGAGAAATTTCACAAAAACATAAGCTTTGTCAAAATCCATACCAACCATCATGATTTTTCCGAAAAAAATTAAAAAAGTTTAAAACAAAAGCAATCCCCACATATTTGGTATCTACGTGTTCGAAATTTAATTTCCAGTTCATTTCCGAAGACCTTTTTCAAAAATAATTAAAATTGCCCGAGAAATTTCAAAAAAACATAAGCTTTGTCAAAATCCATACCAACCATCATGATTTTTCCGAAAAAAATTAAAAAAGTTTAAAACAAAAGCAATCCCCACATATTTGGTATCTACGTGTTCGAAATTTAATTTCCAGTTCATTTCCGAAGACCTTTTTCAAAAATAATTAAAATTGCCCGAGAAATTTCACAAAAACATAAGCTTTGTCAAAATCCATACCAATCATCATGATTTTTCCGAAAAAAATTAAAAAAGTTTAAAACAAAAGCAATCCCCACATATTTGGTATCTACGTGTTCGAAATTTAATTTCCAGTTCATTTTCGACGACCTTTTTCAAAAATAATTAAAATTGCCCGAGAAATTTCACAAAAACACAAGCTTTGTCAAAATCCATACCAACTATCATGATTTTTCCGAAAAAAATTAAAAAAGTTTAAAACAAAAGCAATCCCCACATATTTGGTATCTACGTGTTCGAAATTTAATTTCCAGTTCATTTCCGACCACCTTTTTCTAAAATAATTAAAATTGCCCGAGAAATTTCACAAAAACATAAGCTTTGTCAGAATCCATACCAACCATCATGATTTTTCCGAAAAAAATTAAAAAAGTTTAAAACCAAAGCAATCCCCACATATTTGGTATCTACGTGTTCGAAATTTAATTTCCAGTTCATTTCCGAAGACCTTTTTCAAAAATAATTAAAATTGCCCGAGAAATTTCACAAAAACATAAGCTTCGTCAAAATCCATACCAACTATCATGATTTTTCCGAAAAAAAATAAAAAAATTTTAAAACAAAAGCAATCCCCACATATTTGGTATCTACGTGTTCGAAATTTAATATCCAGTTCATTTCCGAAGACCTTTTTCAAAAATAATTAAAATTGCCCGATAAATTTCAAAAAAACATAAGCTTTGTCAAAATCCATACCAACCATCATGATTTTTCCGAAAAAAATTAAAAAAGTTTAAAACAAAAGCAATCCCCACATATTTGGTATCTACGTGTTCGAAATTTAATATCCATTTCATTTCCGACGACCTTTTTAAAAAATAATTAAAATTTCCCGAGAAATTTCACAAAAACATAAGCTTGGTCAAAATCCATACCAACCATCATGATTTTTCCGAAAAAAATTAAAAAAGTTTAAAACAAAAGCAATCCCCACATATTTGGTATCTACGTGTTCGAAATTTAATTTCCAGTTCATTTTCGACGACCTTTTTCAAAAATAATTAAAATTGCCCGAGAAATTTCACAAAAACATAAGCTTTGTCAAAATCCATACCAACTATCATGATTTTTCCGAAAAAAATTAAAAAAGTTTAAAACAAAAGCAATCCCCACATATTTGGTATCTACGTGTTCGAAATTTAATTTCCAGTTCATTTCCGACGACCTTTTTCAAAAATAATTAAAATTGCCCGAGAAATTTCACAAAAACATAAGCTTGGTCAAAATCCATACCAACCATCATGATTTTTCCGAAAAAAATTAAAAAAGTTTAGAACAAAAGCAATCCCCATATATTTGGTATTTACATGTTCGAAATTTAATTTCCAGTTCATTTCCGAAGACCTTTTTCAAAAATAATTAAAATTGCCCGAGAAATTTCACAAAAACATAAGCTTGGTCAAAATCCATACCAACCATCATGATTTTTCCAAAAAAAATTAAAAAAGTTTAGAACAAAAGCAATCCCCATATATTTGGTATTTACATGTTCGAAATTTAATTTCCAGTTCATTTCCGAAGACCTTTTTCAAAAATAATTAAAATTGCCCGAGAAATTTCACAAAAACATAAGCTTTGTCAAAATCCATACCAACCATCATGATTTTTCCGAAAAAAATTAAAAAAGTTTAAAACAAAAGCAATCCCCGCATATTTGGTATCTACGTGTTCGAAATTTAATATCCAGTTCATTACCGAAGACCTTTTTCAAAAATAATTAAAATTGCCCGAGAAATTTCACAAAAACATAAGCTTTGTCAAAATCCATACCAACCATCATGATTTTTCCGAAAAAAATTAAAAAAGTTTAAAACAGAAGCAATCCCCGCATATTTGGTATCTACGTGTTCGAAATTTAATATCCAGTTCATTACCGAAGACCTTTTTCAAAAATAATTAAAATTGCCCGAGAAATTTCACAAAAACATAAGCTTTGTCAAAATCCATACCAACCATCATGATTTTTCCGAAAAAAATTAAAAAAGTTTAAAACAAAAGCAATCCCCACATATTTGGTATCTACGTGTTCGAAATTTAATTTCCAGTTCATTTCCGAAGACCTTTTTCAAAAATAATTAAAATTGCCCGAGAAATTTCAAAAAAACATAAGCTTTGTCAAAATCCATACCAACCATCATGATTTTTCCGAAAAAAATTAAAAAAGTTTAAAACAAAAGCAATCCCCACATATTTGGTATCTACGTGTTCGAAATTTAATTTCCAGTTCATTTCCGAAGACCTTTTTCAAAAATAATTAAAATTGCCCGAGAAAATTTCACAAAAACATAAGCTTTGTCAAAATCCATACCAACCATCATGATTTTTCCGAAAAAAATTAAAAAAATTTTAAAACAAAAGCAATCCCCACATATTTGGTATCTACGTGTTCGAAATTTAATTTCCAGTTCATTTCCGAAGACCTTTTTCAAAAATAATTAAAATTGCCCGAGAAATTTCAAAAAAACATAAGCTTTGTCAAAATCCATACCAACCATCATGATTTTTCCGAAAAAAATTAAAAAAGTTTAAAACAAAAGCAATCCCCACATATTTGGTATCTACGTGTTCGAAATTTAATTTCCAGTTCATTTCCGACGACCTTTTTCAAAAATAATTAAAATTGCCCGAGAAATTTCACAAAAACATAAGCTTGGTCAAAATCCATACCAACCATCATGATTTTTCCGAAAAAAATTAAAAAAGTTTAAAACAAAAGCAATCCCCACATATTTGGTATCTACGTGTTCGAAATTTAATATCCAGTTCATTTCCGAAGACCTTTTTCAAAAATAATTAAAATTGCCCGATAAATTTCAAAAAAACATAAGCTTTGTCAAAATCCATCATGATTTTTCCGAAAAAAATTAAAAAAGTTTAAAACAAAAGCAATCCCCGCATATTTGGTATCTACGTGTTCGAAATTTAATATCCAGTTCATTACCGAAGACCTTTTTCAAAAATAATTAAAATTGCCCGAGAAATTTCACAAAAACATAAGCTTTGAAAAAATCCATACCAACCATCATGATTTTTCCGAAAAAAATTAAAAAAGTTTAAAACAAAAGCAATCCCCACATATTTGGTATCTACGTGTTCGAAATTTAATTTCCAGTTCATTTCCGAAGACCTTTTTCAAAAATAATTAAAATTGCCCGAGAAATTTCACAAAAACATAAGCTTTGTCAAAATCCATACCAACCATCATGATTTTTCCGAAAAAAATTAAAAAAGTTTAAAACAAAAGCAATCCCCACATATTTGGTATCTACGTGTTCGAAATTTAATTTCCAGTTCATTTCCGAAGACCTTTTTCAAAAATAACTAAAATTACCCGAGAAATTTTGAAAAAAACATAAGCTTTGTCAAAATCCATACCAACCATCATGATTTTTCCGAAAAAAATTAAAAAAGTTTAAAACAAAAGCAATCCCCGCATATTTGGTATCTACGTGTTCGAAATTTAATATCCAGTTCATTACCGAAGACCTTTTTCAAAAATAATTAAAATTGCCCGAGAAATTTCACAAAAACATAAGCTTTGTCAAAATCCATACCAACCATCATGATTTTTCCGAAAAAAATTAAAAAAGTTTAAAACAAAAGCAATCCCCGCATATTTGGTATCTACGTGTTCGAAATTTAATATCCAGTTCATTTCCGAAGACCTTTTTCAAAAATAATTAAAATTACCCGAGAAATTTTGAAAAAAACATAAGCTTTGTCAAAATCCATACCAACCATCATGATTTTTCCGAAAAAAATTAAAAAAGTTTAAAACAAAAGCAATCCCCGCATATTTGGTATCTACGTGTTCGAAATTTAATATCCAGTTCATTACCGAAGACCTTTTTCAAAAATAATTAAAATTGCCCGAGAAATTTCACAAAAACATAAGCTTTGAAAAAATCCATACCAACCATCATGATTTTTCCGAAAAAAATTAAAAAAGTTTAGAACAAAAGCAATCCCCATATATTTGGTATTTACATGTTCGAAATTTAATATCCCGTTCATTACCGAAGACCTTTTTCAAAAATAATTAAAATTGCCCGAGAAATTTCACAAAAACATAAGCTTTGTCAAAATCCATACCAACCATCATGATTTTTCCGAAAAAAATTAAAAAAGTTTAAAACAAAAGCAATCCCCGCATATTTGGTATCTACGTGTTCGAAATTTAATATCCAGTTCATTACCGAAGACCTTTTTCAAAAATAATTAAAATTGCCCGAGAAATTTCACAAAAACATAAGCTTTGTCAAAATCCATACCAACCATCATGATTTTTCCGAAAAAAATTAAAAAAGTTTAAAACAGAAGCAATCCCCGCATATTTGGTATCTACGTGTTCGAAATTTAATATCCAGTTCATTACCGAAGACCTTTTTCAAAAATAATTAAAATTGCCCGAGAAATTTCACAAAAACATAAGCTTTGGCAAAATCCATACCAACCATCATGATTTTTCCGAAAAAAATTAAAAAAGTTTAAAACAAAAGCAATCCCCACATATTTGGTATCTACGTGTTCGAAATTTAATTTCCAGTTCATTTCCGAAGACCTTTTTCAAAAATAATTAAAATTGCCCGAGAAATTTCAAAAAAACATAAGCTTTGTCAAAATCCATACCAACCATCATGATTTTTCCGAAAAAAATTAAAAAAGTTTAAAACAAAAGCAATCCCCACATATTTGGTATCTACGTGTTCGAAATTTAATTTCCAGTTCATTTCCGAAGACCTTTTTCAAAAATAATTAAAATTGCCCGAGAAAATTTCACAAAAACATAAGCTTTGTCAAAATCCATACCAACCATCATGATTTTTCCGAAAAAAATTAAAAAAATTTTAAAACAAAAGCAATCCCCACATATTTGGTATCTACGTGTTCGAAATTTAATTTCCAGTTCATTTCCGAAGACCTTTTTCAAAAATAATTAAAATTGCCCGAGAAATTTCAAAAAAACATAAGCTTTGTCAAAATCCATACCAACCATCATGATTTTTCCGAAAAAAATTAAAAAAGTTTAAAACAAAAGCAATCCCCACATATTTGGTATCTACGTGTTCGAAATTTAATTTCCAGTTCATTTCCGACGACCTTTTTCAAAAATAATTAAAATTGCCCGAGAAATTTCACAAAAACATAAGCTTGGTCAAAATCCATACCAACCATCATGATTTTTCCGAAAAAAATTAAAAAAGTTTAAAACAAAAGCAATCCCCACATATTTGGTATCTACGTGTTCGAAATTTAATATCCAGTTCATTTCCGAAGACCTTTTTCAAAAATAATTAAAATTGCCCGATAAATTTCAAAAAAACATAAGCTTTGTCAAAATCCATACCAACCATCATGATTTTTCCGAAAAAAATTAAAAAAGTTTAAAACAAAAGCAATCCCCGCATATTTGGTATCTACGTGTTCGAAATTTAATATCCAGTTCATTACCGAAGACCTTTTTCAAAAATAATTAAAATTGCCCGAGAAATTTCACAAAAACATAAGCTTTGAAAAAATCCATACCAACCATCATGATTTTTCCGAAAAAAATTAAAAAAGTTTAAAACAAAAGCAATCCCCACATATTTGGTATCTACGTGTTCGAAATTTAATTTCCAGTTCATTTCCGAAGACCTTTTTCAAAAATAATTAAAATTGCCCGAGAAATTTCACAAAAACATAAGCTTTGTCAAAAAACATACCAACCATCATGATTTTTCCGAAAAAAATTAAAAAAGTTTAAAACAAAAGCAATCCCCACATATTTGGTATCTACGTGTTCGAAATTTAATTTCCAGTTCATTTCCGAAGACCTTTTTCAAAAATAATTAAAATTACCCGAGAAATTTTGAAAAAAACATAAGCTTTGTCAAAATCCATACCAACCATCATGATTTTTCCGAAAAAAATTAAAAAAGTTTAAAACAAAAGCAATCCCCACATATTTGGTATCTACGTGTTCGAAATTTAATTTCCAGTTCATTTCCGAAGACCTTTTTCAAAAATAATTAAAATTGCCCGAGAAATTTCACAAAAACATAAGCTTTGTCAAAATCCATACCAACTATCATGATTTTTCCGAAAAAAATTAAAAAAGTTTAAAACAAAAGCAATCCCCACATATTTGGTATCTACGTGTTCGAAATTTAATATCCAGTTCATTTCCGAAGACCTTTTTCAAAAATAATTAAAATTGCCCGATAAATTTCAAAAAAACATAAGCTTTGTCAAAATCCATACCAACCATCATGATTTTTCCGAAAAAAATTAAAAAAGTTTAAAACAAAAGCAATCCCTACATATTTGGTATCTACGTGTTCGAAATTTAATATCCAGTTCATTTCCGACGACCTTTTTCAAAAATAATTAAAATTGCCCGAGAAATTTCACAAAAACATAAGCTTGGTCAAAATCCATACCAACCATCATGATTTTTCCGAAAAAAATTAAAAAAGTTTAAAACAAAAGCAATCCCCACATATTTGGTATCTACGTGTTCGAAATTTAATTTCCAGTTCATTTTCGACGACCTTTTTCAAAAATAATTAAAATTGCCCGAGAAATTTCACAAAAACTTAAGCTTTGTCAAAATCCATACCAACTATCATGATTTTTCCGAAAAAAATTAAAAAAGTTTAAAACAAAAGCAATCCCCACATATTTGGTATCTACGTGTTCGAAATTTAATTTCCAGTTCATTTCCGACGACCTTTTTCAAAAATAATTAAAATTGCCCGAGAAATTTCACAAAAACATAAGCTTGGTCAAAATCCATACCAACCATCATGATTTTTCCGAAAAAAATTAAAAAAGTTTAGAACAAAAGCAATCCCCATATATTTGGTATTTACATGTTCGAAATTTAATTTCCAGTTCATTTCCGAAGACCTTTTTCAAAAATAATTAAAATTGCCCGAGAAATTTCACAAAAACATAAGCTTTGTCAAAATCCATACCAACCATCATGATTTTTCCGAAAAAAATTAAAAAAGTTTAAAACAAAAGCAATCCCCGCATATTTGGTATCTACGTGTTCGAAATTTAATATCCAGTTCATTACCGAAGACCTTTTTCAAAAATAATTAAAATTGCCCGAGAAATTTCACAAAAACATAAGCTTGGTCAAAATCCATACCAACCATCATGATTTTTCCGAAAAAAATTAAAAAAGTTTAAAACAAAAGCAATCCCCACATATTTGGTATCTACGTGTTCGAAATTTAATTTCCAGTTCATTTTCGACGACCTTTTTCAAAAATAATTAAAATTGCCCGAGAAATTTCAAAAAAACAGAAGCTTTGTCAAAATCCATACCAACCATCATGATTTTTCCGAAAAAAATTAAAAAAGTTTAAAACAAAAGCAATCCCCACATATTTGGTATCTACGTGTTCGAAATTTAATTTCCAGTTCATTTCCGAAGACCTTTTTCAAATATAATTAAAATTGCCCGAGAAATTTCACAAAAACATAAGCTTTGTCAAAATCCATACCAACCATCATGATTTTTCCGAAAAAAATTAAAAAAGTTTAAAACAAAAGCAATCCCCACATATTTGGTATCTACGTGTTCGAAATTTAATTTCCAGTTCATTTCCGAAGACCTTTTTCAAAAATAATTAAAATTGCCCGAGAAATTTCAAAAAAACATAAGCTTTGTCAAAATCCATACCAACCATCATGATTTTTCCGAAAAAAATTAAAAAAGTTTAAAACAAAAGCAATCCCCACATATTTGGTATCTACGTGTTCGAAATTTAATTTCCAGTTCATTTCCGACGACCTTTTTCAAAAATAATTAAAATTGCCCGAGA
Source organism: Empis livida (assembly GCA_963932195.1). NCBI lineage: Eukaryota > Metazoa > Arthropoda > Insecta > Diptera > Empididae > Empis > Empis livida. Next base: position 44,029,143 of record OZ010645.1, read on the forward strand.
AATTTCACAAAAACATAAGCTTGGTCAAAATCCATACCAACCATCATGATTTTTCCGAAAAAAATTAAAAAAGTTTAAAACAAAAGCAATACCCACATATTTGGTATCTACGTGTTCGAAATTTAATATCCAGTTCATTTCCGAAGACCTTTTTCAAAAATAATTAAAATTGCCCGAGAAATTTCAAAAAAACATAAGCTTTGTCAAAATCCATACCAACCATCATGATTTTTCCGAAAAACATTAAAAAAGTTTAAAACAAAAGCAATCCTCGCATATTTGGTATCTACGTGTTCGAAATTTAATATCCAGTTCATTACCGAAGACCTTTTTCAAAAATAATTAAAATTGCCCGAGAAATTTCACAAAAACATAAGCTTTGACAAAATCCATACCAACCATCATGATTTTTCCGAAAAAAAATAAAAAAGTTTAAAACAAAAGCAATCCCCACATATTTGGTATCTACGTGTTCGAAATTTAATTTCCAGTTCATTTCCGAAGACCTTTTTCAAAAATAATTAAAATTGCCCGAGAAATTTCACAAAAACATAAGCTTTGTCAAAATCCATACCAACCATCATGATTTTTCCGAAAAAAATTAAAAAAGTTTAAAACAAAAGCAATCCCCACATATTTGGTATCTACCTGTTCGAAATTTAATTTCCAGTTCATTTCCGAAGACCTTTTTCAAAAATAATTAAAATTGCCCGAGAAATTTCAAAAAAACATAAGCTTTGTCAAAATCCATACCAACCATCATGATTTTTCCGAAAAAAATTAAAAAAGTTTAAAACAAAAGCAATCCCCACATATTTGGTATCTACGTGTTCGAAATTTAATTTCCAGTTCATTTCCGAAGACCTTTTTTAAAAATAATCTACGTGTTCGAAATTTGGTATCTACGTGTTCGAAATTTAATTTCCAGTTCATTTCCGAAGACCTTTTTTAGAAATTTCACAAAAACATAAGCTTTGTCAAAATCCATACCAACCATCATGATTTTTCCGAAAAAAATTAAAAAAGTTTAAAACAAAAGCAATCCCCACATATTTGGTATCTATGTGTTCGAAATTTAATATCCAGTTCATTACCGAAGACCTTTTTCAAAAATAATTAAAATTGGCCGATAAATTTCAAAAAAACATAAGCTTTGTCAAAATCCATACCAACCATGATGATTTTTCCGAAAAAAATTAAAAAAGTTTAAAACAAAAGCAATCCCCACATATTTGGTATCTACGTGTTCGAAATTTAATATCCCGTTCATTACCGAAGACCTTTTTCAAAAATAATTAAAATTGCCCGAGAAATTTCACAAAAACATAAGCTTGGTCAAAATCCATACCAACCATCATGATTTTTCCGAAAAAAATTAAAAAAGTTTAAAACAAAAGCAATCCCCACATATTTGGTATCTACGTGTTCGAAATTTAATTTCCAGTTCATTTCCGAAGACCTTTTTCAAAAATAATTAAAATTGCCCGAGAAATTTCACAAAAACATAAGCTTTGTCAAAATCCATACCAACCATCATGATTTTTCCGAAAAAAATTAAAAAAGTTTAAAACAAAAGCAATCCCCACATATTTGGTATCTACGTGTTCGAAATTTAATTTCCAGTTCATTTCCGAAGACCTTTTTCAAAAATAATTAAAATTGCCCGATAAATTTCAAAAAAACATAAGCTTTGTCAAAATTCATACCAACCATCATGATTTTTCCGAAAAAAATTAAAAAAGTTTAAAACAAAAGCAATCCCCACATATTTGGTATCTACGTGTTCGAAATTTAATTTCCAGTTCATTTCCGAAGACCTTTTTCAAAAATAATTAAAATTGCCCGATAAATTTCAAAAAAACATAAGCTTTGTCAAAATCCATACCAACCATCATGATTTTTCCGAAAAAAATTAAAAAAGTTTAAAACAAAAGCAATCGCCACATATTTGGTATCTACGTGTTCGAAATTTAATTTCCAGTTCATTTCCGACGACCTTTTTCAAAAATAATTAAAATTGCCCGAGAAATTTCACAAAAACATAAACTTGGTCAAAATCCATACCAACCATCATGATTTTTCCGAAAAAAATTAAAAAAGTTTAAAACAAAAGCAATCCCCACATATTTGGTATCTACGTGTTCGAAATTTAATTTCCAGTTCATTTCCGAAGACCTTTTTCAAAAATAATTAAAATTGCCCGAGAAATTTCACAAAAAGATAAGCTTGGTCAAAATCCATACCAACCATCATGATTTTTCCGAAAAAAATTAAAAAAGTTTAAAACAAAAGCAATCCCCACATATTTGGTATCTACGTGTTCGAAATTTAATTTCCAGTTCATTTCCGAAGACCTTTTTAAAAAATAATTAAAATTGCCCGATAAATTTCAAAAAAGCATAAGCTTTGTCAAAATCCTTACCAACCATCATGATTTTTCCGAAAAAAATTAAAAAAGTTTAAAACAAAAGCAATCCCCACATATTTGGTATCTACGTTTTCGAAATTTAATTTCCAGTTCATTTCCGACGACCTTTTTCAAAAATAATTAAAATTGCCCGAGAAATTTCACAAAAACATAAGCTTGGTCAAAATCCATACCAACCATCATGATTTTTCCGAAAAAAATTAAAAAAGTTTAAAACAAAAGCAATACCCACATATTTGGTATCTACGTGTTCGAAATTTAATATCCAGTTCATTTCCGAAGACCTTTTTCAAAAATAATTAAAATTGCCCGAGAAATTTCAAAAAAACATAAGCTTTGTCAAAATCCATACCAACCATCATGATTTTTCCGAAAAACATTAAAAAAGTTTAAAACAAAAGCAATCCTCGCATATTTGGTATCTACGTGTTCGAAATTTAATATCCAGTTCATTACCGAAGACCTTTTTCAAAAATAATTAAAATTGCCCGAGAAATTTCACAAAAACATAAGCTTTGACAAAATCCATACCAACCATCATGATTTTTCCGAAAAAAATTAAAAAAGTTTAAAACAAAAGCAATCCCCACATATTTGGTATCTACGTGTTCGAAATTTAATTTCCAGTTCATTTCCGAAGACCTTTTTCAAAAATAATTAAAATTGCCCGAGAAATTTCACAAAAACATAAGCTTTGTCAAAATCCATACCAACCATCATGATTTTTCCGAAAAAAATTAAAAAAGTTTAAAACAAAAGCAATCCCCACATATTTGGTATCTACCTGTTCGAAATTTAATTTCCAGTTCATTTCCGAAGACCTTTTTCAAAAATAATTAAAATTGCCCGATAAATTTCAAAAAAACATAAGCTTTGTCAAAATCCATACCAACCATCATGATTTTTCCGAAAAAAAATTAAAAAAGTTTAAAACAAAAGCAATCCCCACATATTTGGTATCTACGTGTTCGAAATTTAATTTCCAGTTCATTTCCGAAGACCTTTTTTAAAAATAATCTACGTGTTCGAAATTTGGTATCTACGTGTTCGAAATTTAATTTCCAGTTCATTTCCGAAGACCTTTTTTAGAAATTTCACAAAAACATAAGCTTTGTCAAAATCCATACCAACCATCATGATTTTTCCGAAAAAAATTAAAAAAGTTTAAAACAAAAGCAATCCCCACATATTTGGTATCTACGTGTTCGAAATTTAATATCCAGTTCATTACCGAAGACCTTTTTCAAAAATAATTAAAATTGCCCGATAAATTTCAAAAAAACATAAGCTTTGTCAAAATCCATACCAACCATCATGATTTTTCCGAAAAAAATTAAAAAAGTTTAAAACAAAAGCAATCCCCACATATTTGGTATCTGCGTGTTCGAAATTTAATATCCCGTTCATTACCGAAGACCTTTTTCAAAAATAATTAAAATTGCCCGAGAAATTTCACAAAAACATAAGCTTGGTCAAAATCCATACCAACCATCATGATTTTTCCGAAAAAAATTAAAAAAGTTTAAAACAAAAGCAATCCCCACATATTTGGTATCTACGTGTTCGAAATTTAATTTCCAGTTCATTTCCGAAGACCTTTTTCAAAAATAATTAAAATTGCCCGAGAAATTTCACAAAAACATAAGCTTTGTCAAAATCCATACCAACCATCATGATTTTTCCGAAAAAAATTAAAAAAGTTTAAAACAAAAGCAATCCCCACATATTTGGTATCTACGTGTTCGAAATTTAATTTCCAGTTCATTTCCGAAGACCTTTTTCAAAAATAATTAAAATTGCCCGATAAATTTCAAAAAAACATAAGCTTTGTCAAAATTCATACCAACCATCATGATTTTTCCGAAAAAAATTAAAAAAGTTTAAAACAAAAGCAATCCCCACATATTTGGTATCTACGTGTTCGAAATTTAATTTCCAGTTCATTTCCGAAGACCTTTTTCAAAAATAATTAAAATTGCCCGATAAATTTCAAAAAAACATAAGCTTTGTCAAAATCCATACCAACCATCATGATTTTTCCGAAAAAAATTAAAAAAGTTTAAAACAAAAGCAATCGCCACATATTTGGTATCTACGTGTTCGAAATTTAATTTCCAGTTCATTTCCGACGACCTTTTTCAAAAATAATTAAAATTGCCCGAGAAATTTCACAAAAACATAAACTTGGTCAAAATCCATACCAACCATCATGATTTTTCCGAAAAAAATTAAAAAAGTTTAAAACAAAAGCAATCCCCACATATTTGGTATCTACGTGTTCGAAATTTAATTTCCAGTTCATTTCCGAAGACCTTTTTCAAAAATAATTAAAATTGCCCGAGAAATTTCACAAAAAGATAAGCTTGGTCAAAATCCATACCAACCATCATGATTTTTCCGAAAAAAATTAAAAAAGTTTAAAACAAAAGCAATCCCCACATATTTGGTATCTACGTGTTCGAAATTTAATTTCCAGTTCATTTCCGAAGACCTTTTTAAAAAATAATTAAAATTGCCCGATAAATTTCAAAAAAGCATAAGCTTTGTCAAAATCCATACCAACCATCATGATTTTTCCGAAAAAAATTAAAAAAGTTTAAAACAAAAGCAATCCCCACATATTTGGTATCTACGTTTTCGAAATTTAATTTCCAGTTCATTTCCGACGACCTTTTTCAAAAATAATTAAAATTGCCCGAGAAATTTCACAAAAACATAAGCTTGGTCAAAATCCATACCAACCATCATGATTTTTCCGAAAAAAATTAAAAAAGTTTAAAACAAAAGCAATCCCCACATATTTGGTATCTACGTGTTCGAAATTTAATTTCCAGTTCATTTCCGAAGACCTTTTTCAAAAATAATTAAAATTGCCCGATAAATTTCAAAAAAACATAAGCTTTGTCAAAATCCATACCAACCATCATGATTTTTCCGAAAAAAATTAAAAAAGTTTAAAACAAAAGCAATCCCCACATATTTGGTATCTACGTGTTCGAAATTTAATTTCCAGTTCATTTCCGAAGACCTTTTTCAAAAATAATTAAAATTGCCCGAGAAATTTCACAAAAACATAAGCTTTGTCAAAATCCATACCAACTATCATGATTTTTCCGAAAAAAATTAAAAAGGTTTAAAACAAAAGCAATCCCCACATATTTGGTATCTACGTGTTCGAAATTTAATATCCAGTTCATTACCGAAGACCTTTTTCAAAAATAATTAAAATTGCCCGAGAAATTTCACAAAAACATAAGCTTTGTCAAAATCCATACCAACCATCATGATTTTTCCGAAAAAAATTAAAAAAGTTTAAAACAAAAGCAATCCCCACATATTTGGTATCTACGTGTTCGAAATTTAATATCCAGTTCATTACCGAAGACCTTTTTCAAAAATAATTAAAATTGCACGAGAAATTTCACAAAAACATAAGCTTTGTCAAAATCCATACCAACCATCATGATTTTTCCGAAAAAAATTAAAAAAGTTTAAAACAAAAGCAATCCTCACATATTTGGTATCTACGTGTTCGAAATTTAATATCCAGTTCATTACCTTTTTCAAAAATAAAAGACCTTTTTCAAAAATAATTAAAATTGCCCGAGAAATTTCACAAAAACATAAGCTTTGTCAAAATCCATACCAACCATCATGATTTTTCCGAAAAAAATTAAAAAAGTTTAAAACAAAAGCAATCCCCACATATTTGGTATCTACGTGTTCGAAATTTAATTTCCAGTTCATTTGCGAAGACCTTTTTCAAAAATAATTAAAATTGCCCAAGAAATTTCACAAAAACATAAGCTTTGTCAAAATCCATACCAACCATCATGATTTTTCCGAAAAAAATTAAAAAAGTTTAAAACAAAAGCAATCCCCACATATTTGGTATCTACGTGTTCGAAATTTAATATCCAGTTCATTACCGAAGACCTTTTTCAAAAATAATTAAAATTGCCCGAGAAATTTCACAAAAACATAAGCTTTGTCAAAATCCATACCAACTATCATGATTTTTCCGAAAAAAATTAAAAAAGTTTAAAACAAAAGCAATCCCCACATATTTGGTATCTACGTGTTCGAAATTTAATTTCCAGTTCATTTCCGAAGACCTTTTTCAAAAATAATTAAAATTGCCCGAGAAATTTCAAAAAAACATAAGCTTTGTCAAAATCCATACCAACCATCATGATTTTTCCGAAAAAAATTAAAAAAGTTTAAAACAAAAGCAATCCCCACATATTTGGTATCTACGTGTTCGAAATTTAATTTCCAGTTCATTTCCGAAGACCTTTTTCAAAAATAATTAAAATTGCCCGAGAAATTTCACAAAAACATAAGCTTTGTCAAAATCCATACCAACCATCATGATTTTTCCGAAAAAAATTAAAAAAGTTTAAAACAAAAGCAATCCCCACATATTTGGTATCTACGTGTTCGAAATTTAATATCCAGTTCATTTCCGAAGACCTTTTTCAAAAATAATTAAAATTGCCCGATAAATTTCAAAAAAACATAAGCTTTGTCAAAATCCATACCAACCATCATGATTTTTCCGAAAAAAATTAAAAAAGTTTAAAACAAAAGCAATCCCCACATATTTGGTATCTACGTGTTCGAAATTTAATTTCCAGTTCATTTCCGACGACCTTTTTCAAAAATAATTAAAATTGCCCGAGAAATTTCACAAAAACATAAGCTTTGTCAAAATCCATACCAACCATCATGATTTTTCCGAAAAAAATTAAAAAAGTTTAAAACAAAAGCAATCCCCACATATTTGGTATCTACGTGTTCGAAATTTAATTTCCAGTTCATTTCCGAAGACCTATTTCAAAAATAATTAAAATTGCCCGAGAAATTTCACAAAAACATAAGCTTGGTCAAAATCCATACCAACCATCATGATTTTTCCGAAAAAAATTAAAAAAGTTTAAAACAAAAGCAATCCCCACATATTTGGTATCTACGTGTTCGAAATTTAATTTCCAGTTCATTTCCGAAGACCTTTTTCAAAAATAATTAAAATTGCCCGAGAAATTTCACAAAAACATATGCTTGGTCAAAATCCATACCAACCATCATGATTTTTCCGAAAAAAATTAAAAAAGTTTAAAACAAAAGCAATCCCCGCATATTTGGTATCTACGTGTTCGAAATTTAATATCCAGTTCATTACCGAAGACCTTTTTCAAAAATAATTAAAATTGCCCGATAAATTTCAAAAAACATAAGCTTTGTCAAAATCCATACCAACCATCATGATTTTTCCGAAAAAAATTAAAAAAGTTTAAAACAAAAGCAATCCCCACATATTTGGTATCTACGTGTTCGAAATTTAATTTCCAGTTCATTTCCGAAGACCTTTTTCAAAAAAAAACAAAATTGCCCGAGAAATTTCACAAAAACATAAGCTTTGTCAAAATCCATACCAACCATCATGATTTTTCCGAAAAAAATTAAAAAAGTTTAAAACAAAAGCAATCCCCACATATTTGGTATCTACGTGTTCGAAAATTAATTTCCAGTTCATTTCCGACGACCTTTTTCAAAAATAATTAAAATTGCCCGAGAAATTTCACAAAAACATAAGCTTGGTCAAAATCCATTCAACCATCATGATTTTTCCGAAAAAAATTAAAAAAGTTTAAAACAAAAGCAATCCCCACATATTTGGTATCTACGTGTTCGAAATTTAATATCCAGTTCATTTCCGAAGACCTTTTTCAAAAATAATTAAAATTGCCCGAGAAATTTCACAAAAACATAAGTTTTGTCAAAATCCATTCAACCATCATGATTTTTCCGAAAAAAATTAAAAAAGTTTAAAACAAAAGCAATCCCCACATATTTGGTATCTACGTGTTCGAAATTTAATTTCCAGTTCATTTCCGAAGACCTTTTTCAAAAATAATTAAAATTGCCCGAGAAATTTCACAAAAACATAAGCTTTGTCAAAATCCATTCAACCATCATGATTTTTCCGAAAAAAATTAAAAAAGTTTAAAACAAAAGCAATCCCCACATATTTGGTATCTACGTGTTCGAAATTTAATATCCAGTTTATTACCGTCGACCTTTTTCAAAAATAATTAAAATTGCCCGAGAAATTTCACAAAAACATAAGCTTTGTCAAAATCCATACCAACCATCATGATTTTTCCGAAAAAAATTAAAAAAGCTTAAAACAAAAGCAATCCCCACATATTTGGTATCTACGTGTTCGAAATTTAATTTCCAGTTCATTTCCGAAGACCTTTTTCAAAAATAATTAAAATTGCCCGAGAAATTTCAAAAAAACATAAGCTTTGTCAAAATCCATACCAACCATCATGATTTTTCCGAAAAAAATTAAAAAAGTTTAAAACAAAAGCAATCCCCACATATTTGGTATCTACGTGTTCGAAATTTAATTTCCAGTTCATTTCCGAAGACCTTTTTCAAAAATAATTAAAATTGCCCGAGAAATTTCACAAAAACATAAGCTTTGTCAAAATCCATACCAACCATCATGATTTTTCCGAAAAAAATTAAAAAAGTTTAAAACAAAAGCAATCCCCACATATTTGGTATCTACGTGTTCGAAATTTAATTTCCAGTTCATTTCCGAAGACCTTTTTCAAAAATAATTAAAATTGCCCGAGAAATTTCAAAAAAACATAAGCTTTGTCAAAATCCATACCAACCATCATGATTTTTCCGAAAAAAATTAAAAAAGTTTAAAACAAAAGCAATCCCCACATATTTGGTATCTACGTGTTCGAAATTTAATATTCAGTTCATTTCCGAAGACCTTTTTCAAAAATAATTAAAATTGCCCGATAAATTTCAAAAAAACATAAGCTTTGTCAAAATCCATACCAACCATCATGATTTTTCCGAAAAAAATTAAAAAAGTTTAAAACAAAAGCAATCCCCACATATTTGGTATCTACGTGTTCGAAATTTAATTTCCAGTTCATTTCCGACGACCTTTTTCAAAAATAATTAAAATTGCCCGAGAAATTTCACAAAAACATAAGCTTGGTCAAAATCCATACCAACCATCGTGATTTTTCCGAAAAAAATTAAAAAAGTTTAAAACAAAAGTAATCCCCACATATTTGGTATCTACGTGTTCGAAATTTAATATTCAGTTCATTTCCGAAGACCTTTTTCAAAAATAATTAAAATTGCCCGATAAATTTCAAAAAAACATAAGCTTTGTCAAAATCCATACCAACCATCATGATTTTTCCGAAAAAAATTAAAAAAGTTTAAAACAAAAGCAATCCCCACATATTTGGTATCTACGTGTTCGAAATTTAATTTCCAGTTCATTTCCGAAGACCTTTTTCAAAAATAATTAAAATTGCCCGATAAATTTCACAAAAACATAAGCTTTGTCAAAATCCATACCAACTATCATGATTTTTCCGAAAAAAATTAAAAAAGTTTAAAACAAAAGCAATCCCCACATATTTGGTATCTACGTGTTCGAAATTTAATTTCCAGTTCATTTCCGAAGACCTTTTTCAAAAATAATTAAAATTGCCCGATAAATTTCAAAAAAACATAAGCTTTGTCAAAATCCATACCAACCATCATGATTTTTCCGAAAAAAATTAAAAAAGTTTAAAACAAAAGCAATCCCCACATATTTGGTACCTACGTGTTCGAAATTTAATTTCCAGTTCATTTCCGACGACCTTTTTCAAAAATAATTAAAATTGCCCGAGAAATTTCACAAAAATATAAGCTTTGTCAAAATCCATACCAACCATCATGATTTTTCCGAAAAAAATTAAAAAAGTTTAAAACAAAAGCAATCCCCACATATTTGGTATCTACGTGTTCGAAATTTAATTTCCAGTTCATTTCCGACGACCTTTTTCAAAAATAATTAAAATTCCCGAGAAATTTCACAAAAACATAAGCTTGGTCAAAATCCATACCAACCATCATGATTTTTCCGAAAAAAATTAAAAAAGTTTAAAACAAAAGCAATCCCCACATATTTGGTATCTACGTGTTCGAAATTTAATTTCCAGTTCATTTCCGAAGACCTTTTTCAAAAATAATTAAAATTGCCCGAGAAATTTCACAAAAACATAAGCTTGGTCAAAATCCATACCAACCATCATGATTTTTCCGAAAAAAATTAAAAAAGTTTAAAACAAAAGCAATCCCCGCATATTTGGTATCTACGTGTTCGAAATTTAATATCCAGTTCATTACCGAAGACCTTTTTCAAAAATAATTAAAATTGCCCGATAAATTTCAAAAAAACATAAGCTTTGTCAAAATCCATACCAACCATCATGATTTTTCCGAAAAAAATTAAAAAAGTTTAAAACAAAAGCAATCCCCACATATTTGGTATCTACGTGTTCGAAATTTAATTTCCAGTTCATTTCCGTAGACCTTTTTCAAAAATAATTAAAATTGCCCGAGAAATTTCACAAAAACATAAGCTTTGTCAAAATCCATACCAACCATCATGATTTTTCCGAAAAAAATTAAAAAAGTTTAAAACAAAAGCAATCCCCACATATTTGGTATCTACGTGTTCGAAATTTAATATCCAGTTCATTTCCGAAGACCTTTTTCAAAAATAATTAAAATTGCCCGATAAATTTCAAAAAAACATAAGCTTTGTCAAAATCCATACCAACCATCATGATTTTTCCGAAAAAAATTAAAAAAGTTTAAAACAAAAGCAATCCCCACATATTTGGTATCTACGTGTTCGAAATTTAATTTCCAGTTCATTTCCGACGACCTTTTTCAAAAATAATTAAAATTGCCCGAGAAATTTCACAAAAACATAAGCTTTGTCAAAATCCATACCAACTATCATGATTTTTCCGAAAAAAATTAAAAAAGTATAAAACAAAAGCAATCCCCACATATTTGGTATCTACGTGTTCGAAATTTAATTTCCAGTTCATTTCCGAAGACCTTTTTCAAAAATAATTAAAATTGCCCGATAAATTTCAAAAAAACATAAGCTTTGTCAAAATCCATACCAACCATCATGATTTTTCCGAAAAAAATTAAAAAAGTTTAAAACAAAAGCAATCCCCACATATTTGGTATCTACGTGTTCGAAATTTAATTTCCAGTTCATTTCCGAAGACCTTTTTTAAAAATAATTAAAATTGCCCGAGAAATTTCACAAAAACATAAGCTTTGTCAAAATCCATTCAACCATCATGATTTTTCCGAAAAAAATTAAAAAAGTTTAAAACAAAAGCAATCCCCACATATTTGGTATCTACGTGTTCGAAATTTAATATCCAGTTCATTACCGAAGACCTTTTTCAAAAATAATTAAAATTGCCCGAGAAATTTCACAAAAACATAAGCTTTGTCAAAATCCATACCAACCATCATGATTTTTCCGAAAAAAATAAAAAAAGTTTAAAACAAAAGCAATCCCCACATATTTGGTATCTACGTGTTCGAAATTTAATTTCCAGTTCATTTCCGACGACCTTTTTCAAAAATAATTAAAATTGCCCGAGAAATTTCACAAAAACATAAGCTTGGTCAAAATCCATACCAACCATCATGATTTTTCCGAAAAAAATTAAAAAAGTTTAAAACAAAAGCAATCCCCACATATTTGGTATCTACGTGTTCGAAATTTAATTTCCAGTTCATTTCCGAAGACGTTTTTCAAAAATAATTAAAATTGCCCGCGAAATTTCACAAAAACATAAGCTTGGTCAAAATCCATTCAACCATCATGATTTTTCCGAAAAAAATTAAAAAAGTTTAAAACAAAAGCAATCCCCACATATTTGGTATCTACGTGTTCGAAATTTAATATCCAGTTCATTACCGAAGACCTTTTTCAAAAATAATTAAAATTGCCCGAGAAATTTCACAAAAACATAAGCTTTGTCAAAATCCATACCAACCATCATGATTTTTCCGAAAAAAATTAAAAAAGTTTAAAACAAAAGCAATCCCCACATATTTGGTATCTACGTGTTCCAAATTTAATATCCAGTTCATTTCCGAAGACCTTTTTCAAAAATAATTAAAATTGCCCGAGAAATTTCACAAAAACATAAGCTTTGTCAAAATCCATACCAACCATCATGGTTTTTCCGAAAAAAAATAAAAAAGTTTAAAACAAAAGCAATCCCCACATATTTGGTATCTACGTGTTCCAAATTTAATATCCAGTTCATTTCCGAAGACCTTTTTCAAAAATAATTAAAATTGCCCGATAAATTTCAAAAAAACATAAGCTTTGTCAAAATCCATACCAACCATCATGATTTTTCCGAAAAAAATTAAAAAAGTTTAAAACAAAAGCAATCCCCACATATTTGGTATCTACGTGTTCGAAATTTAATTTCCAGTTCATTTCCGACGAGCTTTTTCAAAAATAATTAAAATTGCCCGAGAAATTTCACAAAAACATAAGCTTTGTCAAAATCCATACCAACTATCATGATTTTTCCGAAAAAAATTAAAAAAGTATAAAACAAAAGCAATCCCCACATATTTGGTATCTACGTGTTCGAAATTTAATTTCCAGTTCATTTCCGAAGACCTTTTTCAAAAATAATTAAAATTGCCCGATAAATTTCAAAAAAACATAAGCTTTGTCAAAATCCATACCAACCATCATGATTTTTCCGAAAAAAATTAAAAAAGTTTAAAACAAAAGCAATCCCCACATATTTGGTATCTACGTGTTCGAAATTTAATTTCCAGTTCATTTCCGAAGACCTTTTTCAAAAATAATTAAAATTGCCCGATAAATTTCACAAAAACATAAGCTTTGTCAAAATCCATTCAACCATCATGATTTTTCCGAAAAAAATTAAAAAAGTTTAAAACAAAAGCAATCCCCACATATTTGGTATCTACGTGTTCGAAATTTAATATCCAGTTCATTACCGAAGACCTTTTTCAAAAATAATTAAAATTGCCCGAGAAATTTCACAAAAACATAAGCTTTGTCAAAATCCATACCAACCATCATGATTTTTCCGAAAAAAATAAAAAAAGTTTAAAACAAAAGCAATCCCCACATATTTGGTATCTACGTGTTCGAAATTTAATTTCCAGTTCATTTCCGACGACCCTTTTCAAAAATAATTAAAATTGCCCGAGAAATTTCACAAAAACATAAGCTTGGTCAAAATCCATACCAACCATCATGATTTTTCCGAAAAAAATTAAAAAAGTTTAAAACAAAAGCAATCCCCACATATTTGGTATCTACGTGTTCGAAATTTAATTTCCAGTTCATTTCCGAAGACCTTTTTCAAAAATAATTAAAATTGCCCGAGAAATTTCAAAAAAACATAAGCTTTGTCAAAATCCATACCAACCATCATGATTTTTCCGAAAAAAATTAAAAAAGTTTAAAACAAAAGCAATCCCCACATATTTGGTATCTACGTGTTCGAAATTTAATTTCCAGTTCATTTCCGAAGACCTTTTTCAAAAATAATTAAAATTGCCCGATAAATTTCAAAAAAACATAAGCTTTGTCAAAATCCATACCAACCATCATGATTTTTCCGAAAAAAATTAAAAAAGTTTAAAACAAAAGCAATCCCCACATATTTGGTATCTACGTGTTCGAAATTTAATTTCCAGTTCATTTCCGACGACCTTTTTCAAAAATAATTAAAATTGCCCGAGAAATTTCACAAAAACATAAGCTTTGTCAAAATCCATACCAACTATCATGATTTTTCCGAAAAAAATTAAAAAAGTATAAAACAAAAGCAATCCCCACATATTTGGTATCTATGTGTTCGAAATTTAATTTCCAGTTCATTTCCGAAGACCTTTTTCAAAAATAATTAAAATTGCCCGATAAATTTCAAAAAAACATAAGCTTTGTCAAAATCCATACCAACCATCATGATTTTTCCGAAAAAAATTAAAAAAGTTTAAAAATAAAGCAATCCCCACATATTTGGTATCTACGTGTTCGAAATTTAATTTCCAGTTCATTACCGAAGACCTTTTTCAAAAATAATTAAAATTGCCCGAGAAATTTCACAAAAACATAAGCTTTGTCAAAATCCATACCAACCATCATGATTTTTCCGAAAAAAATTAAAAAAGTTTAAAACAAAAGCAATCCCCACATATTTGGTATCTACGTGTTCGAAATTTAATTTCCAGTTCATTTCCGACTACCTTTTTCAAAAATAATTAAAATTGCCCGAGAAATTTCACAAAAACATAAGCTTGGTCAAAATCCATACCAACCATCATGATTTTTCCGAAAAAAATTAAAAAAGTTTAAAACAAAAGCAATCCCCACATATTTGGTATCTACGTGTTCGAAATTTAATTTCCAGTTCATTTCCGAAGACGTTTTTCAAAAATAATTAAAATTGCCCGAGAAATTTCACAAAAACATAAGCTTGGTCAAAATCCATACCAACCATCATGATTTTTCCGAAAAAAATTAAAAAAGTTTAAAACAAAAGCAATCCCCGTATATTTGGTATCTACGTGTTTGAAATTTAATATCCAGTTCATTACCGAAGACCTTTTTCAAAAATAATTAAAATTGCCCGATAAATTTCAAAAAAACATAAGCTTTGTCAAAATCTATACCAACCATCATGATTTTTCCGAAAAAAATTAAAAAAGTTTAAAACAAAAGCAATCCCCACATATTTGGTATCTACGTGTTCGAAATTTAATTTCCAGTTCATTTCCGAAGACGTTTTTCAAAAATAATTAAAATTGCCCGAGAAATTTCACAAAAACATAAGCTTGGTCAAAATCCATACCAACCATCATGATTTTTCCGAAAAAAATTAAAAAAGTTTAAAACAAAAGCAATCCCCGTATATTTGGTATCTACGTGTTTGAAATTTAATATCCAGTTCATTACCGAAGACCTTTTTCAAAAATAATTAAAATTGCCCGATAAATTTCAAAAAAACATAAGCTTTGTCAAAATCCATACCAACCATCATGATTTTTCCGAAAAAAATTAAAAAAGTTTAAAACAAAAGCAATCCCCACATATTTGGTATCTACGTGTTCGAAATTTAATTTCCAGTTCATTTCCGAAGACCTTTTTCAAAAATAATCAAAATTGCCCGAGAAATTTCACAAAACCATAAGCTTTGTCAAAATCCATACCAACTATCATGATTTTTAAGAAAAAAATTAAAAAAGTTTAAAACAAAAGCAATCCCCACATATTTGGTATCTACGTGTTCGAAATTTAATTTCCAGTTCATTTCCGAAGACCTTTTTCAAAAATAATTAAAATTGCCCGATAAATTTCAAAAAAACATAAGCTTTGTCAAAATCCATACCAACCATCATGATTTTTCCGAAAAAAATTAAAAAAGTTTAAAACAAAAGCAATCCCCACATATTTGGTATCTACGTGTTCGAAATTTAATTTCCAGTTCATTTCCGAAGACCTTTTTCAAAAATAATTAAAATTGCCCGAGAAATTTCACAAAAACATAAGCTTGGTCAAAATCCATACCAACCATCATGATTTTTCCGAAAAAAATTAAAAAAGTTTAAAACAAAAGCAATCCCCACATATTTGGTATCTACGTGTTCGAAATTTAATTTCCAGTTCATTTCCGAAGACCTTTTTCAAAAATAATTAAAATTGCCCGAGAAATTTCACAAAAACATAAGCTTGGTCAAAATCCATACCAACCATCATGATTTTTCCGAAAAAAATTAAAAAAGTTTAAAACAAAAGCAATCCCCGCATATTTGGTATCTACGTGTTCGAAATTTAATATCCAGTTCATTACCGAAGACCTTTTTCAAAAATAATTAAAATTGCCCGATAAATTTCAAAAAAACATAAGCTTTGTCAAAATCCATACCAACCCCATCATGATTTTTCCGAAAAAAATTAAAAAAGTTTAAAACAAAAGCAATCCCCACATATTTGGTATCTACGTGTTCGAAATTTAATTTCCAGTTCATTTCCGTAGACCTTTTTCAAAAATAATTAAAATTGCCCGAGAAATTTCACAAAAACATAAGCTTTGTCAAAATCCATTCCAACCATCATGATTTTTCCGAAAAAAATTAAAAAAGTTTAAAACAAAAGCAATCCCCACATATTTGGTATCTACGTGTTCGAAATTTAATATCCAGTTCATTTCCGAAGACCTTTTTCAAATATAATTAAAATTGCCCGATAAATTTCAAAAAAACATAAGCTTTGTCAAAATCCATACCAACCATCATGATTTTTCCGAAAAAAATTAAAAAAGTTTAAAACAAAAGCAATCCCCACATATTTGGTATCTACGTGTTCGAAATTTAATTTCCAGTTCATTTCCGACGACCTTTTTCAAAAATAATTAAAATTGCCCGAGAAATTTCACAAAAACATAAGCTTTGTCAAAATCCATACCAACTATCATGATTTTTCCGAAAAAAATTAAAAAAGTTTAAAACAAAAGCAATCCCCACATATTTGGTATCTACGTGTTCGAAATTTAATTTCCAGATCATTTCCGAAGACCTTTTTCAAAAATAATTAAAATTGCCCGATAAATATCAAAAAAACATAATCTTTGTCAAAATCCATACCAACCATCATGATTTTTCCGAAAAAAATTAAAAAAGTTTAAAACAAAAGCAATCCCCACATATTTGGTATCTACGTGTTCGAAATTTAATATCCAGTTCATTACCGAAGACCTTTTTCAAAAATAATTAAAATTACCCGAGAAATTTCACAAAAACATAAGCTTTGTCAAAATCCATACCAACCATCATGATTTTTCCGAAAAAAATTAAAAAAGTTTAAAACAAAAGCAATCCCCACATATTTGGTATCTACGTGTTCGAAATTTAATTTCCAGTTCAATTCCGACGACGTTTTTCAAAAATAATTAAAATTGCCCGAAAAATTTCACAAAAACATAAGCTTGGTCAAAATCCATACCAACCATCATGATTTTTCCGAAAAAAATTAAAAAAGTTTAAAACAAAAGCAATCCCCACATATTTGGTATCTACGTGTTCGAAATTTAATTTCCAGTTCATTTCCGAAGACCTATTTCAAAAATAATTAAAATTGCCCGAGAAATTTCACAAAAACATAAGCTTGGTCAAAATCCATACCAACCATCATGATTTTTCCGAAAAAAATTAAAAAAGTTTAAAACAAAAGCAATCCCCACATATTTGGTATCTACGTGTTCGAAATTTAATTTCCAGTTCATTTCCGAAGACCTTTTTCAAAAATAATTAAAATTGCCCGAGAAATTTCACAAAAACATAAGCTTGGTCAAAATCCATACCAACCATCATGATTTTTCCGAAAAAAATTAAAAAAGTTTAAAACAAAAGCAATCCCCACATATTTGGTATCTACGTGTTCGAAATTTAATTTCCAGTTCATTTCCGAAGACCTTTTTCAAAAATAATTAAAATTGCCCGAGAAATTTCACAAAATCATAAGCTTGGTCAAAATCCATACCAACCATCATGATTTTTCCGAAAAAAATTAAAAAAGTTTAAAACAAAAGCAATCCCCACATATTTGGTATCTACGTGTTCGAAATTTAATATCCAGTTCATTTCCGAAGACCTTTTTCAAAAATAATTAAAATTGCCCGAGAAATTTCACAAAAATATAAGTTTTGTCAAAATCCATACCAACCATCATGATTTTTCCGAAAAAAATTAAAAAAGTTTAAAACAAAAGCAATCCACACATATTTGGTATCTACGTGTTCGAAATTTAATTTCCAGTTCATTTCCGAAGACCTTTTTCAAAAATAATTAAAATTGCCCGATAAATTTCAAAAAAACATAAGCTTTGTCAAAATCCATACCAACCATCATGATTTTTCCGAAAAAAATTAAAAAAGTTTAAAACAAAAGCAATCCCCACATATTTGGTATCTACGTGTTCGAAATTTAATATCCAGTTCATTTCCGAAGACCTTTTTCAAAAATAATTAAAATTGCCCGATAAATTTCACAAAAAACATAAGCTTTGTCAAAATCTATACCAACCATCATGATTTTTCCGAAAAAAATTAAAAAAGTTTAAAACAAAAGCAATCCCCACATATTTGGTATCTACGTGTTCGAAATTTAATTTCCAGTTCATTTCCGAAGACCTTTTTCAAAAATAATTAAAATTGCCCGAGAAATTTCACAAAAACATAAGCTTTGTCAAAATCCATACCAACCATCATGATTTTTCCGAAAAAAATAAAAAAAGTTTAAAACAAAAGCAATCCCCACATATTTGGTATCTACGTGTTCGAAATTTAATTTCCAGTTCATTTCCGAAGACCTTTTTCAAAAATAATTAAATTTGCCCGATAAATTTCAAAAAAACATAAGCTTTGTCAAAATCCATACCAACCATCATGATTTTTCCGAAAAAAATTAAAAAAGTTTAAAACAAAAGCAATCCCCACATATTTGGTATCTACGTGTTCGAAATTTAATTTGCAGTTCATTTCCGAAGACCTTTTTCAAAAATAATTAATATTGCCCGAGAAATTTCACAAAAACATAAGCTTTGTCAAAATCCATACCAACCATCATGATTTTTCCGAAAAAAATTAAAAAAGTTTAAAACAAAAGCAATCCCCACATATTTGGTATCTACGTGTTCGAAATTTAATTTCCAGTTCATTTCCGAAGACCTTTTTCAAAAATAATTAAAATTGCCCGAGAAATTTCACAAAAACATAAGCTTGGTCAAAATCCATACCAACCATCATGATTTTTCCGAAAAAAATTAAAAAAGTTTAAAACAAAAGCAATCCCCGCATATTTGGTATCTACGTGTTCGAAATTTAATATCCAGTTCATTACCGAAGACCTTTTTCAAAAATAATTAAAATTGCCCGATAAATTTCAAAAAAACATAAGCTTTGTCAAAATCCATACCAACCATCATGATTTTTCCGAAAAAAATTAAAAAAGTTTAAAACAAAAGCAATCCCCACATATTTGGTATCTACGTGTTCGAAATTTAATATCCAGTTCATTTCCGAAGACCTTTTTCAAAAATAATTAAAATTGCCCGATAAATTTCACAAAAACATAAGCTTTGTCAAAATCCATACCAACTATCATGATTTTTCCGAACAAAATTAAAAAAGTTTAAAACAAAAGCAATTCCCACATATTTGGTATCTACGTGTTCGAAATTTAATATCCAGTTCATTACCGAAGACCTTTTTCAAAAATAATTAAAATTGCCCGAGAAATTTCACAAAAATATAAGTTTTGTCAAAATCCATACCAACCATCATGATTTTTCCGAAAAAAATTAAAAAAGTTTAAAACAAAAGCAATCCCCACATATTTGGTATCTACGTGTTCGAAATTTAATTTCCAGTTCATTTCCGAAGACCTTTTTCAAAAATAATTAAAATTGTCCGAGAAATTTCACAAAAACATAAGCTTTGTCAAAATCCATACCAACCATCATGATTTTTCCGAAAAAAATTAAAAAAGTTTAAAACAAAAGCAATCCCCACATATTTGGTATCTACGTGTTCGAAATTTAATATCCAGTTCATTTCCGAAGACCTTTTTCAAAAATAATTAAAATTGCCCGATAAATTTCAAAAAAACATAAGCTTTGTCAAAATCCATACCAACCATCATGATTTTTCCGAAAAAAATTAAAAAAGTTTAAAACAAAAGCAATCCCCGCATATTTGGTATCTACGTGTTCGAAATTTAATATCCAGTTCATTACCGAAGACCTTTTTCAAAAATAATTAAAATTGCCCGAGAAATTTCACAAAAACATAAGCTTTGTCAAAATCCATAGCAACCATCATGATTTATCCGAAAAAAATTAAAAAAGTTTAAAACAAAAGCAATCCCCACATATTTGGTATCTACGTGTTCGAAATTTAATATCCAGTTCATTTCCGAAGACCTTTTTCAAAAATAATTAAAATTGCCCGATAAATTTCAAAAAAACATAAGCTTTGTCAAAATCCATACCAACCATCATGATTTTTCCGAAAAAAATTAAAAAAGTTTAAAACAAAAGCAATCCCCACATATTTGGTATCTACGTGTTCGAAATTTAATTTCCAGTTCATTTCCGACGACCTTTTTCAAAAATAATTAAAATTGCCCGAGAAATTTCACAAAAACATAAGCTTGGTCAAAATCCATACCAACCATCATGATTTTTCCGAAAAAAATTAAAAAAGTTTAAAACAAAAGCAATCCCCACATATTTGGTATCTACGTGTTCGAAATTTAATTTCCAGTTCATTTCCGACGACCTTTTTCAAAAATAATTAAAATTGCCCGAGAAATTTCACAAAAACATAAGCTTGGTCAAAATCCATACCAACCATCATGATTTTTCCGAAAAAAATTAAAAAAGTTTAAAACAAAAGCAATCCCCACATATTTGGTATCTACGTGTTCGAAATTTAATTTCCAGTTCATTTCCGACGACCTTTTTCAAAAATAATTAAAATTGCCCGAGAAATTTCACAAAAACATAAGCTTGGTCAAAATCCATACCAACCATCATGATTTTTCCGAAAAAAATTAAAAAAGTTTAAAACAAAAGCAATCCCCACATATTTGGTATCTACGTGTTCGAAATTTAATTTCCAGTTCAATTCCGAAGACCTTCTTCAAAAATAATTAAAATTGCCCGATAAATTTCACAAAAACATAAGCTTTGTCAAAATCCATACCAACTATCATGATTTTTCCGAAAAAAATTAAAAAAGTTTAAAACAAAAGCAATCCCCACATATTTGGTATCTACGTGTTCGAAATTTAATTTCCAGTTCATTTCCGAAGACCTTTTCAAAAATAATTAAAATTGCCCGATAAATTTCAAAAAAACATAAGCTTGGTCAAAATCCATACCAACCGTCATGATTTTTCCGAAAAAAATTAAAAAAGTTTAAAACAAAAGCAATCCCCGCATATTTGGTATCTACGTGTTCGAAATTTAATATCCAGTTCATTACCGAAGACCTTTTTCAAAAATAATTAAAATTGCCCGATAAATTTCAAAAAAACATAAGCTTTGTCAAAATCCATACCAACCATCATGATTTTTCCGAAAAAAATTAAAAAAGTTTAAAACAAAAGCAATCCCCACATATTTGGTATCTACGTGTTCGAAATTTAATTTCCAGTTCATTTCCGACGACCTTTTTCAAAAATAATTAAAATTGTCCGAGAAATTTCACAAAAACATAAGCTTTGTCAAAATCCATACCAACTATCATGATTTTTCCGAAAAAAATTAAAAAAGTTTAAAACAAAAGCAATCCCCACATATTTGGTATCTACGTGTTCGAAATTTAATTTCCAGTTCATTTCCGAAGACCTTTTTCAAAAATAATTAAAATTGCCCGAGAAATTTCACAAAAACATAAGCTTTGTCAAAATCCATACCAACCATCATGATTTTTCCGAAAAAAATTAAAAAAGTTTAAAACAAAAGCAATCCCCACATATTTCGTATCTACGTGTTCGAAATTTAATATCCAGTTCATTTCCGAAGACCTTTTTCAAAAATAATTAAAATTGCCCGATAAATTTGAAAAAAACATAAGCTTTGTCAAAATCCATACCAACCATCATGATTTTTCCGAAAAAAATTAAAAAAGTTTAAAACAAAAGCAATCCCCACATATTTGGTATCTACGTGTTCGAAATTTAATTACCAGTTCATTTCCGAAGACCTTTTTCAAAAATAATTAAAATTGCCCGAGAAATTTCACAAAAACATAAGCTTTGTCAAAATCCATACCAACTATCATGATTTTTCCGAAAAAAATTAAAAAAGTTTAAAACAAAAGCAATCCCCACATATTTGGTATCTACGTGTTCGAAATTTAATTTCCAGTTCATTTCCGAAGACCTTTTTCAAAAATAATTAAAATTGCCCGAGAAATTTCACAAAAACATAAGCTTTGTCAAAATCCATACCAACCATCATGATTTTTCCGAAAAAAATTAAAAAAGTTTAAAACAAAAGCAATCCCCACATATTTGGTATCTACGTGTTCGAAATTTAATTTCCAGTTCATTTCCGACGACCTTTTTCAAAAATAATTAAAATTGCCCGAGAAATTTCACAAAAACATAAGCTTTGTCAAAATCCATACCAACCATCATGATTTTTCCGAAAAAAATTAAAAAAGTTTAAAACAAAAGCAATCCCCACATATTTGGTATCTACGTGTTCGAAATTTAATTTCCAGTTCATTTCCGAAGACCTTTTTCAAAAATAATTAAAATTGCCCGAGAAATTTCACAAAAACATAAGCTTTGTCAAAATCCATACCAACTATCATGATTTTTCCGAAAAAAATTAAAAAAGTTTAAAACAAAAGCAATCCCCACATATTTGGTATCTACGTGTTCGAAATTTAATTTCCAGTTCATTTCCGACGACCTTTTTCAAAAATAATTAAAATTGTCCGAGAAATTTCACAAAAACATAAGCTTTGTCAAAATCCATACCAACTATCATGATTTTTCCGAAAAAAATTAAAAAAGTTTAAAACAAAAGCAATCCCCACATATTTGGTATCTACGTGTTCGAAATTTAATTTCCAGTTCATTTCCGAAGACCTTTTTCAAAAATAATTAAAATTGCCCGAGAAATTTCACAAAAACATAAGCTTTGTCAAAATCCATACCAACCATCATGATTTTTCCGAAAAAAATTAAAAAAGTTTAAAACAAAAGCAATCCCCACATATTTGGTATCTACGTGTTCGAAATTTAATTTCCAGTTCATTTCCGACGACCTTTTTCAAAAATAATTAAAATTGCCCGAGTAATTTCACAAAAACATAAGCTTTGTCAAAATCCATACCAACTATCATGATTTTTCCGAAAAAAATTAAAAAAGTTTAAAACAAAAGCAATCCCCACATATTTGGTATCTACGTGTTCGAAATTTAATTTCCAGTTCATTTCCGAAGACCTTTTTCAAAAATAATTAAAATTGCCCGAGAAATTTCACAAAAACATAAGCTTTGTCAAAATCCATACCAACCATCATGATTTTTCCGAAAAAAATTAAAAAAGTTTAAAACAAAAGCAATCCCCACATATTTGGTATCTACGTGTTCGAAATTTAATATCCAGTTCATTACCGAAGACCTTTTTCAAAAATAATTAAAATTGCCCGAGAAATTTCACAAAAACATAAGCTTGGTCAAAATCCATACCAACCATCATGATTTTTCCGAAAAAAATTAAAAAAGTTTAAAACAAAAGCAATCCCCACATATTTCGTATCTACGTGTTCGAAATTTAATATCCAGTTCATTTCCGAAGACCTTTTTCAAAAATAATTAAAATTGCCCGATAAATTTGAAAAAAACATAAGCTTTGTCAAAATCCATAGCAACCATCATGATTTTTCCGAAAAAAATTAAAAAAGTTTAAAACAAAAGCAATCCCCACATATTTGGTATCTACGTGTTCGAAATTTAATTACCAGTTCATTTCCGAAGACCTTTTTCAAAAATAATTAAAATTGCCCGAGAAATTTCACAAAAACATAAGCTTTGTCAAAATCCATACCAACTATCATGATTTTTCCGAAAAAAATTAAAAAAGTTTAAAACAAAAGCAATCCCCACATATTTGGTATCTACGTGTTCGAAATTTAATTTCCAGTTCATTTCCGAAGACCTTTTTCAAAAATAATTAAAATTGCCCGAGAAATTTCACAAAAACATAAGCTTTGTCAAAATCCATACCAACCATCATGATTTTTCCGAAAAAAATTAAAAAAGTTTAAAACAAAAGCAATCCCCACATATTTGGTATCTACGTGTTCGAAATTTAATTTCCAGTTCATTTCCGACGACCTTTTTCAAAAATAATTAAAATTGCCCGAGAAATTTCACAAAAACATAAGCTTTGTCAAAATCCATACCAACCATCATGATTTTTCCGAAAAAAATTAAAAAAGTTTAAAACAAAAGCAATCCCCACATATTTGGTATCTACGTGTTCGAAATTTAATTTCCAGTTCATTTCCGAAGACCTTTTTCAAAAATAATTAAAATTGCCCGAGAAATTTCACAAAAACATAAGCTTTGTCAAAATCCATACCAACTATCATGATTTTTCCGAAAAAAATTAAAAAAGTTTAAAACAAAAGCAATCCCCACATATTTGGTATCTACGTGTTCGAAATTTAATTTCCAGTTCATTTCCGACGACCTTTTTCAAAAATAATTAAAATTGTCCGAGAAATTTCACAAAAACATAAGCTTTGTCAAAATCCATACCAACTATCATGATTTTTCCGAAAAAAATTAAAAAAGTTTAAAACAAAAGCAATCCCCACATATTTGGTATCTACGCGTTCGAAATTTAATTTCCAGTTCATTTCCGAAGACCTTTTTCAAAAATAATTAAAATTGCCCGAGAAATTTCACAAAAACATAAGCTTTGTCAAAATCCATACCAACCATCATGATTTTTCCGAAAAAAATTAAAAAAGTTTAAAACAAAAGCAATCCCCACATATTTGGTATCTACGTGTTCGAAATTTAATTTCCAGTTCATTTCCGACGACCTTTTTCAAAAATAATTAAAATTGCCCGAGTAATTTCACAAAAACATAAGCTTTGTCAAAATCCATACCAACTATCATGATTTTTCCGAAAAAAATTAAAAAAGTTTAAAACAAAAGCAATCCCCACATATTTGGTATCTACGTGTTCGAAATTTAATTTCCAGTTCATTTCCGAAGACCTTTTTCAAAAATAATTAAAATTGCCCGAGAAATTTCACAAAAACATAAGCTTTGTCAAAATCCATACCAACCATCATGATTTTTCCGAAAAAAATTAAAAAAGTTTAAAACAAAAGCAATCCCCACATATTTGGTATCTACGTGTTCGAAATTTAATATCCAGTTCATTACCGAAGACCTTTTTCAAAAATAATTAAAATTGCCCGAGAAATTTCACAAAAACATAAGCTTGGTCAAAATCCATACCAACCATCATGATTTTTCCGAAAAAAATTAAAAAAGTTTAAAACAAAAGCAATCCCCACATATTTCGTATCTACGTGTTCGAAATTTAATATCCAGTTCATTTCCGAAGACCTTTTTCAAAAATAATTAAAATTGCCCGATAAATTTGAAAAAAACATAAGCTTTGTCAAAATCCATAGCAACCATCATGATTTTTCCGAAAAAAATTAAAAAAGTTTAAAACAAAAGCAATCCCCACATATTTGGTATCTACGTGTTCGAAATTTAATATCCAGTTCATTTCCGAAGACCTTTTTCAAAAATAATTCAAATTGCCCGAGAAATTTCACAAAAACATAAGCTTTGTCAAAATCCATACCAACTATCATGATTTTTCCGAAAAAAATTAAAAAAGTTTAAAACAAAAGCAATCCCCACATATTTGGTATCTACGTGTTCGAAATTTAATTTCCAGTTCATTTCCGAAGACCTTTTTCAAAAATAATTAAAATTGCCCGAGAAATTTCACAAAAACATAAGCTTTGTCAAAATCCATACCAACCATCATGATTTTTCCGAAAAAAATTAAAAAAGTTTAAAACAAAAGCAATCCCCACATATTTGGTATCTACGTGTTCGAAATTTAATTTCCAGTTCATTTCCGAAGACCTTTTTCAAAAATAATTAAAATTGCCCGATAAATTTCAAAAAAACATAAGCTTTGTCAAAATCCATACCAACCATCATGATTTTTCCGAAAAAAATTAAAAAAGTTTAAAACAAAAGCAATCCCCACATATTTGGTATCTACGTGTTCGAAATTTAATTTCCAGTTCATTTCCGAAGACCTTTTTCAAAAATAATTAAAATTGCCCGAGAAATTTCACAAAAACATAAGCTTTGTCAAAATCCATACCAACCATCATGATTTTTCCGAAAAAAATTAAAAAAGTTTAAAACAAAAGCAATCCCCACATATTTGGTATCTACGTGTTCGAAATTTAATTTCCAGTTCATTTCCGACGACCTTTTTCAAAAATAATTAAAATTGTCCGAGAAATTTCACAAAAACATAAGCTTTGTCAAAATCCATACCAACTATCATGATTTTTCCGAAAAAAATTAAAAAAGTTTAAAACAAAAGCAATCCCCACATATTTGGTATCTACGTGTTCGAAATTTAATTTCCAGTTCATTTCCGACGACGTTTTTCAAAAATAATTAAAATTGCCCGAGAAATTTCACAAAAACATAAGCTTTGTCAAAATCCATACCAACCATCATGATTTTTCCGAAAAAAATTAAAAAAGTTTAAAACAAAAGCAATCCCCACATATTTGGTGGTATCACCGTGTTCGAAATTTAATTTCCAGTTCATTTCCGAAGACCTTTTTCAAAAATAATTAAAATTGCCCGAGTAATTTCACAAAAACATAAGCTTTGTCAAAATCCATACCAACTATCATGATTTTTCCGAAAAAAAATTAAAAAAGTTTAAAACAAAAGCAATCCCCACATATTTGGTATCTACGTGTTCGAAATTTAATTTCCAGTTCATTTCCGAAGACCTTTTTCAAAAATAATTAAAATTACCCGAGAAATTTCACAAAAACATAAGCTTTGTCAAAATCCATACCAACCATCATGATTTTTCCGAAAAAAATTAAAAAAGTTTAAAACAAAAGCAATCCCCACATATTTGGTATCTACGTGTTCGAAATTTAATTTCCAGTTCATTTCCGACGACCTTTTTCAAAAATAATTAAAATTGCCCGAGAAATTTCACAAAAACATAAGCTTGGTCAAAATCCATACCAACCATCATGATTTTTCCGAAAAAAATTAAAAAAGTTTAAAACAAAAGCAATCCCGACATATTTGGTATCTACGTGTTCGAAATTTAATTTCCAGTTCATTTCCGACGACCTTTTTGAAAAATAATTAAAATTGCCCGAGAAATTTCACAAAAACATAAGCTTTGTCAAAATCCATACCAACCATCATGATTTTTCCGAAAAAAATTAAAAAAGTTTAAAACAAAAGCAATCCCCACATATTTGGTATCTACGTGTTCGAAATTTAATTTCCAGTTCATTTCCGACGACCTTTTTCAAAAATAATTAAAATTGCCCGAGAAATTTCACAAAAACATAAGCTTTGTCAAAATCCATACCAACTATCATGATTTTTCCGAAAAAAATTAAAAAAGTTTAAAACAAAAGCAATCCCCACATATTTGGTATCTACGTGTTCGAAATTTAATTTCCAGTTCATTTCCGACGACCTTTTCCAAAAATAATTAAAATTGCCCGAGAAATTTCACAAAAACATAAGCTTGGTCAAAATCCATACCAACCATCATGATTTTTCCGAAAAAAATTAAAAAAGTTTTAAACAAAAGCAATCCCCACATATTTGGTATCTACGTGTTCGAAATTTAATTTCCATTTCATTTCCGAAGACCTTTTTCAAAAATAATTAAAATTGCCCGAGAAATTTCACAAAAACATAAGCTTGGTCAAAATCCATACCAACCATCATGATTTTTCCGAAAAAAATTAAAAAAGTTTTAAACAAAAGCAATCCCCACATATTTGGTATCTACGTGTTCGAAATTTAATTTCCATTTCATTTCCGAAGACCTTTTTCAAAAATAATTAAAAGTGCCCGAGAAATTTCACAAAAACATAAGCTTGGTCAAAATCCATACCAACCATCATGATTTTTCCGAAAAAAATTAAAAAAGTTTAAAACAAAAGCAATCCCCACATATTTGGTATCTACGTGTTCGAAATTTAATTTCCAGTTCATTTCCGACGACCTTTTTCAAAAATAATTAAAATTGCCCGAGAAATTTCACAAAAACATAAGCTTTGTCAAAATCCATACCAACCATCATGATTTTTCCGAAAAAAATTAAAAAAGTTTAAAACAAAAGCAATCCCCACATATTTGGTATCTACGTGTTCGAAATTTAATTTCCAGTTCATTTCCGAAGACCTTTTTCAAAAATAATTAAAATTGCCCGAGAAATTTCACAAAAACATAAGCTTTGTCAAAATCCATACCAACTATCATGATTTTTCCGAAAAAAATTAAAAAAGTTTAAAACAAAAGCAATCCCCACATATTTGGTATCTACGTGTTCGAAATTTAATTTCCAGTTCATTTCCGAAGACCTTTTTCAAAAATAATTAAAATTGCCCGAGAAATTTCACAAAAACATAAGCTTTGTCAAAATCCATACCAACCATCATGATTTTTCCGAAAAAAATTAAAAAAGTTTAAAACAAAAGCAATCCCCACATATTTGGTATCTACGTGTTCGAAATTTAATTTCCAGTTCATTTCCGAAGACCTTTTTAAAAATAATTAAAATTGCCCGAGAAATTTCACAAAAACATAATCTTGGTCAAAATCCATACCAACCATCATGATTTTTCTGAAAAAAATTAAAAAAGTTTAAAACAAAAGCAATCCCCACATATTTGGTATCTACGTGTTCGAAATTTAATTTCCAGTTCATTTCCGACGACCGTTTTCAAAAATAATTAAAATTGCCCGAGAAATTTCACAAAAACATAAGCTTTGTCAAAATCCATACCAACCATCATGATTTTTCCGAAAAAAATTAAAAAAGTTTAAAACAAAAGCAATCCCCACATATTTGGTATCTACGTGTTCGAAATTTAATTTCCAGTTCATTTCCGACGACCTTTTTCAAAAATAATTAAAATTGCCCGAGAAATTTCACAAAAACATAAGCTTGGGCAAAATCCATACCAACCATCATGATTTTTCCGAAAAAAATTAAAAAAGTTTAAAACAAAAGCAATCCCCGCATATTTGGTATCTATGTGTTCGAAATTTAATTTCCAGTTCATTTCCGAAGACCTTTTTCAAAAATAATTAAAATTGCCCGAGAAATTTCACAAAAACATAAGCTTGGTCAAAATCCATACCAACCATCATGATTTTTCCGAAAAAAATTAAAAAAGTTTAAAACAAAAGCAATCCCCACATATTTGGTATCTACGTGTTCGAAATTTAATATCCAGTTCATTACCGAAGACCTTTTTCAAAAATAATTAAAATTGCCCGATAAATTTCAAAAAAACATAAGCTTTGTCAAAATCCATACCAACCATCATGATTTTTCCGAAAAAAATTAAAAAAGTTTAAAACAAAAGCAATCCCCACATATTTGGTATCTACGTGTTCGAAATTTAATTTCCAGTTCATTTCCGAAGACCTTTTTCAAAAATAATTAAAATTGCCCGAGAAATTTCACAAAAACATAAGCTTTGTCAAAATCCATACCAACCATCATGATTTTTCCGAAAAAAATTAAAAAAGTTTAAAACAAAAGCAATCCCCACATATTTGGTATCTACGTGTTCGAAATGTAATATCCAGTTCATTTCCGACGACCTTATTCAAAAATAATTAAAATTGCCCGAGAAATTTCACAAAAACATAAGCTTTGTCAAAATCCATACCAACTATCATGATTTTTCCGAAAAAAATTAAAAAAGTTTAAAACAAAAGCAATCCCCACATATTTGGTATCTACGTGTTCGAAATTTAATATCCAGTTCATTACCGAAGACCTTTTTCAAAAATAATTTAAATTGCCCGAGAAATTTCACAAAAACATAAGCTTTGTCAAAATCCATACCAACCATCATGATTTTTCCGAAAAAAATTAAAAAAGTTTAAAACAAAAGCAATCCCCACATATTTGGTATCTACGTGTTCGAAATTTAATATCCAGTTCATTTCCGAAGACCTTTTTCAAAAATAATTAAAATTGCCCGAGAAATTTCACAAAAACATAAGCTTTGTCAAAATCCATACCAACTATCATGATTTTTCCGAAAAAAATTAAAAAAGTTTAAAACAAAAGCAATCCCCACATATTTGGTATCTACGTGTTCGAAATTTAATTTCCACTTCATTTCCGAAGACCTTTTTCAAAAATAATTAAAATTGCCCGAGAAATTTCACAAAAACATAAGCTTTGTCAAAATCCATACCAACTATCATGATTTTTCCGAAAAAAATTAAAAAAGTTTAAAACAAAAGCAATCCCCACATATTTGGTATCTACGTGTTCGAAATTTAATATCCAGTTCATTTCCGAAGACTTTTTTCAAAAATAATTAAAATTGCCCGAGAAATTTCACAAAAACATAAGCTTTGTCAAAATCCATACCAACCATCATGATTTTTCCGAAAAAAATTAAAAAAGTTTAAAACAAAAGCAATCCCCACATATTTGGTATCTACGTGTTCGAAATTTAATTTCCAGTTCATTTCCGACGACCTTTTTCAAAAATAATTAAAATTGCCCGAGAAATTTCACAAAAACATAAGCTTGGTCAAAATCCATACCAACCATCATGATTTTTCCGAAAAAAATTAAAAAAGTTTAAAACAAAAGCAATCCCCACATATTTGGTATCTATGTGTTCGAAATTTAATTTCCAGTTCATTTCCGAAGACCTTTTTCAAAAATAATTAAAATTGCCCGAGAAATTTCACAAAAACATAAGCTTTGTCAAAATCCATACCAACTATCATGATTTTTCCGAAAAAAATTAAAAAAGTTTAAAACAAAAGCAATCCCCACATATTTGGTATCTACGTGTTCGAAATTTAATTTCCAGTTCATTTCCGAAGACCTTTTTCAAAAATAATTAAAATTGCCCGAGAAATTTCACAAAAACATAAGCTTTGTCAAAATCCATACCAACTATCATGATTTTTCCGAAAAAAATTAAAAAAGTTTAAAACAAAAGCAATCCCCACATATTTGGTATCTACGTGTTCGAAATTTAATTTCCAGTTCATTTCCGACGACCTTTTTCAAAAATAATTAAAATTGCCCGAGAAATTTCACAAAAACATAAGCTTTGTCAAAATCCATACCAACTATCATGATTTTTCCGAAAAAAATTAAAAAAGTTTAAAACAAAAGCAATCCCCACATATTTGGTATCTACGTGTTCGAAATTTAATATCCAGTTCATTTCCGAAGACCTTTTTCAAAAATAATTAAAATTGCCCGAGAAATTTTACAAAAATATAAGCTTTGTCAAAATCCATACCAACCATCATGATTTTTCCGAAAAAATTAAAAAAGTTTAAAACAAAAGCAATCCCCACATATTTGGTATCTACGTGTTCGAAATTTAATTTCCAGTTCATTTCCGACGACCTTTTTCAAAAATAATTAAAATTGCCCGAGAAATTTCACAAAAACATAAGCTTTGTCAAAATCCATACCAACTATCATGATTTTTCCGAAAAAAATTAAAAAAGTTTAAAACAAAAGCAATCCCCACATATTTGGTATCTACGTGTTCGAAATTTAATATCCAGTTCATTTCTTAAGACTTTTTTCAAAAATAATTAAAATTGCCCGAGAAATTTCACAAAAACATAAGCTTTGTCAAAATCCATACCAACCATCATGATTTTTCCGAAAAAAATTAAAAAAGTTTAAAACAAAAGCAATCCCCACATATTTGGTATCTACGTGTTCGAAATTTAATTTCCAGTTCATTTCCGACGACCTTTTTCAAAAATAATTAAAATTGCCCGAGAAATTTCACAAAAACATAAGCTTGGTCAAAATCCATACCAACCATCATGATTTTTCCGAAAAAAATTAAAAAAGTTTAAAACAAAAGCAATCCCCACATATTTGGTATCTACGTGTTCGAAATTTAATTTCCAGTTCATTTCCGAAGACCTTTTTCAAAAATAATTAAAATTGCCCGAGAAATTTCACAAAAACATAAGCTTTGTCAAAATCCATACCAACTATCATGATTTTTCCGAAAAAAATTAAAAAAGTTTAAAACAAAAGCAATCCCCACATATTTGGTATCTACGTGTTCGAAATTTAATTTCCAGTTCATTTCCGAAGACCTTTTTCAAAAATAATTAAAATTGCCCGAGAAATTTCACAAAAACATAAGCTTTGTCAAAATCCATAACAACTATCATGATTTTTCCGAAAAAAATTAAAAAAGTTTAAAACAAAAGCAATCCCCACATATTTGGTATCTACGTGTTCGAAATTTAATTTCCAGTTCATTTCCGACGACCTTTTTCAAAAATAATTAAAATTGCCCGAGAAATTTCACAAAAACATAAGCTTTGTCAAAATCCATACCAACTATCATGATTTTTCCGAAAAAAATTAAAAAAGTTTAAAACAAAAGCAATCCCCACATATTTGGTATCTACGTGTTCGAAATTTAATATCCAGTTCATTTCCGAAGACCTTTTTCAAAAATAATTAAAATTGCCCGAGAAATTTTACAAAAATATAAGCTTTGTCAAAATCCATACCAACCATCATGATTTTTCCGAAAAAAATTAAAAAAGTTTAAAACAAAAGCAATCCCCACATATTTGGTATCTACGTGTTCGAAATTTAATTTCCAGTTTATTTCCGACGACCTTTTTCAAAAATAATTAAAATTGCCCGAGAAATTTCACAAAAACATAAGCTTTGTCAAAATCCATACCAACTATCATGATTTTTCCGAAAAAAATTAAAAAAGTTTAAAACAAAAGCAATCCCCACATATTTGGTATCTACGTGTTCGAAATTTAATTTCCAGTTCATTTCCGACGACCTTTTTCAAAAATAATTAAAATTGCTCGAGAAATTTCACAAAAACATAAGCTTGGTCAAAATCCATACCAACCATCATGATTT
The DNA here is from genome assembly GCA_963932195.1 of Empis livida. Classification (NCBI taxonomy): domain Eukaryota; kingdom Metazoa; phylum Arthropoda; class Insecta; order Diptera; family Empididae; genus Empis; species Empis livida. Next base: position 44,062,257 of record OZ010645.1, read on the forward strand.
TTCCGAAAAAAATTAAAAAAGTTTAAAACAAAAGCAATCCCCACATATTTGGTATCTACGTGTTCGAAATTTAATTTCCAGTTCATTTCCGAAGACCTTTTTCAAAAATAATTAAAATTGCCCGAGAAATTTCACAAAAACATAAGCTTTGTCAAAATCCATACCAACCATCATGATTTTTCCGAAAAAAATTAAAAAAGTTTAAAACAAAAGCAATCCCCACATATTTGGTATCTACGTGTTCGAAATTTAATATCCAGTTCATTACCGAAGACCTTTTTCAAAAATAATTAAAATTGCCCGAGAAATTTCACAAAAACATAAGCTTTGTCAAAATCCATACCAACTATCATGATTTTTCCGAAAAAAATTAAAAAAGTTTAAAACAAAAGCAATCCCCACATATTTGGTATCTACGTGTTCGAAATTTAATATCCAGTTCATTACCGAAGACCTTTTTCAAAAATAATTTAAATTGCCCGAGAAATTTCACAAAAACATAAGCTTTGTCAAAATCCATACCAACTATCATGATTTTTGCGAAAAAAATTAAAAAAGTTTAAAACAAAAGCAATCCCCACATATTTGGTATCTACGTGTTCGAAATTTAATTTCCAGTTCATTTCCGAAGACCTTTTTCAAAAATAATTAAAATTGCCCGAGAAATTTCACAAAAACATAAGCTTTGTCAAAATCCATACCAACCATCATGATTTTACGGAAAAAAATTAAAAAAGTTTAAAACAAAAGCAATCCCCACATATTTGGTATCTACGTGTTCGAAATTTAATTTCCAGTTCATTTCCGAAGACCTTTTTCAAAAATAATTAAAATTGCCCGAGAAATTTCACAAAAACATAAGCTTGGTCAAAATCCATACCAACCATCATGATTTTTCCGAAAAAAATTAAAAAAGTTTAAAACAAAAGCAATCCCCACATATTTGGTATCTACGTGTTCGAAATTTAATTTCCAGTTCATTTCCGAAGACCTTTTTCAAAAATAATTAAAATTGCCCGAGAAATTTCACAAAAACATAAGCTTGGTCAAAATCCATACCAACCATCATGATTTTTCCGAAAAAAATTAAAAAAGTTTAAAACAAAAGCAATCCCCACATATTTGGTATCTACGTGTTCGAAATTTAATTTCCAGTTCATTTCCGAAGACCTTTTTCAAAAATAATTAAAATTGCCCGAGAAATTTCACAAAAACATAAGCTTTGTCAAAATCCATACCAACTATCATGATTTTTCCGAAAAAAATTAAAAAAGTTTAAAACAAAAGCAATCCCCACATATTTGGTATCTACGTGTTCGAAATTTAATTTCCAGTTCATTTCCGAAGACCTTTTTTAAAAATAATTAAAATTGCCCGAGAAATTTCACAAAAACATAAGCTTTGTCAAAATCCATACCAACCATCATGATTTTTCCGAAAAAAATTAAAAAAGTTTAAAACAAAAGCAATCCCCACATATTTGGTATCTACGTGTTCGAAATTTAATTTCCAGTTCATTTCCGAAGACCTTTTTAAAAATAATTAAAATTGCCCGAGAAATTTCACAAAAACATAATCTTGGTCAAAATCCATACCAACCATCATGATTTTTCTGAAAAAAATTAAAAAAGTTTAAAACAAAAGCAATCCCCACATATTTGGTATCTACGTGTTCGAAATTTAATTTCCAGTTCATTTCCGACGACCTTTTTCAAAAATAATTAAAATTGCCCGAGAAATTTCACAAAAACATAAGCTTTGTCAAAATCCATACCAACCATCATGATTTTTCAGAAAAAAATTAAAAAAGTTTAAAACAAAAGCAATCCCCACATATTTGGTATCTACGTGTTCGAAATTTAATTTCCAGTTCATTTCCGACGACCTTTTTCAAAAATAATTAAAATTGCTCGAGAAATTTCACAAAAACATAAGCTTGGTCAAAATCCATACCAACCATCATGATTTTTCCGAAAAAAATTAAAAAAGTTTAAAACAAAAGCAATCCCCACATATTTGGTATCTACGTGTTCGAAATTTAATTTCCAGTTCATTTCCGAAGACCTTTTTCAAAAATAATTAAAATTGCCCGAGAAATTTCACAAAAACATAAGCTTTGTCAAAATCCATACCAACCATCATGATTTTTCCGAAAAAAATTAAAAAAGTTTAAAACAAAAGCAATCCCCACATATTTGGTATCTACGTGTTCGAAATTTAATATCCAGTTCATTACCGAAGACCTTTTTCAAAAATAATTAAAATTGCCCGAGAAATTTCACAAAAACATAAGCTTTGTCAAAATCCATACCAACCATCATGATTTTTCCGAAAAAAATTAAAAAGTTTAAAACAAAAGCAATCCCCACATATTTGGTATCTACGTGTTCGAAATTTAATATCCAGTTCATTTCCGACGACCTTTTTCAAAAATAATTAAAATTGCCCGAGAAATTTCACAAAAACATAAGCTTTGTCAAAATCCATACCAACTATCATGATTTTTCCGAAAAAAATTAAAAAAGTTTAAAACAAAAGCAATCCCCACATATTTGGTATCTACGTGTTCGAAATTTAATATCCAGTTCATTACCGAAGACCTTTTTCAAAAATAATTTAAATTGCCCGAGAAATTTCACAAAAACATAAGCTTTGTCAAAATCCATACCAACTATAATGATTTTTGCGAAAAAAATTAAAAAAGTTTAAAACAAAAGCAATCCCCACATATTTGGTATCTACGTGTTCGAAATTTAATTTCCAGTTCATTTCCGAAGACCTTTTTCAAAAATAATTAAAATTGCCCGAGAAATTTCACAAAAACATAAGCTTTGTCAAAATCCATACCAACCATCATGATTTTACGGAAAAAAATTAAAAAAGTTTAAAACAAAAGCAATCCCCACATATTTGGTATCTACGTGTACGAAATTTAATTTCCAGTTCATTTCCGAAGACCTTTTTCAAAAATAATTAAAATTGCCCGAGAAATTTCACAAAAACATAAGCTTGGTCAAAATCCATACCAACCATCATGATTTTTCCGAAAAAAATTAAAAAAGTTTAAAACAAAAGCAATCCCCACATATTTGGTATCTACGTGTTCGAAATTTAATTTCCAGTTCATTTCCGAAGACCTTTTTCAAAAATAATTAAAATTGCCCGAGAAATTTCACAAAAACATAAGCTTGGTCAAAATCCATACCAACCATCATGATTTTTCCGAAAAAAATTAAAAAAGTTTAAAACAAAAGCAATCCCCACATATTTGGTATCTACGTGTTCGAAATTTAATTTCCAGTTCATTTCCGAAGACCTTTTTCAAAAATAATTAAAATTGCCCGAGAAATTTCACAAAAACATAAGCTTTGTCAAAATCCATACCAACTATCATGATTTTTCCGAAAAAAATTAAAAAAGTTTAAAACAAAAGCAATCCCCACATATTTGGTATCTACGTGTTCGAAATTTAATTTCCAGTTCATTTCCGAAGACCTTTTTCAAAAATAATTAAAATTGCCCGAGAAATTTCACAAAAACATAAGCTTTGTCAAAATCCATACCAACCATCATGATTTTTCCGAAAAAAATTAAAAAAGTTTAAAACAAAAGCAATCCCCACATATTTTGTATCTACGTGTTCGAAATTTAATTTCCAGTTCATTTCCGAAGACCTTTTTAAAAATAATTAAAATTGCCCGAGAAATTTCACAAAAACATAATCTTGGTCAAAATCCATACCAACCATCATGATTTTTCTGAAAAAAATTAAAAAAGTTTAAAACAAAAGCAATCCCCACATATTTGGTATCTACGTGTTCGAAATTTAATTTCCAGTTCATTTCCGACGACCTTTTTCAAAAATAATTAAAATTGCCCGAGAAATTTCACAAAAACATAAGCTTTGTCAAAATCCATACCAACCATCATGATTTTTCAGAAAAAAATTAAAAAAGTTTAAAACAAAAGCAATCCCCACATATTTGGTATCTACGTGTTCGAAATTTAATTTCCAGTTCATTTCCGAAGACCTTTTTCAAAAATAATTAAAATTGCCCGAGAAATTTCACAAAAACATAAGCTTGGTCAAAATCCATACCAACCATCATGATTTTTCCGAAAAAAATTAAAAAAGTTTAAAACAAAAGCAATCCCTGCATATTTCGTATCTATGTGTTCGAAATTTAATTTCCAGTTCATTTCCGAAGACCTTTTTCAAAAATAATTAAAATTGCCCGAGAAATTTCACAAAAACATAAGCTTGGTCAAAATCCATACCAACCATCATGATTTTTCCGAAAAAAATTAAAAAAGTTTAAAACAAAAGCAATCCCCGCATATTTGGTATCTACGTGTTCGAAATTTAATATCCAGTTCAGTACCGAAGACCTTTTTCAAAAATAATTAAAATTGCCCGATAAATTTCAAAAAAACATAAACTTTGTCGAAATCCATACCAACCATCATGATTTTTCCGAAAAAAATTAAAAAAGTTTAAAACAAAAGCAATCCCCACATATTTGGTATCTACGTGTTCGAAATTTAATATCCAGTTCATTTCCGAAGACCTTTTTCAAAAATAATTAAAATTGCCCGAGAAATTTTACAAAAACATAAGCTTTGTCAAAATCCATACCAACCATCATGATTTTTCCGAAAAAAATTAAAAAAGTTTAAAACAAAAGCAATCCCCACATATTTGGTATCTACGTGTTCGAAATTTAATTTCCAGTTCGTTTCCGACGACCTTTTTCAAAAATAATTAAAATTGCCCGAGAAATTTCACAAAAACATAAGCTTTGTCAAAATCCATACCAACTATCATAATTTTTCCGAAAAAAATTAAAAAAGTTTAAAACAAAAGCAATCCCCACATATTTGGTATCTACGTGTTCGAAATTTAATTTTCAGTTCATTTCCGACGACCTTTTTCAAAAATAATTAAAATTGCCCGAGAAATTTCACAAAAACATAAGCTTGGTCAAAATCCATACCAACCATCATGATTTTTCCGAAAAAAATTAAAAAAGTTTAAAACAAAAGCAATCCCCACATATTTGGTATCTACGTGTTCGAAATTTAATTTCCAGTTCATTTCCGAAGACCTTTTTCAAAAATAATTAAAATTGCCCGAGAAATTTCACAAAAACATAAGCTTGGTCAAAATCCATACCAACCATCATGATTTTTCCGAAAAAAATTAAAAAAGTTTAAAACAAAAGCAATCCCCACATATTTGGTATCTACGTGTTCGAAATTTAATATCCAGGTCATTACCGAAGACCTTTTTCAAAAATAATTAAAATTGCCCGAGAAATTTCACAAAAACATAAGCTTTGTCAAAATCCATACCAACCATCATGATTTTTCCGAAAAAAATTAAAAAGTTTAAAACAAAAGCAATCCCCACATATTTGGTATCTACGTGTTCGAAATTTAATACCCAGTTTATTTCCGACGACCTTTTTCAAAAATAATTAAAATTGCCCGAGAAATTTCACAAAAACATAAGCTTTGTCAAAATCCATACCAACTATCATGATTTTTCCGAAAAAAATTAAAAAAGTTTAAAACAAAAGCAATCCCCACATATTTGGTATCTACGTGTTCGAAATTTAATATCCAGTTCATTACCGAAGACCTTTTTCAAAAATAATTTAAATTGCCCGAGAAATTTCACAAAAACATAAGCTTTGTCAAAATCCATACCAACCATCATGATTTTTCCGAAAAAAATTAAAAAAGTTTAAAACAAAAGCAATCCCCACATATTTGGTATCTACGTGTTCGAAATTTAATTTCCAGTTCATTTCCGAAGACCTTTTTCAAAAATAATTAAAATTGCCCGAGAAATTTCACAAAAACATAAGCTTTGTCAAAATCCATACCAACCATCATGATTTTTCCGAAAAAAATTAAAAAAGTTTAAAACAAAAGCAATCCCCACATATTTGGTATCTACGTGTTCGAAATTTAATTTCCAGTTCATTTCCGAAGACCTTTTTCAAAAATAATTAAAATTGCCCGAGAAATTTCACAAAAACATAAGCTTGGTCAAAATCCATACCAACCATCATGATTTTTCCGAAAAAAATTAAAAAAGTTTAAATTAAAAGCAATCCCCACATATTTGGTATCTACGTGTTCGAAATTTAATTTCCAGTTCATTTCCGAAGACCTTTTTCAAAAATAATTAAAATTGCCCGAGAAATTTCACAAAAACATAAGCTTGGTCAAAATCCATACCAACCATCATGATTTTTCCGAAAAAAATTAAAAAAGTTTAAAACAAAAGCAATCCCCACATATTTGGTATCTACGTGTTCGAAATTTAATTTCCAGTTCATTTCCGAAGACCTTTTTCAAAAATAATTAAAATTGCCCGAGAAATTTCACAAAAACATAAGCTTTGTCAAAATCCATACCAACTATCATGATTTTTCCGAAAAAAATTAAAAAAGTTTAAAACAAAAGCAATCCCCACATATTTGGTATCTACGTGTTCGAAATTTAATTTCCAGTTCATTTCCGACGACCTTTTTCAAAAATAATTAAAATTGCCCGATAAATTTCACAAAAACATAAGCTTGGTCAAAATCCATACCAACCATCATGATTTTTCAGAAAAAAATTAAAAAAGTTTAAAACAAAAGCAATCCCCGCATATTTGGTATCTACGTGTTCGAAATTTAATATCCAGTTCATTACCGAAGACCTTTTTCAAAAATAATTAAAATTGCCCGAGAAATTTCACAAAAACATAAGCTTTGTCAAAATCCATACCAACCATCATGATTTTTCCGAAAAAAATTAAAAAAGTTTAATACAAAAGCAATCCCCACATATTTGGCATCTACGTGTTCGAAATTTAATTTCCAGTTCATTTCCGAAGACCTTTTTAAAAATAATTAAAATTGCCCGAGAAATTTCACAAAAACATAATCTTGGTCAAAATCCATACCAACCATCATGATTTTTCTGAAAAAAATTAAAAAAGTTTAAAACAAAAGCAATCCCCACATATTTGGTATCTACGTGTTCGAAATTTAATTTCCAGTTCATTTCCGACGACCTTTTTCAAAAATAATTAAAATTGCCCGAGAAATTTCACAAAAACATAAGCTTTGTCAAAATCCATACCAACCATCATGATTTTTCCGAAAAAAATTAAAAAAGTTTAAAACAAAAGCAATCCCCACATATTTGGTATCTACGTGTTCGAAATTTAATTTCCAGTTCATTTCCGACGACCTTTTTCAAAAATAATTAAAATTGCCCGAGAAATTTCACAAAAACATAAGCTTGGTCAAAATCCATACCAACCATCATGATTTTTCCGAAAAAAATTAAAAAAGTTTAAAACAAAAGCAATTCCCGCATATTTGGTATCTACGTGTTCGAAATTTAATATCCAGTTCATTACCGAAGACCTTTTTCAAAAATAATTAAAATTGCCCGATAAATTTCAAAAAAACATAAGCTTTGTCAAAATCCATACTAACCATCATGATTTTTCCGAAAAAAATTAAAAAAGTTTAAAACAAAAGCAATCCCCACATATTTGGTATCTACGTGTTCGAAATTTAATTTCCAGTTCATTTCCGAAGACCTTTTTCAAAAATAATTAAAATTGCCCGAAAAATTTCACAAAAACATAAGCTTTGTCAAAATCCATACCAACCATCATGATTTTTCCGAAAAAAATTAAAAAAGTTTAAAACAAAAGCAATCCCCACATATTTGGTATCTACGTGTTCGAAATGTAATATCCAGTTCATTTCCGACGACCTTTTTCAAAAATAATTAAAATTGCCCGAGAAATTTCACAAAAACATAAGCTTTGTCAAAATCCATACCAACTATCATGATTTTTCCGAAAAAAATTAAAAAAGTTTAAAACAAAAGCAATCCCCACATATTTGGTATCTACGTGTTCGAAATCTAATATCCAGTTCATTACCGAAGACCTTTTTCAAAAATAATTTAAATTGCCCGAGAAATTTCACAAAAACATAAGCTTTGTCAAAATCCATACCAACCATCATGATTTTGCCGAAAAAAATTAAAAAAGTTTAAAACAAAAGCAATCCCCACATATTTGGTATCTACGTGTTCGAAATTTAATTTCCAGTTCATTTCCGAAGACCTTTTTCAAAAATAATTAAAATTGCCCGAGAAATTTCACAAAAACATAAGCTTTGTCAAAATCCATACCAACTATCATGATTTTTCCGAAAAAAATTAAAAAAGTTTAAAACAAAAGCAATCCACACATATTTGGTATCTACGTGTTCGAAATTTAATTTCCAGTTCATTTCCGAAGACCTTTTTCAAAAATAATTAAAATTGCCCGAGAAATTTCACAAAAACATAAGCTTGGTCAAAATCCATACCAACCATCATGATTTTTCCGAAAAAAATTAAAAAAGTTTAAAACAAAAGCAATCCCCACATATTTGGTATCTACGTTTTCGAAATTTAATTTCCAGTTCATTTCCGACGACCTTTTTCAAAAATAATTAAAATTGCCCGAGAAATTTCACAAAAACATAAGCTTGGTCAAAATCCATACCAACCATCATGATTTTTCCGAAAAAAATTAAAAAAGTTTAAAACAAAAGCAATCCCCACATATTTGGTATCTACGTGTTCGAAATTTAATTTCCAGTTCATTTCCGAAGACCTTTTTCAAAAATAATTAAAATTGCCCGAGAAATTTCACAAAAACATAAGCTTTGTCAAAATCCATACCAACTATCATGATTTTTCCGAAAAAAATTAAAAAAGTTTAAAACAAAAGCAATCCCCACATATTTGGTATCTACGTGTTCGAAATTTAATTTCCAGTTCATTTCCGAAGACCTTTTTCAAAAATAATTAAAATTGCCCGAGAAATTTCACAAAAACATAAGCTTTGTCAAAATCCATACCAACTATCATGATTTTTCCGAAAAAAATTAAAAAAGTTTAAAACAAAAGCAATCCCCACATATTTGGTATCTACGTGTTCGAAATTTAATATCCAGTTCATTTCCGAAGACCTTTTTCAAAAATAATTAAAATTGCCCGAGAAATTTCACAAAAACATAAGCTTTGTCAAAATCCATACCAACCATCATGATTTTTTCCGAAAAAAATTAAAAAAGTTTAAAACAAAAGCAATCCCCACATATTTGGTATCTACGTGTTTGAAATTTAATTTCCAGTTCATTTCCGAAGACCTTTTTCAAAAATAATTAAAATTGCCCGATAAATTTCAAAAAAACATAAGCTTTGTCAAAATCCATACCAACTATCATGATTTTTCCGAAAAAAATTAAAAAAGTTTAAAACAAAAGCAATCCCCACATATTTGGTATCTACGTGTTCGAAATTTAATTTCCAGTTCATTTCCGACGACCTTTTTCAAAAATAATTAAAATTGCCCGAGAAATTTCACAAAAACATAAGCTTGGTCAAAATCCATACCAACCATCATGATTTTTCCGAAAAAAATTAAAAAAGTTTAAAACAAAAGCAATCCCCACATATTTGGTATCTACGTGTTCGAAATTTAATTTCCAGTTCATTTCCGAAGACCTTTTTCAAAAATAATTAAAATTGCCCGAGAAATTTCACAAAAACATAAGCTTGGTCAAAATCCATACCAACCATCATGATTTTTCCGAAAAAAATTAAAAAAGTTTAAAACAAAAGCAATCCCCACATATTTGGTATCTACGTGTTCGAAATTTAATTTCCAGTTCATTTCCGAAGACCTTTTTCAAAAATAATTAAAATTGCCCGATAAATTTCACAAAAACATAAGCTTTGTCAAAATCCATACCAACTATCATGATTTTTCCGAAAAAAATTAAAAAAGTTTAAAACAAAAGCAATCCCCACATATTTGGTATCTACTTGTTCGAAATTTAATTTCCAGTTCATTTCCGACGACCTTTTTCAAAAATAATTAAAATTGCCCGAGAAATTTCACAAAAACATAAGCTTTGTCAAAATCCATACCAACTATCATGATTTTTCCGAAAAAAATTAAAAAAGTTTAAAACAAAAGCAATCCCCACATATTTGGTATCTACGTGTTCGAAATTTAATATCCAGTTCATTACCGAAGACCTTTTTCAAAAATAATTAAAATTGCCCGAGAAATTTCACAAAAACATAAGCTTGGTCAAAATCCATACCAACCATCATGATTTTTCCGAAAAAAATTAAAAAAGTTTAAAACAAAAGCAATCCCCACATATTTGGTATCTACGTGTTCGAAATTTAATTTCCAGTTCATTTCCGAAGACCTTTTTCAAAAATAATTAAAATTGCCCGATAGATTTCAAAAAAACATAAGCTTTGTCAAAATCCATACCAACCATCATGATTTTTCCGAAAAAAATTAAAAAAGTTTAAAACAAAAGCAATCCCCACATATTTGGTATCTACGTGTTCGAAATTTAATTTCCAGTTCATTTCCGACGACCTTTTTCAAAAATAATTAAAATTGCCCGATAAATTTCACAAAAACATAAGCTTGGTCAAAATCCATACCAACCATCATGATTTTTCCGAAAAAAATTAAAAAAGTTTAAAACAAAAGCAATCCCCACATATTTGGTATCTACGTGTTCGAAATTTAATTTCCAGTTCATTTCCGAAGACCTTTTTCAAAAATAATTAAAATTGCCCGAGAAATTTCACAAAAACATAAGCTTGGTCAAAATCCATACCAACCATCATGATTTTTCCGAAAAAAATTAAAAAAGTTTAAAACAAAAGCAATCCCCACATATTTGGTATCTACGTGTTCGAAATTTAATTTCCAGTTCATTTCCGAAGACCTTTTTCAAAAATAATTAAAATTGCCCGAGAAATTTCACAAAAACATAAGCTTTGTCAAAATGCATACCAACTATCATGATTTTTCCGAAAAAAATTAATAAAGTTTAAAACAAAAGCAATCCCCACATATTTGGTATCTACGTGTTCGAAATTTAATTTCCAGTTCATTTCCGACGACCTTTTTCAAAAATAATTAAAATTGCCCGAGAAATTTTACAAAAACATAAGCTTTGTCAAAATCCATACCAACTATCATGATTTTTCCGAAAAAAACTAAAAAAGTTTAAAACAAAAGCAATCCCCAGATATTTGGTATCTACGTGTTCGAAATTTAATATCCAGTTCATTACCGAAGACCTTTTTCAAAAATAATTAAAATTGCCCGAGAAATTTCACAAAAACATAAGCTTTGTCAAAATCCATACCAACCATCATGATTTTTCCGAAAAAAATTAAAAAAGTTTAAAACAAAAGCAATCCCCACATATTTGGTATCTACGTGTTCGAAATTTAATTTCCAGTTCATTTCCGAAGACCTTTTTCAAAAATAATTAAAATTGCCCGAGAAATTTCACAAAAACATAAGCTTTGTCAAAATCCATACCAACTATCATGATTTTTCCGAAAAAAATTAAAAAAGTTTAAAACAAAAGCAATCCCCACATATTTGGTATCTACGTGTTCGAAATTTAATTTCCAGTTCATTTCCGAAGACCTTTTTCAAAAATAATTAAAATTGCCCGAGAAATTTCACAAAAACATAAGCTTTGTCAAAATCCATACCAACTATCATGATTTTTCCGAAAAAAATTAAAAAAGTTTAAAACAAAAGCAATCCCCACATATTTGGTATCTATGTGTTCGAAATTTAATATCCAGTTCATTTCCGAAGACCTTTTTCAAAAATAATTAAAATTGCCCGAGAAATTTCACAAAAACATAAGCTTTGTCAAAATCCATACCAACCATCATGATTTTTCCGAAAAAAATTAAAAAAGTTTAAAACAAAAGCAATCCCCACATATTTGGTATCTACGTGTTCGAAATTTAATTTCCAGTTCATTTCCGACGACCTTTTTCAAAAATAATTAAAATTGCCCGAGAAATTTCACAAAAACATAAGCTTTGTCAAAATCCATACCAACTATCATGATTTTTCCGAAAAAAATTAAAAAAGTTTAAAACAAAAGCAATCCCCACATATTTGGTATCTACGTGTTCGAAATTTAATATCCAGTTCATTACCGAAGACCTTTTTCAAAAATAATTAAAATTGCCCGAGAAATTTCACAAAAACATAAGCTTTGTCAAAATCCAAACCAACCATCATAATTTTTCCGAAAAAAATTAAAAAAGTTTAAAACAAAAGCAATCCCCACATATTTGGTATCTACGTGTTCGAAATTTAATATCCAGTTCATTACCGAAGACCTTTTTCAAAAATAATTAAAATTGCCCGAGAAATTTCACAAAAACATAAGCTTTGTCAAAATCCATACCAACCATCATGATTTTTCCGAAAAAAATTAAAAAAGTTTAAAACAAAAGCAATCCCCACATATTTGGTATCTACGTGTTCGAAATTTAATATCCAGTTCATTTCCGACGACCTTTTTCAAAAATAATTAAAATTGCCCGAGAAATTTCACAAAAACATAAGCTTGGTCAAAATCCTTAACAACCATCATGATTTTTCCGAAAAAAAATTAAAAAAGTTTAAAACAAAAGCAATCCCCACATATTTGGTATCTACGTGTTCGAAATTTAATTTCCAGTTCATTTCCGAAGACCTTTTTCAAAAATAATTAAAATTGCCCGAGAAATTTCACAAAAACATAAGCTTGGTCAAAATCCATACCAACCATCATGATTTTTCCGAAAAAAATTAAAAAAGTTTAAAACAAAAGCAATCCCCACATATTTGGTATCTACGTGTTCGAAATTTAATTTCCAGTTCATTTCCGAAGACCTTTTTCAAAAATAATTAAAATTGCCCGAGAAATTTCACAAAAACATAAGCTTGGTCAAAATCCATACCAACCATCATGATTTTTCCGAAAAAAATTAAAAAAGTTTAAAACAAAAGCAATCCCCGCATATCTGGTATCTACGTGTTCGAAATTTAATTTCCAGTTCATTTCCGAAGACCTTTTTCAAAAATAATTAAAATTGCCCGAGAAATTTCACAAAAACATAAGCTTGGTCAAAATCCATACCAACCAACATGATTTTTCCGAAAAAAATTAAAAAAGTTTAAAACAAAAGCAATCCCCACATATTTGGTATCTACGTGTTCGAAATTTAATTTCCAGTTCATTTCCGAAGACCTTTTTCAAAAATAATTAAAATTGCCCGGGAAATTTCACAAAAACATAAGCTTTGTCAAAATCCATACCAACCATCATGATTTTTCCGAAAAAAATTAAAAAAGTTTAAAACAAAAGCAATCCCCACATATTTGGTATCTCCGTGTTCGAAATTTAATTTCCAGTTCATTTCCGAAGACCTTTTTCAAAAATAATTAAAATTGCACGAGAAATTTCACAAAAACATAAGCTTGGTCAAAATCCATACCAACCATCATGATTTTTCCGAAAAAAATTAAAAAAGTTTAAAACAAAAGCAATCCCCACATATTTGGTATCTACGTGTTCGAAATTTAATTTCCAGTTCATTTCCGAAGACCTTTTTCAAAAATAATTAAAATTGCCCGAGAAATTTCACAAAAACATAAGCTTGGTCAAAATCCATACCAACCATCATGATTTTTCCGAAAAAAAATAAAAAGGTTTAAAACAAAAGCAATCCCCACATATTTGGTATCTACGTGTTCGAAATTTAATTTCCAGTTCATTTCCGACGACCTTTTTCAAAAATAATTAAAATTGCCCGAGAAATTTCACAAAAACATAAGCTTGGTCAAAATCCATACCAACCATCATGATTTTTCCGAAAAAAATTAAAAAAGTTTAAAACATAAGCAATCCCCACATATTTGGTATCTACGTGTTCGAAATTTAATTTCCAGTTCATTTCCGAAGACCTTTTTCAAAAATAATTAAAATTGCCCGAGAAATTTCACAAAAACATAAGCTTGGTCAAAATCCATACCAACCATCATGATTTTTCCGAATAAAATTAAAAAAGTTTAAAACAAAAGCAATCCCCGCATATTTGGTATCTACGTGTTCGAAATTTAATATCCAGTTCATTACCGAAGACCTTTTTCAAAAATAATTAAAATTGCCCGATAAATTTCAAAAAAACATAAGCTTTGTCAAAATCCATACCAACCATCATGATTTTTCCGAAAAAAATTAAAAAAGTTTAAAACAAAAGCAATCCCCACATATTTGGTATCTACGTGTTCGAAATTTAATTTCCAGTTCATTTCCGAAGACCTTTTTCAAAAATAATTAAAATTGCCCGATAAATTTCAAAAAAACATAAGCTTTGTCAAAATCCATACCAACCATCATGATTTTTCCGAAAAAAATTAAAAAAGTTTAAAACAAAAGCAATCCCCACATATTTAGTATCTACGTGTTCGAAATTTAATTTCCAGTTCATTTCCGAAGACCTTTTTCAAAAATAATTAAAATTGCCCGAGAAATTTCACAAAAACATAAGCTTTGTCAAAATCCATACCAACCATCATGATTTTTCCGAAAAAAATTAAAAAAGTTTAAAACAAAAGCAATCCCCACATATTTGGTATCTACGTGTTCGAAATTTAATTTCCAGTTCATTTCCGAAGACCTTTTTCAAAAATAATTAAAATTGCCCGAGAAATTTCACAAAAACATAAGCTTGGTCAAAATCCATACCAACCATCATGATTTTTCCGAAAAAAATAAAAAAAGTTTAAAACAAAAGCAATCCCCACATATTTGGTATCTACGTGTTCGAAATTTAATTTCCAGTTCATTTCCGACGACCTTTTTCAAAAATAATTAAAATTGCCCGAGAAATTTCACAAAAACATAAGCTTGGTCAAAATCCATACCAACCTTCATGATTTTTCCGAAAAAAATTAAAAAAGTTTAAAAGAAAAGCAATCCCCACATATTTGGTATCTACGTGTTCGAAATTTAATTTCCAGTTCATTTCCGAAGACCTTTTTCAAAAATAATTAAAATTGCCCGAGAAATTTCACAAAAACATAAGCTTGGTCAAAATCCATACCAACCATCATGATTTTTCCGAAAAAAATTAAAAAAGTTTAAAACAAAAGCAATCCCCGCATATTTGGTATCTACGTGTTCGAAATTTAATATCCAGTTCATTACCGAAGACCTTTTTCAAAAATAATTAAAATTGCCCGATAAATTTCAAAAAAACATAAGCTTTGTCAAAATCCATACCAACCATCATGATTTTTCCGAAAAAAATTAAAAATGTTTAAAACAAAAGCAATCCCCACATATTTGGTATCTACGTGTTCGAAATTTAATTTCCAGTTCATTTCCGAAGACCTTTTTCAAAAATAATTAAAATTGCCCGAGAAATTTCACAAAAACATAAGCTTGGTCAAAATCCATACCAACCATCATGATTTTTCCGAAAAAAATTAAAAAAGTTTAAAACAAAAGCAATCCCCGCATATTTGGTATCTACGTGTTCGAAATTTAATATCCAGTTCATTACCGAAGACCTTTTTCAAAAATAATTAAAATTGCCCGATAAATTTCAAAAAAACATAAGCTTTGTCAAAATCCATACCAACCATCATGATTTTTCCGAAAAAAATTAAAAATGTTTAAAACAAAAGCAATCCCCACATATTTGGTATCTACGTGTTCGAAATTTAATTTCCAGTTCATTTCCGAAGACCTTTTTCAAAAATAATTAAAATTGCCCGAGAAATTTCACAAAAACATAAGCTTTGTCAAAATCCATACCAACCATCATGATTTTTCCGAAAAAAATTAAAAAAGTTTAAAACAAAAGCAATCCCCACATATTTGGTATCTACGTGTTCGAAATTTAATTTCCAGTTCATTTCCGACGACCTTTTTCAAAAATAATTAAAATTGCCCGAGAAATTTAACAAAAAACATAAGCTTTGTCAAAATCCATACCAACTATCATGATTTTTCCGAAAAAAATTAAAAAAGTTTAAAACAAAAGCAATCCCCGCATATTTGGTATCTACGTGTTCGAAATTTAATATCCAGTTCATTACCGAAGACCTTTTTCAAAAATAATTAAAAATGCCCGAGAAATTTCACAAAAACATAAGCTTTGTCAAAATCCATACCAACCATCATGATTTTTCCGAAAAAAATTAAAAAAGTTTAAAACAAAAGCAATCCCCACATATTTGGTATCTACGTGTTGGAAATTTAATTTCCAGTTAATTTCCGAAGACCTTTTTCAAAAATAATTAAAATTGCCCGAGAAATTTCACAAAAACATAAGCTTGGTCAAAATCCATACCAACCATCATGATTTTTCCGAAAAAAATTAAAAAAGTTTAAAACAAAAGCAATCCCCACATATTTGGTATCTACGTGTTCGAAATTTAATTTCCAGTTTATTTCCGACGACCTTTTTCAAAAATAATTAAAATTGCCCGAGAAATTTCACAAAAACATAAGCTTTGTCAAAATCCATACCAACTATCATGATTTTTCCGAAAAAAATTAAAAAAGTTTAAAACAAAAGCAATCCCCACATATTTGGTATCTACGTGTTGGAAATTTAATTTCCAGTTCATTTCCGAAGACCTTTTTCAAAAATAATTAAAATTGCCCGATAAATTTCAAAAAAACATAAGCTTTGTCAAAATCCATACCAACCATCATGATTTTTCCGAAAAAAATTAAAAATGTTTAAAACAAAAGCAATCCCCACATATTTGGTATCTACGTGTTCGAAATTTAATTTCCAGTTCATTTCCGAAGACCTTTTTCAAAAATAATTAAAATTGCCCGAGAAATTTCACAAAAACATAAGCTTGGTCAAAATCCATACCAACCATCATGATTTTTCCGAAAAAAATTAAAAAAGTTTAAAACAAAAGCAATCCCCGCATATTTGGTATCTACGTGTTCGAAATTTAATATCCAGTTCATTACCGAAGACCTTTTTCAAAAATAATTAAAATTGCCCGATAAATTTCAAAAAAACATAAGCTTTGTCAAAATCCATACCAACCATCATGATTTTTCCGAAAAAAATTAAAAATGTTTAAAACAAAAGCAATCCCCACATATTTGGTATCTACGTGTTCGAAATTTAATTTCCAGTTCATTTCCGAAGACCTTTTTCAAAAATAATTAAAATTGCCCGAGAAATTTCACAAAAACATAAGCTTTGTCAAAATCCATACCAACCATCATGATTTTTCCGAAAAAAATTAAAAAAGTTTAAAACAAAAGCAATCCCCACATATTTGGTATCTACGTGTTCGAAATTTAATTTCCAGTTCATTTCCGACGACCTTTTTCAAAAATAATTAAAATTGCCCGAGAAATTTAACAAAAACATAAGCTTTGTCAAAATCCATACCAACTATCATGATTTTTCCGAAAAAAATTAAAAAAGTTTAAAACAAAAGCAATCCCCGCAAATTTGGTATCTACGTGTTCGAAATTTAATATCCAGTTCATTACCGAAGACCTTTTTCAAAAATAATTAAAAATGCCCGAGAAATTTCACAAAAACATAAGCTTTGTCAAAATCCATACCAACCATCATGATTTTTCCGAAAAAAATTAAAAAAGTTTAAAACAAAAGCAATCCCCACATATTTGGTATCTACGTGTTCGAAATTTAATTTCCAGTTTATTTCCGACGACCTTTTTCAAAAATAATTAAAATTGCCCGAGAAATTTCACAAAAACATAAGCTTTGTCAAAATCCATACCAACTATCATGATTTTTCCGAAAAAAATTAAAAAAGTTTAAAACAAAAGCAATCCCCACATATTTGGTATCTACGTGTTGGAAATTTAATTTCCAGTTCATTTCCGAAGACCTTTTTCAAAAATAATTAAAATTGCCCGAGAAATTTCACAAAAACATAAGCTTGGTCAAAATCCATACCAACCATCATGATTTTTCCGAAAAAATTAAAAAAGTTTAAAACAAAAGCAATCCCCACATATTTGGTATCTACGTGTTCGAAATTTAATTTCCAGTTTATTTCCGACGACCTTTTTCAAAAATAATTAAAATTGCCCGAGAAATTTCACAAAAACATAAGCTTTGTCAAAATCCATACCAACTATCATGATTTTTCCGAAAAAAATTAAAAAAGTTTAAAACAAAAGCAATCCCCACATATTTGGTATCTACGTGTTTGAAATTTAATATCCAGTTCATTACCGAAGACCTTTTTCAAAAATAATTAAAATTGCCCGAGAAATTTCACAAAAACATAAGCTTTGTCAAAATCCATACCAACCATCATGATTTTTCCGAAAAAAATTAAAAAAATTTAAAACAAAAGCAATCCCCACATATTTGGTATCTACGTGTTCGAAATTTAATTTCCAGTTCATTTCCGAAGACCTTTTTCAAAAATAATTAAAATTGCCCGAGAAATTTCACAAAAACATAAGCTTGGTCAAAATCCATACCAACCATCATGATTTTTCCGAACAAAATTAAAAAAGTTCAAAACAAAAGCAATCCCCACATATTTGGTATCTACGTGTTCGAAATTTAATTTCCAGTTCATTTCCGAAGACCTTTTTCAAAAATAATTAAAATTGCCTGATAAATTTCAAAAAAACATAAGCTTTGTCAAAATCCATACCAACCATCATGATTTTTCCGAAAAAAATTAAAAAAGTTTAAAACAAAAGCAATCCCCACATATTTGGTATCTACGTGTTCGAAATTTAATTTCCAGTTCATTTCCGAAGACCTTTTTCAAAAATAATTAAAATTGCCCGATAAATTTCAAAAAAACATAAGCTTTGTCAAAATCCATACCAACCATCATGATTTTTCCGAAAAAAATTAAAAAAGTTTAAAACAAAAGCAATCCCCACATATTTGGTATCTACGTGTTCGAAATTTAATTTCCAGTTCATTTCCGACGACCTTTTTCAAAAATAATTAAAATTGCCCGATAAATTTCACAAAAACATAAGCTTTGTCAAAATCCATACCAACCATCATGATTTTTCCGAAAAAAATTAAAAAAGTTTAAAACAAAAGCAATCCCCACATATTTGGTATCTACGTGTTCGAAATTTAATTTCCAGTTCATTTCCGAAGACCTTTTTCAAAAATAATTAAAATTGCCCGATAAATTTCAAAAAAACATAAGCTTTGTCAAAATCCATACCAACCATCATGATTTTTCCGAAAAAAATTAAAAAAGTTTAAAACAAAAGCAATCCCCACATATTTGGTATCTACGTGTTCGAAATTTAATTTCCAGTTCATTTCCGAAGACCTTTTTCAAAAATAATTAAAATTGCCCGAGAAATTTCACAAAAACATAAGCTTTGTCAAAATCCATACCAACCATCATGATTTTTCCGAAAAAAATTAAAAAAGTTTAAAACAAAAGCAATCTCCACATATTTGGTATCTACGTGTTCGAAATTTAATATCCAGTTCATTACCGAAGACCTTTTTCAAAAATTATTAAAATTGCAAGAGAAATTTCACAAAAACATAAGCTTTGTCAAAATCCATACCAACCATCGTGATTTTTCCGAAAAAAATTAAAAAAGTTTAAAACAAAAGCAATCCCCACATATTTGGTATCTACGTGTTCGAAATTTAATTTCCAGTTCATTTCCGACGACCTTTTTCAAAAATAATTAAAATTGCCCGAGAAATTTCACAAAAACATAAGCTTGGTCAAAATCCATACCAACCATCATGATTTTTCCGAAAAAAATTAAAAAAGTTTAAAACAAAAGCAATCCCCACATATTTGGTATCTACGTGTTCGAAATTTAATTTCCAGTTCATTTCCGAAGACCTTTTTCAAAAATAATTAAAATTGCCCGAGAAATTTCACAAAAAAATAAGCTTGGTCAAAATCCATACCAACCATCATGATTTTTCCGAAAAAAATTAAAAAAGTTTAAAACAAAAGCAATCCCCACATATTTGGTATCTACGTGTTCGAAATTTAATTTCCAGTTCATTTCCGAAGACCTTTTTCAAAAATAATTAAAATTACCCGAGAAATTTCACAAAAACATAAGCTTGGTCAAAATCCATACCAACCATCATGATTTTTCCGAAAAAAATTAAAAAAGTTTAAAACAAAAGCAATCCCCACATATTTGGTATCTACGTGTTCGAAATTTAATTTCCAGTTCATTTCCGAAGACCTTTTTCAAAAATAATTAAAATTGCCCGAGAAATTTCACAAAAACATAAGCTTTGTCAAAATCCATACCAACTATCATGATTTTTCCGAAAAAAAGTTTAAAACAAAAGCAATCCCCACATATTTGGTATCTACGTGTTCGAAATTTAATTTCCAGTTCATTTCCGAAGACCTTTTTCAAAAATAATTAAAATTACCCGAGAAATTTCACAAAAACATAAGCTTGGTCAAAATCCATACCAACCATCATGATTTTTCCGAAAAAAATTAAAAAAGTTTAAAACAAAAGCAATCCCCACATATTTGGTATCTACGTGTTCGAAATTTAATTTCCAGTTCATTTCCGAAGACCTTTTTCAAAAATAATTAAAATTGCCCGAGAAATTTCACAAAAACATAAGCTTTGTCAAAATCCATACCAACCATCATGATTTTTCCGAAAAAATTTAAAAAAGTTTAAAACAAAAGCAATCCCCACATATTTGGTATCTACGTGTTCGAAATTTAATTTCCAGTTCATTTCCGACGACCTTTTTCAAAAATAATTAAAATTGCCCGAGAAATTTCACAAAAACATAAGCTTGGTCAAAATCCATACCAACCATCATGATTTTTCCGAAAAAAATTAAAAAAGTTTAAAACAAAAGCAATCCCCACATATTTGGTATCCACGTGTTCGAAATTTAATATCCAGTTCATTACCGAAGACCTTTTTCAAAAATAATTAAAATTGCCCGAGAAATTTCACAAAAACATAAGCTTTGTCAAAATCCATACCAACCATCATGATTTTTCCGAAAAAAATTAAAAAAGTTTAAAACAAAAGCAATCCCCACATATTTGGTATCTACGTGTTCGAAATTTAATTTCCAGTTCATTTCCGAAGACCTTTTTCAAAAATAATTAAAATTGCCCGAGAAATTTCAAAAAAACATAAGCTTTGTCAAAATCCATACCAACCATCATGATTTTTCCGAAAAAAATTAAAAAAGTTTAAAACAAAAGCAATCCCCACATATTTGGTTCTACGTGTTCGAAATTTAATTTCCAGTTCATTTCCGAAGACCTTTTTCAAAAATAATTAAAATTGCCCGATAAATTTCAAAAAAACATAAGCTTTGTCAAAATCCATACCAACCATCATGATTTTTCCGAAAAAAATTAAAAAAGTTTAAAACAAAAGCAATCCCCACATATTTGGTATCTACGTGTTCGAAATTTAATTTCCAGTTCATTTCCGAAGACCTTTTTCAAAAATAATTAAAATTGCCCGAGAAATTTCACAAAAACATAAGCTTTGTCAAAATCCATACCAACCATCATGATTTTTCCGAAAAAAATTAAAAAAGTTTAAAACAAAAGCAATCCCCACATATTTGGTATCTACGTGTTCGAAATTTAATTTCCAGTTCATTTCCGAAGACCTTTTTCAAAAATAATTAAAATTGCCCGAGAAATTTCACAAAAACATAAGCTTTGTCAAAATCCATACCAACCATCATGATTTTTCCGAAAAAAATTAAAAAAGTTTAAAACAAAAGCAATCCCCACATATTTGGTATCTACGTGTTCGAAATTTAATTTCCAGTTCATTTCCGAAGACCTTTTTCAAAAATAATTAAAATTGCCCGAGAAATTTCACAAAAACATAAGCTTTGTCAAAATCCATACCAACTATCATGATTTTTCCGAAAAAAAGTTTAAAACAAAAGCAATCCCCACATATTTGGTATCTACGTGTTCGAAATTTAATTTCCAGTTCATTTCCGAAGACCTTTTTCAAAAATAATTAAAATTGCCCGAGAAATTTCACAAAAACATAAGCTTGGTCAAAATCCATACCAACCATCATGATTTTTCCGAACAAAATTAAAAAAGTTCAAAACAAAAGCAATCCCCACATATTTGGTATCTACGTGTTCGAAATTTAATTTCCAGTTCATTTCCGAAGACCTTTTTCAAAAATAATTAAAATTGCCTGATAAATTTCAAAAAAACATAAGCTTTGTCAAAATCCATACCAACCATCATGATTTTTCCGAAAAAAATTAAAAAAGTTTAAAACAAAAGCAATCCCCACATATTTGGTATCTACGTGTTCGAAATTTAATTTCCAGTTCATTTCCGAAGACCTTTTTCAAAAATAATTAAAATTGCCCGATAAATTTCAAAAAAACATAAGCTTTGTCAAAATCCATACCAACCATCATGATTTTTCCGAAAAAAATTAAAAAAGTTTAAAACAAAAGCAATCCCCACATATTTGGTATCTACGTGTTCGAAATTTAATTTCCAGTTCATTTCCGACGACCTTTTTCAAAAATAATTAAAATTGCCCGATAAATTTCACAAAAACATAAGCTTTGTCAAAATCCATACCAACCATCATGATTTTTCCGAAAAAAATTAAAAAAGTTTAAAACAAAAGCAATCCCCACATATTTGGTATCTACGTGTTCGAAATTTAATTTCCAGTTCATTTCCGAAGACCTTTTTCAAAAATAATTAAAATTGCCCGATAAATTTCAAAAAAACATAAGCTTTGTCAAAATCCATACCAACCATCATGATTTTTCCGAAAAAAATTAAAAAAGTTTAAAACAAAAGCAATCCCCACATATTTGGTATCTACGTGTTCGAAATTTAATTTCCAGTTCATTTCCGAAGACCTTTTTCAAAAATAATTAAAATTGCCCGAGAAATTTCACAAAAACATAAGCTTTGTCAAAATCCATACCAACCATCATGATTTTTCCGAAAAAAATTAAAAAAGTTTAAAACAAAAGCAATCCCCACATATTTGGTATCTACGTGTTCGAAATTTAATATCCAGTTCATTACCGAAGACCTTTTTCAAAAATTATTAAAATTGCCCGAGAAATTTCACAAAAACATAAGCTTTGTCAAAATCCATACCAACCATCGTGATTTTTCCGAAAAAAATTAAAAAAGTTTAAAACAAAAGCAATCCCCACATATTTGGTATCTACGTGTTCGAAATTTAATTTCCAGTTCATTTCCGACGACCTTTTTCAAAAATAATTAAAATTACCCGAGAAATTTCACAAAAACATAAGCTTGGTCAAAATCCATACCAACCATCATGATTTTTCCGAAAAAAATTAAAAAAGTTTAAAACAAAAGCAATCCCCACATATTTGGTATCTACGTGTTCGAAATTTAATTTCCAGTTCATTTCCGAAGACCTTTTTCAAAAATAATTAAAATTGCCCGAGAAATTTCACAAAAAAATAAGCTTGGTCAAAATCCATACCAACCATCATGATTTTTCCGAAAAAAATTAAAAAAGTTTAAAACAAAAGCAATCCCCACATATTTGGTATCTACGTGTTCGAAATTTAATTTCCAGTTCATTTCCGAAGACCTTTTTCAAAAATAATTAAAATTACCCGAGAAATTTCACAAAAACATAAGCTTGGTCAAAATCCATACCAACCATCATGATTTTTCCGAAAAAAATTAAAAAAGTTTAAAACAAAAGCAATCCCCACATATTTGGTATCTACGTGTTCGAAATTTAATTTCCAGTTCATTTCCGAAGACCTTTTTCAAAAATAATTAAAATTGCCCGAGAAATTTCACAAAAACATAAGCTTTGTCAAAATCCATACCAACTATCATGATTTTTCCGAAAAAAAGTTTAAAACAAAAGCAATCCCCACATATTTGGTATCTACGTGTTCGAAATTTAATTTCCAGTTCATTTCCGAAGACCTTTTTCAAAAATAATTAAAATTACCCGAGAAATTTCACAAAAACATAAGCTTGGTCAAAATCCATACCAACCATCATGATTTTTCCGAAAAAAATTAAAAAAGTTTAAAACAAAAGCAATCCCCACATATTTGGTATCTACGTGTTCGAAATTTAATTTCCAGTTCATTTCCGAAGACCTTTTTCAAAAATAATTAAAATTGCCCGAGAAATTTCACAAAAACATAAGCTTTGTCAAAATCCATACCAACCATCATGATTTTTCCGAAAAAAATTAAAAAAGTTTAAAACAAAAGCAATCTCCACATATTTGGTATCTACGTGTTCGAAATTTAATTTCCAGTTCATTTCCGACGACCTTTTTCAAAAATAATTAAAATTGCCCGAGAAATTTCACAAAAACATAAGCTTGGTCAAAATCCATACCAACCATCATGATTTTTCCGAAAAAAATTAAAAAAGTTTAAAACAAAAGCAATCCCCACATATTTGGTATCCACGTGTTCGAAATTTAATATCCAGTTCATTACCGAAGACCTTTTTCAAAAATAATTAAAATTGCCCGAGAAATTTCACAAAAACATAAGCTTTGTCAAAATCCATACCAACCATCATGATTTTTCCGAAAAAAATTAAAAAAGTTTAAAACAAAAGCAATCCCCACATATTTGGTATCTACGTGTTCGAAATTTAATTTCCAGTTCATTTCCGAAGACCTTTTTCAAAAATAATTAAAATTGCCCGAGAAATTTCAAAAAAACATAAGCTTTGTCAAAATCCATACCAACCATCATGATTTTTCCGAAAAAAATAAAAAAAGTTTAAAACAAAAGCAATCCCCACATATTTGGTTCTACGTGTTCGAAATTTAATTTCCAGTTCATTTCCGAAGACCTTTTTCAAAAATAATTAAAATTGCCCGAGAAATTTCACAAAAACATAAGCTTTGTCAAAATCCATACCAACCATCATGATTTTTCCGAAAAAAATTAAAAAAGTTTAAAACAAAAGCAATCCCCACATATTTGGTATCTACGTGTTCGAAATTTAATATCCAGTTCATTTCCGAAGACCTTTTTCAAAAATAATTAAAATTGCCCGAGAAATTTCACAAAAACATAAGCTTTGTCAAAATCCATACCAACCATCATGATTTTTCCGAAAAAAATTAAAAAAGTTTAAAACAAAAGCAATCCCCACATATTTGGTTCTACGTGTTCGAAATTTAATATCCAGTTCATTTCCGAAGACCTTTTTCAAAAATAATTAAAATTGCCCGATAAATTTCACAAAAACATAAGCTTTGTCAAAATCCATACCAACCATCATGAATTTTCCGAAAAAAATTAAAAAAATTTAAAACAAAAGCAATCCCCACATATTTGGTATCTACGTGTTCGAAATTTAATTTCCAGTTCATTTCCGAAGACCTTTTTCAAAAATAATTAAAATTGTCCGAGAAATTTCACAAAAACATAAGCTTTGTCAAAATCCATACCAACTATCATGATTTTTCCGAAAAAAATTAAAAAAGTTTAAAACAAAAGCAATCCCCACATATTTGGTATCTACGTGTTCGAAATTTAATATCCAGTTCATTTCCGAAGACCTTTTTCAAAAATAATTAAAATTGCCCGAGAAATTTCACAAAAACATAAGCTTTATCAAAATCCATACCAACCATCATGATTTTTCCGAAAAAAATTAAAAAAGTTTAAAACAAAAGCAATCCCCACATATTTGGTATCTACGTGTTCGAAATTTAATTTCCAGTTCATTTCCGAAGACCTTTTTCAAAAATAATTAAAATTGCCCGAGAAATTTCAAAAAAACATAAGCTTTGTCAAAATCCATACCAACCATCATGATTTTTCCGAAAAAAAAGTAAAAAAGTTTAAAACAAAAGCAATGCCCACATATTTGGTATCTACGTGTTCGAAATTTAATTTCCAGTTCATTTCCGAAGACCTTTTTCAAAAATAATTAAAATTGCCCGAGAAATTTCAAAAAAACATAAGCTTTGTCAAAATCCATACCAACCATCATGATTTTTCCGAAAAAAATTAAAAAAGTTTAAAACAAAAGCAATCCCCACATATTTGGTATCTACGTGTTCGAAATTTAATTTCCAGTTCATTTCCGAAGACCTTTTTCAAAAATAATTAAAATTGCCCGAGAAATTTCACAAAAACATAAGCTTTGTCAAAATCCATACCAACCATCATGATTTTTCCGAAAAAAATTAAAAAAGTTTAAAACAAAAGCAATCCCCACATATTTGGTATCTACGTGTTCGAAATTTAATTTCCAGTTCAATTCCGAAGACCTTTTTCAAAAATAATTAAAATTGCCCGATAAATTTCAAAAAAACATAAGCTTTGTCAAAATCCATACCAACCATCATGATTTTTCCGAAAAAAATTAAAAAAGTTTAAAACAAAAGCAATCCCCACATATTTGGTATCTACGTGTTCGAAATTTAATTTCCAGTTCATTTCCGAAGACCTTTTTCAAAAATAATTAAAATTGCCCGATAAATTTCAAAAAAACATAAGCTTTGTCAAAATCCATACCAACCATCATGATTTTTCCGAAAAAAATTAAAAAAGTTTAAAACAAAAGCAATCCCCACATATTTGGTATCTACGTGTTCGAAATTTAATTTCCAGTTCAATTCCGAAGACCTTTTTCAAAAATAATTAAAATTGCCCGAGAAATTTCACAAAAACATAAGCTTGGTCAAAATCCATACCAGCCATCATGATTTTTCCGAAAAAAATTAAAAAAGTTTAAAACAAAAGCAATCCCCACATATTTGGTATCTACGTGTTCGAAATTTAATTTCCAGTTCATTTCCGAAGACCTTTTTCAAAAATAATTAAAATTGCCCGATAAATTTCACAAAAACATAAGCTTTGTCAAAATCCATACCAACCATCATGATTTTTCCGAAAAAAATTAAAAAAGTTTAAAACAAAAGCAATCCCCACATATTTGGTATCTACGTGTTCGAAATTTAATATCCAGTTCATTACCGAAGACCTTTTTCAAAAATAATTAAAATTGCCCGAGAAATTTCACAAAAACATAAGCTTTGTCAAAATCCATACCAACCATCATGATTTTTCCGAAAAAAATTAAAAAAGTTTAAAACAAAAGCAATCCCCACATATTTGGTATCTACGTGTTCGAAATTTAATTTCCAGTTCATTTCCGAAGACCTTTTTCAAAAATAATTAAAATTGCCCGAGAAATTTCACAAAAACATAAGCTTTGTCAAAATCCATACCAACCATCATGATTTTTCCGAAAAAAATTAAAAAAGTTTAAAACAAAAGCAATCCCCACATATTTGGTATCTACGTGTTCGAAATTTAATTTCCAGTTCATTTCCGACGACCTTTTTCAAAAATAATTAAAATTGCCCAATAAATTTCAAAAAAACATAAGCTTTGTCAAAATCCATACCAACCATAATGATTTTTTCGAAAAAAATTAAAAAAGTTTAAAACAAAAGCAATCCCCACATATTTGGTATCTACGTGTTCGAAATTTAATATCCAGTTCATTACCGAAGACCTTTTTCAAAAATAATTAAAATTGCCCGATAAATTTCACAAAAACATAAGCTTTGTCAAAATCCATACCAACCATCATGATTTTTCCGAAAAAAATTTAAAAAGTTTAAAACAAAAGCAATCCCCACATATTTGTGTATCTACGTGTTCGAAATTTAATTTCCAGTTCATTTCCGAAGACCTTTTTCAAAAATAATTAAAATTGCCCGAGAAATTTCACAAAAACATAAGCTTTGTCACAATCCATACCAACCATCATGATTTTTCCGAAAAAAATTAAAAAAGTTTAAAACAAAAGCAATCCCCACATATTTGGTGTCTACGTGTTCGAAATTTAATTTCCAGTTCATTTCCGAAGACCTTTTTCAAAAATAATTAAAATTGCCCGAGAAATTTCACAAAAACATAAGCTTGGTCAAAATCCATACCAACCATCATGATTTTTCCGAAAAAAATTAAAAAAGTTTAAAACAAAAGCAATCCCCACATATTTGGCATCTACGTGTTCGAAATTTAATATCCAGTTCATTTCCGAAGACCTTTTTCAAAAATAATTAAAATTGCCCGAGAAATTTCACAAAAACATAAGCTTTGTCAAAATCCATACCAACCATCATGATTTTTCCGTAAAAAATTAAAAAAGTTTAAAACAAAAGCAATCCCCACATATTTGGTATCTACGTGTTCGAAATTTAATTTCCAGTTCATTTCCGACGACCTTTTTCAAAAATAATTAAAATTGCCCGAGAAATTTCACAAAAACATAAGCTTTGTCAAAATCCATACCAACTATCATGATTTTTCCGAAAAAAATTAAAAAAGTTTAAAACAAAAGCAATCCCCACATATTTGGTATCTACGTGTTCGAAATTTAATATCCAGTTCATTACCGTAGACCTATTTCAAAAATAATTAAAATTGCCCGATAAATTTCACAAAAACATAAGCTTTGTCAAAATCCATACCAACCATCATGATTTTTCCGAAAAAAATTAAAAAAGTTTAAAACAAAAGCAATCCCCACATATTTGGTGTCTACGTGTTCGGAATTTAATTTCCAGTTAATTTCCGAAGACCTTTTTCAAAAATAATTAAAATTGCCCGAGAAATTTCAAAAAAACATAAGCTTTGTCAAAATCCATACCAACCATCATGATTTTTCCGAAAAAAATTAAAAAAGTTTAAAACAAAAGCAATCCCCACATATTTGGTATCTACGTGTTCGAAATTTAATTTCCAGTTCATTTCCGACGACCTTTTTCAAAAATAATTAAAATTGCCCAATAAATTTCAAAAAAACATAAGCTTTGTCAAAATCCATACCAACCATAATGATTTTTCCGAAAAAAATTAAAAAAGTTTAAAACAAAAGCAATCCCCACATATTTGGTATCTACGTGTTCGAAATTTAATATCCAGTTCATTACCGAAGACCTTTTTCAAAAATAATTAAAATTGCCCGATAAATTTCACAAAAACATAAGCTTTGTCAAAATCCATACCAACCATCATGATTTTTCCGAAAAAAATTTAAAAAGTTTAAAACAAAAGCAATCCCCACATATTTGTGTATCTACGTGTTCGAAATTTAATTTCCAGTTCATTTCCGAAGACCTTTTTCAAAAATAATTAAAATTGCCCGAGAAATTTCACAAAAACATAAGCTTTGTCAAAATCCATACCAACCATCATGATTTTTCCGAAAAAAATTAAAAAAGTTTAAAACAAAAGCAATCCCCACATATTTGGTGTCTACGTGTTCGAAATTTAATTTCCAGTTCATTTCCGAAGACCTTTTTCAAAAATAATTAAAATTGCCCGAGAAATTTCACAAAAACATAAGCTTTGTCAAAATCCATACCAACCATCATGATTTTTCCGAAAAAAATTAAAAAAGTTTAAAACAAAAGCAATCCCCACATATTTGGCATCTACGTGTTCGAAATTTAATATCCAGTTCATTTCCGAAGACCTTTTTCAAAAATAATTAAAATTGCCCGAGAAATTTCACAAAAACATAAGCTTTGTCAAAATCCATACCAACCATCATGATTTTTCCGTAAAAAATTAAAAAAGTTTAAAACAAAAGCAATCCCCACATATTTGGTATCTACGTGTTCGAAATTTAATTTCCAGTTCATTTCCGACGACCTTTTTCAAAAATAATTAAAATTGCCCGAGAAATTTCACAAAAACATAAGCTTTGTCAAAATCCATACCAACTATCATGATTTTTCCGAAAAAAATTAAAAAAGTTTAAAACAAAAGCAATCCCCACATATTTGGTATCTACGTGTTCGAAATTTAATATCTAGTTCATTACCGTAGACCTATTTCAAAAATAATTAAAATTGCCCGATAAATTTCACAAAAACATAAGCTTTGTCAAAATCCATACCAACCATCATGATTTTTCCGAAAAAAATTAAAAAAGTTTAAAACAAAAGCAATCCCCACATATTTGGTGTCTACGTGTTCGGAATTTAATTTCCAGTTAATTTCCGAAGACCTTTTTCAAAAATAATTAAAATTGCCCGAGAAATTTCAAAAAAACATAAGCTTTGTCAAAATCCATACCAACCATCATGATTTTTCCGAAAAAAATTAAAAAAGTTTAAAACAAAAGCAATCCCCACATATTTGGTATCTACGTGTTCGAAATTTAATTTCCAGTTCATTACCGAAGACCTTTTTCAAAAATAATTAAAATTGCCCGAGAAATTTCAAAAAAACATAAGCTTTGTCAAAATCCATACCAACCATCATGATTTTTCCGAAAAAAATTAAAAAAGTTTAAAACAAAAGCAATCCCCACATATTTGGTATCTACGTGTTCGAAATTTAATTTCCAGTTCATTTCCGAAGACCTTTTTCAAAAATAATTAAAATTGCCCGAGAAATTTCACAAAAACATAAGCTTTGTCAAAATCCATACCAACCATCATGATTTTTCCGAAAAAAATTAAAAAAGTTTAAAACAAAAGCAATCCCCACATATTTGGTATCTACGTGTTCGAAATTTAATTTCCAGTTCAATTCCGAAGACCTTTTTCAAAAATAATTAAAATTGCCCGATAAATTTCAAAAACACATAAGCTTTGTCAAAATCCATACCAACCATCATGATTTTTCCGAAACAAATTAAAAAAGTTTAAAACAAAAGCAATCCCCACATATTTGGTATCTACGTGTTCGAAATTTAATTTCCAGTTCATTTGCGAAGACCTTTTTCAAAAATTGCCCGAGAAATTTCAAAAAAACATAAGCTTTGTCAAAATCCATACCAACCATCATGATTTTTCCGAAAAAAATTAAAAAAGTTTAAAACAAAAGCAATCCCCACATATTTGGTATCTACGTGTTCCAAATTTAATATCCAGTTCATTTCCGAGGACCTTTTTCAAAAATAATTAAAATTGCCCGAGAAATTTCACAAAAACATAAGCTTGGTCAAAATCCATACCAACCATCATGATTTTTCCGAAAAAAATTAAAAAAGTTTAAAACAAAAGCAATCCCCACATATTTGGTATCTACGTGTTCGAAATTTAATTTCCAGTTCATTTCCGAAGACCTTTTTCAAAAATAATTAAAATTGCCCGAGAAATTTCAAAAAAACATAAGCTTTGTCAAAATCCATACCAACCATCATGATTTATCCGAAAAAAAATTAAAAAAGTTTAAAACAAAAGCAATCCCCACATATTTGGTATCTACGTGTTCGAAATTTAATATCCAGTTCATTACCGAAGACCTTTTTCAAAAATAATTAAAATTGCCCGAGAAATTTCACAAAAACATAAGCTTTGTCAAAATCCATACCAACCATCATGATTTTTCCGAAAAAAATTAAAAAAGTTTAAAACAAAAGCAATCCCCACATATTTGGTATCTACGTGTTCGAAATTTAATTTCCAGTTCATTTCCAAAGACCTTTTTCAAAAATAATTAAAATTGCCCGAGAAATTTCACAAAAACAAAAGCTTTGTCAAAATCCATACCAACCATCATGATTTTTCCGAAAAAAATTAAAAAAGTTTAAAACAAAAGCAATCCCCACATATTTGGTATCTACGTGTTCGAAATTTAATTTCCAGTTCATTTCCGACGACCTTTTTCAAAAATAATTAAAATTGCCCGATAAATTTCAAAAAAACATAAGCTTTGTCAAAATCCATACCAACCATCATGATTTTTCCGAAAAAAATTAAAAAAGTTTAAAACAAAAGCAATCCCCACATATTTGGTATCTACGTGTTCGAAATTTAATATCCAGTTCATTACCGAAGACCTTTTTCAAAAATAATTAAAATTGCCCGATAAATTTCACAAAAACATAAGCTTTGTCAAAATCCATACCAACCATCATGATTTTTCCGAAAAAAATTAAAAAAGTTTAAAACAAAAGCAATCCCCACATATTTGTGTATCTACGTGTTCGAAATTTAATTTCCAGTTCATTTCCGAAGACCTTTTTCAAAAATAATTAAAATTGCCCGAGAAATTTCACAAAAACATAAGCTTGGTCAAAATCCATACCAACCATCATGATTTTTCCGAAAAAAATTAAAAAAGTTTAAAACAAAAGCAATCCCCACATATTTGGTATCTACGTGTTCGAAATTTTATTTCCAGTTCATTTCCGAAGACCTTTTTCAAAAATAATTAAAATTGCCCGATAAATTTCAAAAAAACATAAGCTTTGTCAAAATCCATACCAACCATCATGATTTTTCCGAAAAAAATTAAAAAAGTTTAAAACAAAAGCAATCCCTACATATTTGGTATCTACGTGTTCGAAATTTAATATCCAGTTCATTACCGAAGACCTTTTTCAAAAATAATTAAAATTGCCCGAGAAATTTCACAAAAACATAAGCTTTGTGAAAATCCATACCAACCATCATGATTTTTCCGAAAAAAATTAAAAAAGTTTAAAACAAAAGCAATCCCCACATATTTGGTATCTACGTGTTCGAAATTTAATTTCCAGTTCATTTCCGAAGACCTTTTTCAAAAATAATTAAAATTGCCCGAGAAATTTCACAAAAACATAAGCTTTGTCAAAATCCATACCAACCATCATGATTTTTCCGAAAAAAATTAAAAAAGTTTAAAACAAAAGCAATCCCCACATATTTGGTATCTACGTGTTCGAAATTTAATTTCCAGTTCATTTCCGAAGACCTTTTTCAAAAATAATTAAAATTGCCCGATAAATTTCAAAAAAACATAAGCTTTGTCAAAATCCATACCAACTATCATGATTTTTCCGAAAAAAATTAAAAAAGTTTAAAACAAAAGCAATCCCCACATATTTGGTATCTACGTGTTCGAAATTTAATTTCCAGTTCATTTCCGAAGACCTTTTTCAAAAATAATTAAAATTGCCCGATAAATTTCAAAAAAACATAAGCTTTGTCAAAATCCATACCAACCAACATGATTTTTCCGAAAAAAATTAAAAAAGTTTAAAACAAAAGCAATCCCCGCATATTTGGTATCTACGTGTTCGAAATTTAATTTCCAGTTCATTTCCGAAGACCTTTTTCAAAAATAATTAAAATTGCCCGAGAAATTTCACAAAAACATAAGCTTTGTCAAAATCCATACCAACTATCATGATTTTTCCGAAAAAAATTAAAAAAGTTTAAAACAAAAGCAATCCCCACATATTTGGTATCTACGTGTTCGAAATTTAATTTCCAGTTCATTTCCGAAGACCTTTTTCAAAAATAATTAAAATTGCCCGAGAAATTTCACAAAAACATAAGCTTTGTCAAAATCCATACCAACCATCATGATTTTTCCGAAAAAAATTAAAAACGTTTAAAACAAAAGCAATCCCCACATATTTGGTATCTACGTGTTCGAAATTTAATTTCCAGTTCATTTCCGACGACCTTTTTCAAAAATAATTAAAATTGCCCGAGAAATTTCACAAAAACATAAGCTTTGTCAAAATCCATACCAACTATCATGATTTTTCCGAAAAAAATTAAAAAAGTTTAAAACAAAAGCAATCCCCGCATATTTGGTATCTACGTGTTCGAAATTTAATATCCAGTTCATTATCGAAGACCTTTTTCAAAAATAATTAAAATTGCCCGAGAAATTTCAAAAAAACATAAGCTTTGTCAAAATCCATACCAACCATCATGATTTTTCCGAAAAAAATTAAAAAAGTTTAAAACAAAAGCAATCCCCACATATTTGGTATCTACGTGTTCGAAATTTAATTTCCAGTTCATTTCCGAAGAACTTTTTCAAAAATAATTAAAATTGCCCGAGAAATTTCACAAAAACATAAGCTTTGTCAAAATCCATACCAACCAACATGATTTTTCCGAAAAAAATTAAAAAAGTTTAAAACAAAAGCAATCCCCACATATTTGGTATCTACGTGTTCGAAATTTAATTTCCAGTTCATTTCCAAAGACCTTTTTCAAAAATAATTAAAATTGCCCGAGAAATTTCACAAAAACATGAGCTTTGTCAAAATCCATACCAACTATCATGATTTTTCCGAAAAAAATTAAAAAAGTTTAAAACAAAAGCAATCCCCACATATTTGGTATCTAAGTGTTCGAAATTTAATATCCAGTTCATTACCTAAGACCTTTTTCAAAAATAATTAAAATTGCCCGAGAAATTTCACAAAAACATAAGCTTTGTCAAAATCCATACCAACCATCATGATTTTTCCGAAAAAAATTAAAAACGTTTAAAACAAAAGCAATCCCCACATATTTGGTATCTACGTGTTCGAAATTTAATTTCCAGTTCATTTCCGACGACCTTTTTCAAAAATAATTAAAATTGCCCGAGAAATTTCACAAAAACATAAGCTTTGTCAAAATCCATACCAGCTATCATGATTTTTCCGAAAAAAATTAAAAAAGTTGAAAACAAAAGCAATCCCCGCATATTTGGTATCTACGTGTTCGAAATGTAATATCCAGTTTATTATCGAAGACCTTTTTCAAAAATAATTAAAATTGCCCGAGAAATTTCAAAAAAACATAAGCTTTGTCAAAATCCATACCAACCATCATGATTTTTCCGAAAAAAATTAAAAAAGTTTAAAACAAAAGCAATCCCCACATATTTGGTATCTACGTGTTCGAAATTTAATTTCCAGTTCATTTCCGAAGAACTTTTTCAAAAATAATTAAAATTGCCCGAGAAATTTCACAAAAACATAAGCTTTGTCAAAATCCATACCAACTATCATGATTTTTCCGAAAAAAATTAAAAAAGTTTAAAACAAAAGCAATCCCCACATTATTGGTATCTACGTGTTCGAAATTTAATTTCCAGTTCATTTCCGAAGACCTTTTTCAAAAATAATTAAAATTGCCCGATAAATTTCAAAAAAACATAAGCTTTGTCAAAATCCATACCAACCATCATGATTTTTCCGAAACAAATTAAAAAAGTTTAAAACAAAAGCAATCCCCACATATTTGGTATCTACGTGTTCGAAAGTTCATTTCCGAAGACCTTTTTCAAAAATAATTAAAATTGCCCGAGAAATTTCACAAAAACATAAGCTTTGTCAAAATCCATACCAACTATCATGATTTTTCCGAAAAAAATTAAAAAAGTTTAAAACAAAAGCAATCCCCGCATATTTGGTATCTACGTGTTCGAAATTTAATATCCAGTTCATTACCGAAGATCTTTTTCAAAAATAATTAAACTTACCCGAGAAATTTCACAAAAACATAAGCTTTGTCAAAATCCATACCAACCATCATGATTTTTCCGAAAAAAATTAAAAAAGTTTAAAACAAAAGCAATCCCCACATATTTGGTATCTACGTGTTCGAAATTTAATATCCAGTTCATTACCGAAGACTTTTTCAAAAATAATTAAAATTGCCCGAGAAATTTCACAAAAACATAAGCTTTGTCAAAATCCATACCAACCATCATGATTATTCCGAAAAAAATTAAAAAAGTTTAAAACAAAAGCAATCCCCACATATTTGGTATCTACGTGTTCGAAATTTAATATCCAGTTCATTACCGAAGACCATTTTCAAAAATAATTAAAATTGCCTGAGAAATTTCACAAAAACATAAGCTTTGTCAAAATCCATACCAACCATCATGATTTTTCCGAAAAAAATTAAAAAAGTTTAAAACAAAAGCAATCCCCACATATTTGGTATCTACGTGTTCGAAATTTAATTTCCAGTTCATTTCCGACGACCTTTTTCAAAAATAATTAAAATTGCCCGAGAAATTTCACAAAAACATAAGCTTTGTCAAAATCCATACCAACTATCATGATTTTTCCGAAAAAAATTAAAAAAGTTTAAAACAAAAGCAATCCCCGCATATTTGGTATCTACGTGTTCGAAATTTAATATCCAGTTCATTACCGAAGACCTTTTTCAAAAATAATTAAAATTGCCCGAGAAATTTCACAAAAACATAAGCTTTGTCAAAATCCATACCAACCATCATGATTTTGACAAAGCTTATGTTTTTGTGAAATTTCTCGGGCAATTTTAATTATTTTTGAAAAAGGTCTTCGGAAATGAACTGGAAATTAAATTTCGAACACGTAGATACCAAATATGTGGGGATTGCTTTTGTTTTAAACTTTTTTAATTTTTTTCGGAAAAATCATGATGGTTGGTATGGATTTTGA
This sequence comes from Empis livida, assembly GCA_963932195.1. Lineage (NCBI taxonomy): Eukaryota > Metazoa > Arthropoda > Insecta > Diptera > Empididae > Empis > Empis livida. Next base: position 44,098,372 of record OZ010645.1, read on the forward strand.
CAAAGCTTATGTTTTTTAGAAATTTATCGGGCAATTTTAATTATTTTTGAAAAAGGTCGTCGGAAATGAACTGGAAATTAAATTTCGAACACGTAGATACCAAATATGTGGGGATTGCTTTTGTTTTAAACTTTTTTAATTTTTTTCGGAAAAATCATGATGGTTGGTATGGATTTTGACAAAGCTTATGTTTTTTTGAAATTTATCGGGCAATTTTAATTATTTTTGAAAAAGGTCGTCGGAAATGAACTGGAAATTAAATTTCGAACACGTAGATACCAAATATGCGGGGATTGCTTTTGTTTTAAACTTTTTTAATTTTTTTCGGAAAAATCATGATAGTTGGTATGGATTTTGACAAAGCTGATGTTTTTGTGAAATTTCTCGGGCAATTTTAATTATTTTTGAAAAAGGTCTTCGGTAATGAACTGGATATTAAATTTCGAACACGTAGATACCAAATATGTGGGGATTGCTTTTGTTTTAAACTTTTTTAATTTTTTTCGGAAAAATCATGATAGGTGGTATGGATTTTGACAAAGCTTATGTTTTTGTGAAATTTCTCGGGCAATTTTAATTATTTTTGAAAAAGGTCTTCGGAAATGAACTGGAAATTGAATTTCGAACACGTAGATACCAAATATGTGGGGATTGCTTTTGTTTTAAACTTTTTTAATTTTTTTCGGAAAAATCATGATGGTTGGTATGGATTTTGACAAAGCTTATGTTTTTTTGAAATTTATCGGGCAATTTTAATTATTTTTGAAAAAGGTCGTCGGAAATGAACTGGAAATTAAATTTCGAACACGTAGATACCAAATATGTGGGGATTGCTTTTGTTTTAAACTTTTTTAATTTTTTTCGGAAAAATCATGATGGTTGGTATGGATTTTGACAAAGCTTATGTTTTTGTGAAATTTATCGGGCAATTTTAATTATTTTTGAAAAAGGTCGTCGGAAATGAACTGAAAATTAAATTTCGAACACGTAGATACCAAATATGTGGGGATTGCTTTTGTTTTAAACTTTTTTAATTTTTTTCGGAAAAATCATGATTTTGACAAAGCTTATGTTTTTGTGAAATTTATCGGGCAATTTTAATTATTTTTGAAAAAGGTCGTCGGAAATGAACTGGAAATTAAATTTCGAACACGTAGATACCAAATATGTGGGGATTGCTTTTGTTTTAAACTTTTTTAATTTTTTTCGGAAAAATCATGATGGTTGGTATGGATTTTGACAAAGCTTATGTTTTTTTGAAATTTATCGGGCAATTTTAATTATTTTTGAAAAAGGTCTTCGGAAATGAACTGGAAATTAAATTTCGAACACGTAGATACCAAATATGTGGGGATTGCTTTTGTTTTAAACTTTTTTAATTTTTTTCGGAAAAATCATGATGGTTGGTATGGATTTTGACAAAACTTATATTTTTGTGAAATTTCTCGGGCAATTTTAATTATTTTTGAAAAAGGTCTTCGGAAATGAACTGGAAATTAAATTTCGAACACGTAGATACCAAATATGTGGGATTGCTTTTGTTTTAAACTTTTTTAATTTTTTTCGGAAAAATCATGATGGTTGGTATGGATTTTGACAAAGCTTATGTTTTTTTGAAATTTATCGGGCAATTTTAATTATTTTTGAAAAAGGTCGTCGGAAATGAACTGGAAATTAAATTTCGAACACGTAGATACCAAATATGTGGGGATTGCTTTTGTTTTAAACTTTTTTAATTTTTTTCGGAAAAATCATGATGGTTGGTATGGATTTTGACAAAGCTTATGTTTTTTTGAAATTTATCGGGCAATTTTAATTATTTTTGTAAAAGGTCGTCGGAAATGAACTGGAAATTAAATTTCGAACACGTAGATACCAAATATGTGGGGATTGCTTTTGTTTTAAACTTTTTTAATTTTTTTCGGAAAAATCATGATGGTTGGTATGAATTTTGACAAAGCTTATGTTTTTGTGAAATTTCTCGGGCAATTTTAATTATTTTTGAAAAAGGTCGTCGGAAATGAACTGGAAATTAAATTTCGAACACGTAGATACCAAATATGTGGGGATTGCTTTTGTTTTAAACTTTTTTAATTTTTTTCGGAAAAATCATGATGGTTGGTATGGATTTTGACCAAGCTTATGTTTTTGTGAAATTTCTCGGGCAATTTTAATTATTTTTGAAAAAGGTCTTCGGAAATGAACTGGAAATTAAATTTCGAACACGTAGATACCAAATATGTTGGGATTGCTTTTGTTTTAAACTTTTTTAATTTTTTTCGGAAAAATCATGATGGTTGGTATGGATTTTGACAAAGCTTATGTTTTTTTGAAATTTATCGGGCAATTTTAATTATTTTTGAAAAAGGTCGTCGGAAATGAATTGGAAATTAAATTTCGAACACGTAGATACCAAATATGCGGGGATTGCTTTTGTTTTAAACTTTTTTAATATTTTTCGGAAAAATCATGATGGTTGGTATGGATTTTGACCAAGCTTATGTTTTTGTGAAATTTATCGGGCAATTTTAATTATTTTTGAAAAAGGTCTTCGGAAAGGAACTGAAAATTAAATTTCGAACACGTAGATACCAAATATGTGGGGATTGCTTTCGTTTTAAACTTTTTTAATTTTTTTCGGAAAAATCATGATGGTTGGTATGGATTTTGACAAAGCTTATGTTTTTGTGAAATTTATCGGGCAATTTTAATTATTTTTGAAAAAGGTCGTCGGAAATGAACTGGAAATTAAATTTCGAACACGTAGATACCAAATATGTGGGGATTGCTTTTGTTTTAAACTTTTTTAATTTTTTTCGGAAAAATCATGATGGTTGGTATGGATTTTGACAAAGCTTATGTTTTTTTGAAATTTATCGGGCAATTTTAATTATTTTTGAAAAAGGTCTTCGGAAATGAACTGGAAATTAAATTTCGAACACGTAGATACCAAATATGTGGGGATTGCTTTTGTTTTAAACTTTTTTAATTTTTTTCGGAAAAATCATGATGGTTGGTATGGATTTTGACAAAACTTATATTTTTGTGAAATTTCTCGGGCAATTTTAATTATTTTTGAAAAAGGTCTTCGGAAATGAACTGGAAATTAAATTTCGAACACGTAGATACCAAATATGTGGGGATTGCTTTTGTTTTAAACTTTTTTAATTTTTTTCGGAAAAATCATGATGGTTGGTATGGATTTTGACAAAGCTTATGTTTTTTTGAAATTTATCGGGCAATTTTAATTATTTTTGAAAAAGGTCTTCGGAAATGAACTGGAAATTAAATTTCGAACACGTAGATACCAAATATGTGGGGATTGCTTTTGTTTTAAACTTTTTTAATTTTTTTCGGAAAAATCATGATGGTTGGTATGGATTTTGACAAAACTTATATTTTTGTGAAATTTATCGGGCAATTTTAATTATTTTTGAAAAAGGTCTTCGGAAATGAACTGGAAATTAAATTTCGAACACGTAGATACCAAATATGTGGGGATTGCTTTTGTTTTAAACTTTTTTAATTTTTTTCGGAAAAATCATGATGGTTGGTATGGATTTTGACAAAGCTTATGTTTTTGTGAAATTTCTCGGGCAATTTTAATTATTTTTGAAAAAGGTCGTCGGAAATGAACTGGAAATTAAATTTCGAACACGTAGATACCAAATATGTGGGGATTGCTTTTGTTTTAAACTTTTTTAATTTTTTTCGGAAAAATCATGATGGTTGGTATGGATTTTGACCAAGCTTATGTTTTTGTGAAATTTCTCGGGCAATTTTAATTATTTTTGAAAAAGGTCTTCGGAAATGAACTGGAAATTAAATTTCGAACACGTAGATACCAAATATGTGGGGATTGCTTTTGTTTTAAACTTTTTTAATTTTTTTCGGAAAAATCATGATGGTTGGTATGGATTTTGACAAAGCTTATGTTTTTTTGAAATTTATCGGGCAATTTTAATTATTTTTGAAAAAGGTCGTCGGAAATGAACTGGAAATTAAATTTCGAACACGTAGATACCAAATTTGCGGGGATTGCTTTTGTTTTAAACTTTTTTAATATTTTTCGGAAAAATCATGATGGTTGGTATGGATTTTGACAAAGCTTATGTTTTTGTGAAATTTATCGGGCAATTTTAATTATTTTTGAAAAAGGTCGTCGGAAATGAACTGGAAATTAAATTTCGAACACATAGATACCAAATATGTGGGGATTGCTTTTGTTTTAAACTTTTTTAATTTGTTTCGGAAAAATCATGATGGTTGGTATGGATTTTGACAAAGCTTATGTTTTTTTGAAATTTATCGGGCAATTTTAATTATTTTTGTAAAAGGTCGTCGGAAATGAACTGGAAATTAAATTTCGAACACGTAGATACCAAATATGTGGGGATTGCTTTTGTTTTAAACTTTTTTAATTTTTTTCGGAAAAATCATGATGGTTGGTATGAATTTTGACAAAGCTTATGTTTTTGTGAAATTTCTCGGGCAATTTTAATTATTTTTGAAAAAGGTCGTCGGAAATGAACTGGAAATTAAATTTCGAACACGTAGATACCAAATATTTGGTGATTGCTTTTGTTTTAAACTTTTTTAATTTTTTTCGGAAAAATCATGATGGTTGGTATGGATTTTGACCAAGCTTATGTTTTTGTGAAATTTCTCGGGCAATTTTAATTATTTTTGAAAAAGGTCTTCGGAAATGAACTGGAAATTAAATTTCGAACACGTAGATACCAAATATGTGGAGATTGCTTTTGTTTTAAACTTTTTTAATTTTTTTCGGAAAAATCATGATGGTTGGTATGGATTTTGACAATGCTTATGTTTTTGTGAAATTTCTCGGGCAATTTTAATTATTTTTGAAAAAGGTCTTCGGTAATGAACTGGATATTAAATTTCGAACACGTAGATACCAAATATGCGGGGATTGCTTTTGTTTTAAACTTTTTTAATTTTTTTCGGAAAAATCATGATGGTTGGTATGGATTTTGACAAAGCTTATGTTTTTGTGAAATTTCTCGGGCAATTTTAATTATTTTTGAAAAAGGTCGTCGGAAATGAACTGGAAATTAAATTTCGAACACTTAGATACCAAATATGTAGGGATCGCTTTTGTTTTAAACTTTTTTAATTTTTTTCGGAAAAATCATGACGGTTGGTATGGATTTTGACAAAGCTTATGTTTTTGTGAAATTTCTCGGGCAATTTTAATTATTTTTGAAAAAGATCTTCGGTAATGAACTGGATATTAAATTTCGAACACGTAGATACCAAATATGTGGGGATTGCTTTTGTTTTAAACTTTTTTAATTTTTTTCGGAAAAATCATGATGGTTGGTATGGATTTTGACAAAGCTTATGTTTTTTTGAAATTTATCGGGCAATTTTAATTATTTTTGAAAAAGGTCGTCGGAAATGAACTGGAAATTAAATTTCGAACACGTAGATACCAAATTTGCGGGGATTGCTTTTGTTTTAAACTTTTTTAATATTTTTCGGAAAAATCATGATGGTTGGTATGGATTTTGACAAAGCTTATGTTTTTGTGAAATTTATCGGGCAATTTTAATTATTTTTGAAAAAGGTCGTCGGAAATGAACTGGAAATTAAATTTCGAACACATAGATACCAAATATGTGGGGATTGCTTTTGTTTTAAACTTTTTTAATTTGTTTCGGAAAAATCATGATGGTTGGTATGGATTTTGACAAAGCTTATGTTTTTTTGAAATTTATCGGGCAATTTTAATTATTTTTGTAAAAGGTCGTCGGAAATGAACTGGAAATTAAATTTCGAACACGTAGATACCAAATATGTGGGGATTGCTTTTGTTTTAAACTTTTTTAATTTTTTTCGGAAAAATCATGATGGTTGGTATGAATTTTGACAAAGCTTATGTTTTTGTGAAATTTCTCGGGCAATTTTAATTATTTTTGAAAAAGGTCGTCGGAAATGAACTGGAAATTAAATTTCGAACACGTAGATACCAAATATGTGGTGATTGCTTTTGTTTTAAACTTTTTTAATTTTTTTCGGAAAAATCATGATGGTTGGTATGGATTTTGACCAAGCTTATGTTTTTGTGAAATTTCTCGGGCAATTTTAATTATTTTTGAAAAAGGTCTTCGGAAATGAACTGGAAATTAAATTTCGAACACGTAGATACCAAATATGTGGAGATTGCTTTTGTTTTAAACTTTTTTAATTTTTTTCGGAAAAATCATGATGGTTGGTATGGATTTTGACAATGCTTATGTTTTTGTGAAATTTCTCGGGCAATTTTAATTATTTTTGAAAAAGGTCTTCGGTAATGAACTGGATATTAAATTTCGAACACGTAGATACCAAATATGCGGGGATTGCTTTTGTTTTAAACTTTTTTAATTTTTTTCGGAAAAATCATGATGGTTGGTATGGATTTTGACAAAGCTTATGTTTTTGTGAAATTTCTCGGGCAATTTTAATTATTTTTGAAAAAGGTCGTCGGAAATGAACTGGAAATTAAATTTCGAACACTTAGATACCAAATATGTAGGGATCGCTTTTGTTTTAAACTTTTTTAATTTTTTTCGGAAAAATCATGACGGTTGGTATGGATTTTGACAAAGCTTATGTTTTTGTGAAATTTCTCGGGCAATTTTAATTATTTTTGAAAAAGATCTTCGGTAATGAACTGGATATTAAATTTCGAACACGTAGATACCAAATATGTGGGGATTGCTTTTGTTTTAAACTTTTTTAATTTTTTTCGGAAAAATCATGATGGTTGGTATGGATTTTGACCAAGCTTATGTTTTTGTGAAATTTCTCGGGCAATTTTAATTATTTTTGAAAAAGGTCGTCGGAAATGAACTGGAAATTAAATTTCGAACACGTAGATACCAAATATGTGGGGATTGCTTTTGTTTTAAACTTTTTTAATTTTTTTCGGAAAAATCATGATGGTTGGTATGGATTTTGACAAAGCTTATGTTTTTGTGAAATTTCTCGGGCAATTTTAATTATTTTTGAAAAAGGTCTTCGGTAATGAACTGGATATTAAATTTCGAATACGCAGATACCAAATATGCGGGGATTGCTTTTGTTTTAAACTTTTTTAATTTGTTTCGGAAAAATCATGATGGTTGGTATGGATTTTGACTAAGCTTATGTTTTTTTGAAATTTATCGGGCAATTTTAATTATTTTTGAAAAAGGTCGTCGGAAATGAACTGGAAATTAAATTTCGAACACGTAGATACCAAATATGTGGGGATTGCTTTTGTTTTAAACTTTTTTAATTTTTTTCGGAAAAATCATGATGGTTGGTATGAATTTTGACAAAGCTTATGTTTTTGTGAAATTTCTCGGGCAATTTTAATTATTTTTGAAAAAGGTCTTCGGAAATGAACTGGATATTAAATTTCGAACACGTAGATACCAAATATGTAGGGATCGCTTTTGTTTTAAACTTTTTTAATTTTTTTCGGAAAAATCATGATGGTTGGTATGGATTTTGACAAAGCTTATGTTTTTGTGAAATTTCTCGGGCAATTTTAATTATTTTTGAAAAAGGTCGTCGGAAATGAACTGGAAATTAAATTTCGAACACGTAGATACCAAATATGTGGGGATTGCTTTTGTTTTAAACTTTTTTAATTTTTTTCGGAAAAATCATGATGGTTGGTATGGATTTTGACCAAGCTTATGTTTTTGTGAAATTTCTCGGGCAATTTTAATTATTTTTGAAAAAGGTCGTCGGAAATGAACTGGAAATTAAATTTCGAACACGTAGATACCAAATATGTGGGGATTGCTTTTGTTTTAAACTTTTTTAATTTTTTTCGGAAAAATCATGATGGTTGGTATGGATTTTGACCAAGCTTATGTTTTTGTGAAATTTATCGGGCAATTTTAATTATTTTTGAAAAAGGTCGTCGGAAATGAACTGGAAATTAAATTTCGAACACGTAGATACCAAATATGTGGGGATTGCTTTTGTTTTAAACTTTTTTAATTTTTTTCGGAAAAATCATGATGGTTGGTATGGATTTTGACAAAGCTTATGTTTTTGTGAAATTTCTCGGGCAATTTTAATTATTTTTGAAAAAGGTCTTCGGTAATGAACTGGATATTAAATTTCGAACACGTAGATACCAAATATGCGGGGATTGCTTTTGTTTTAAACTTTTTTAATTTTTTTCGGAAAAATCATAATGGTTGGTATGGATTTTGACAAAGCTTATGTTTTTTTGAAATTTATCGGGCAATTTTAATTATTTTTGAAAAAGGTCGTCGGAAATGAACTGGAAATTAAATTTCGAACACGTAGATACCAAATATGTGGGGATTGCTTTTGTTTTAAACTTTTTTAATTTTTTTCGGAAAAATCATGATGGTTGGTATGAATTTTGACAAAGCTTATGTTTTTGTGAAATTTCTCGGGCAATTTTAATTATTTTTGAAAAAGGTCTTAGGTAATGAACTGGATATTCAATTTCGAACACGTAGATACCAAATATGTGGGGATTGCTTTTGTTTTAAACTTTTTTAATTTTTTTCGGAAAAATCATGATGGTTGGTATGGATTTTGACAAAGCTTATGTTTTTGTGAAATTTCTCGGGCAATTTTAATTATTTTTGAAAAAGGTCTTCGGTAATGAACTGGATATTAAATTTCGAACACGTAGATACCAAATATGCGGGGATTGCTTTTGTTTTAAACTTTTTTAATTTTTTTCGGAAAAATCATGATAGTTGGTATGGATTTTGACAAAGCTTATGTTTTTGTGAAATTTCTCGGGCAATTTTAATTATTTTTGAAAAAGGTCTTCGGAAATGAACTGGAAATTAAATTTCGAACACGTAGATACCAAATATGTGGGGATTGCTTTTGTTTTAAACTTTTTTAATTTTTTTCGGAAAAATCATGATGGTTGGTATGGATTTTGACAAAGCTTATGTTTTTTTGAAATTTATCGGGCAATTTTAATTATTTTTGAAAAAGGTCTTCGGTAATGAACTGGATATTAAATTTCGAGCACGTAGATACCAAATATGCGGGGATTGCTTTTGTTTTAAACTTTTTTAATTTTTTTCGGAAAAATCATGATGGTTGGTATGGATTTTGACAAAGCTTATGTTTTTGTGAAATTTCTCGGGCAATTTTAATTATTTTTGAAAAAGGTCTTCGGTAATGAACTGGATATTAAATTTCGAACACGTAGATACCAAATATGCGGGGATTACTTTTGTTTTAAACTTTTTTAATTTTTTTCGGAAAAATCATGATGGTTGGTATGGATTTTGACAAAGCTTATGTTTTTTTGAAATTTATCGGGCAATTTTAATTATTTTTGAAAAAGGTCGTCGGAAATGAACTGGAAATTAAATTTCGAACACGTAGATACCAAATATGTGGGGATTGCTTTTGTTTTAAACTTTTTTAATTTTTTTCGGAAAAATCATGATGGTTGGTATGGATTTTGACAAAGCTTATGTTTTTTTGAAATTTATCGGGCAATTTTAATTATTTTTGAAAAAGGTCTTCGGTAATGAACTGGATATTAAATTTCGAACACGTAGATACCAAATATGCGGGGATTGCTTTTGTTTTAAACTTTTTTAATTTTTTTCGGAAAAATCATGATGGTTGGTATGAATTTTGACAAAGCTTATGTTTTTGTGAAATTTCTCGGGCAATTTTAATTATTTTTGAAAAAGGTCTTAGGTAATGAACTGGATATTAAATTTCGAACACGTAGATACCAAATATGTGGGGATTGCTTTTGTTTTAAACTTTTTTAATTTTTTTCGGAAAAATCATGATGGTTGGTATGGATTTTGACAAAGCTTATGTTTTTGTGAAATTTCTCGGGCAATTTTAATTATTTTTGAAAAAGGTCTTCGGTAATGAACTGGATATTAAATTTCGAACACGTAGATACCAAATATGCGGGGATTGCTTTTGTTTTAAACTTTTTTAATTTTTTTCGGAAAAATCATGATAGTTGGTATGGATTTTGACAAAGCTTATGTTTTTGTGAAATTTCTCGGGCAATTTTAATTATTTTTGAAAAAGGTCTTCGGAAATGAACTGGAAATTAAATTTCGAACACGTAGATACCAAATATGTGGGGATTGCTTTTGTTTTAAACTTTTTTAATTTTTTTCGGAAAAATCATGATGGTTGGTATGGATTTTGACAAAGCTTATGTTTTTTTGAAATTTCTCTGGCAATTTTAATTATTTTTGAAAAAGGTCTTCGGTAATGAACTGGATATTAAATTTCGAACACGTAGATACCAAATATGCGGGGATTGCTTTTGTTTTAAACTTTTTTAATTTTTTTCGGAAAAATCATAATGGTTGGTATGGATTTTCACAAAGCTTATGTTTTTGTGAAATTTCTCGGGCAATTTTAATTATTTTTGAAAAAGGTCTTCGGTAATGAACTGGATATTAAATTTCGAACACGTAGATACCAAATGCGGGGATTGCTTTTGTTTTAAACTTTTTTAATTTTTTTCGGAAAAATCATGATGGTTGGTATGGATTTTGACAAAGCTTATGTTTTTTTGAAATTTATCGGGCAATTTTAATTATTTTTGAAAAAGGTCGTCGGAAATGAACTGGAAATTAAATTTCGAACACGTAGATACCAAATATGTGGGGATTGCTTTTGTTTTAAACTTTTTTAATTTTTTTCGGAAAAATCATGATGGTTGGTATGGATTTTGACAAAGCTTATGTTTTTTTGAAATTTATCGGGCAATTTTAATTATTTTTGAAAAAGGTCTTCGGTAATGAACTGGAAATTAAATTTCGAACACGTAGATACCAAATATGCGGGGATTGCTTTTGTTTTAAACTTTTTTAATTTTTTTCGGAAAAATCATGATAGTTGGTATGGATTTTGACAAAGCTTATGTTTTTGTGAAATTTCTCGGGCAATTTTAATTATTTTTGAAAAAGGTCTTCGGAAATGAACTGGAAATTAAATTTCGAACACGTAGATACCAAATATGTGGGGATTGCTTTTGTTTTAAACTTTTTTAATTTTTTTCGGAAAAATCAAGATGGGTGGTATGGATTTTGACAAAACTTATATTTTTGTTAAATTTCTCGGGCAATTTTAATTATTTTTGAAAAAGGTCTTTGGAAATGAACTGGAAATTAAATTTCGAACACGTAGATACCAAATATGTGGGGATTGCTTTTGTTTTAAACTTTTTTAATTTTTTTCGGAAAAGTCATGATGGTTGGTATGGATTTTGACAAAGCTTATGTTTTTGTGAATTTCTCGGGCAATTTTAATTATTTTTGAAAAAGGTCTTCGGTAATGAACTGGATATTAAATTTCGAACACGTAGATACCAAATATGCGGGGATTGCTTTTGTTTTAAACTTTTTTAATTTTTTTCGGAAAAATCATGATGGTTGGTATGGATTTTGACAAAGCTTATGTTTTTTTGAAACTTATCGGGCAATTTTAATTATTTTTGAAAAAGGTCGTCGAAAATGAACTGGAAATTAAATTTCGAACACGTAGATACCAAATATGTGGGGATTGCTTTTGTTTTAAACTTTTTTAATTTTTTTCGGAAAAATCATGATGGTTGGTATGAATTTTGACAAAGCTTATGTTTTTGTGAAATTTATCGGGCAATTTTAATTATTTTTGAAAAAGGTCGTCGGAAATGAACTGGAAATTAAATTTCGAACACGTAGATACCAAATATGTAGGGATCGCTTTTGTTTTAAACTTTTTTAATTTTTTTCGGAAAAATCATGATGGTTGGTATGGATTTTGACAAAGCTTATGTTTTTGTGAAATTTCTCGGGCAATTTTAATTATTTTTGAAAAAGGTCTTCGGTAATGAACTGGATATTAAATTTCGAACACGTAGATACCAAATATGCGGGGATTGCTTTTGTTTTAAACTTTTTTAATTTTTTTCTGAAAAATCATGATGGTTGGTATGGATTTTGACCAAGCTTATGTTTTTGTGAAATTTATTGGGCAATTTTAATTATTTTTGAAAAAGGTCGTCGGAAATGAACTGGAAATTAAATTTCGAACACGTAGATACCAAATATGTGGGGATTGCTTTTGTTTTAAACTTTTTTAATTTTTTTCGGAAAAATCATGATGGTTGGTAATGGATTTTGACAAAGCTTATGTTTTTTTGAAATTTCTCGGGCAATTTTAATTATTTTTGAAAAAGGTCTTCGGTAATGAACTGGATATTAAATTTCGAACACGTAGATACCAAATATGCGGGGATTGCTTTTGTTTTAAACTTTTTTAATTTTTTTCTGAAAAATCATGATGGTTGGTATGGATTTTGACCAAGCTTATGTTTTTGTGAAATTTATTGGGCAATTTTAATTATTTTTGAAAAAGGTCTTCGGAAATGAACTGGATATTAAATTTCGAACACGTAGATACCAAATATGTGGGGATTGCTTTTGTTTTAAACTTTTTTAATTTTTTTCGGAAAAATCATGATGGTTGGTATGGATTTTGACAAAGCTTATGTTTTTGTGAAATTTCTCGGGCAATTTTAATTATTTTTGAAAAAGGTCTTCGGTAATGAACTGGATATTAAATTTCGAACACGTAGATACCAAATATGCGGGGATTGCTTTTGTTTTAAACTTTTTTAATTTTTTTCGGAAAAATCATGATAGTTGGTATGGATTTTGACAAAGCTTATGTGTTTGTGAAATTTCTCGGGCAATTTTAATTATTTTTGAAAAAGGTCTTCGGAAATGAACAGGAAATTAAATTTCGAACACGTAGATACCAAATATGTGGGGATTGCTTTTGTTTTAAACTTTTTTAATTTTTTTCGGAAAAATCATGATGGTTGGTATGGATTTTGACAAAGCTTATGTTTTTTTGAAATTTATCGGGCAATTTTAATTATTTTTGAAAAAGGTCTTCGGAAATGAACTGGAAATTAAATTTCGAACACGTAGATACCAAATATGCGGGGATTGCTTTTGTTTTAAACTTTTTTAATTTTTTTCGGAATAATCATGATAGTTGGTATGGATTTTGACAAAGCTTATGTTTTTGTGAAATTTCTCGGGCAATTTTAATTATTTTTGAAAAAGGTCTTCGGAAATGAACTGGAAATTAAATTTCGAACACGTAGATACCAAATATGTGGGGATTGCTTTTGTTTTAAACTTTTTTAATTTTTTTCGGAAAAATCATGATGGTTGGTATGGATTTTGACAAAGCTTATGTTTTTTTGAAATTTATCGGGCAATTTTAATTATTTTTGAAAAAGGTCTTCGGTAATAAACTGGATATTAAATTTCGAACACGTAGATACCAAATATGTGGGGATTGCTTTTGTTTTAAACTTTTTTAATTTTTTTCGGAAAAATCATGATGGTTGGTATGAATTTTGACAAAGCTTATGTTTTTGTGAAATTTCTCGGGCAATTTTAATTATATTTGAAAAAGGTCTTCGGTAATGAACTGGATATTAAATTTCAAACACGTAGATACCAAATATGTGGGGATTGCTTTTGTTTTAAACTTTTTTAATTTTTTTCGGAAAAATCATGATGGTTGGTATGGATTTTGACAAAGCTTATGTTTTTGTGAAATTTCTCGGGCAATTTTAATTATTTTTGAAAAAGGTCTTCGGTAATGAACTGGATATTAAATTTCGAACACGTAGATACCAAATATGCAGGGATTGCTTTTGTTTTAAACTTTTTAATTTTTTTCGGAAAAATCATGATAGTTGGTATGGATTTTGACAAAGCTTATGTTTTTGTGAAATTTCTCGGGCAATTTTAATTATTTTTGAAAAAGGTCGTCGGAAATGAACTGGAAATTAAATTTCGAACACGTAGATACCAAATATGTGGGGATTGCTTTTGTTTTAAACTTTTTTAATTTTTTTCGGAAAAATCATGATGGTTGGTATGGATTTTGACAAAGCTTATGTTTTTGTGAAATTTCTCGGGCAATTTTAATTATTTTTGAAAAAGGTCGTCGGAAATGAACTGGAAATTAAATTTCGAACACGTAGATACCAAATATGTGGGGATTGCTTTTGTTTTAAACTTTTTTAATTTTTTTCGGAAAAATCATGATGGTTGGTATGGATTTTGACCAAGCTTATGTTTTTGTGAAATTTCTCGGGCAATTTTAATTATTTTTTAAAAAGGTCGTCGGAAATGAACTGGAAATTAAATTTCGAACACGTAGATACCAAATATGTGGGGATTGCTTTTGTTTTAAACTTTTTTAATTTTTTTCGGAAAAATCATGATGGTTGGTATGGATTTTGACCAAGCTTATGTTTTTGTGAAATTTCTCGGGCAATTTTAATTATTTTTGAAAAAGGTCGTCGGAAATGAACTGGAAATTAAATTTCGAACACGTAGATACCAAATATGTGGGGATTGCTGTTGTTTTAAACTTTTTTAATTTTTTTCGGAAAAATCATGATGGTTGGTATGAATTTTGACAAAGCTTATGTTTTTGTGAAATTTCTCGGGCAATTTTAATTATTTTTGAAAAAGGTCTTCGGTAATGAACTGGATATTAAATTTCGAACACGTAGATACCAAATATGTGGGGATTGCTTTTGTTTTAAACTTTTTTAATTTTTTTCGGAAAAATCATGATGGTTGGTATGGATTTTGACAAAGCTTATGTTTTTGTGAACTTTCTCGGGCAATTTTAATTATTTTTGAAAAAGGTCTTCGGTAATGAACTGGATATTAAATTTCGAACACGTAGATACCAAATATGCGGGGATTGCTTTTGTTTTAAACTTTTTTAATTTTTTTCGGAAAAATTATGATAGTTGGTATGGATTTTGACCAAGCTTATGTTTTTGTGAAATTTCTCGGGCAATTTTAATTATTTTTGAAAAAGGTCGTCGGAAATGAACTTGAAATTAAATTTCGAACACGTAGATACCAAATATGTGGGGATTGCTTTTGTTTTAAACTTTTTTAATTTTTTTCGGAAAAATCATGATAGTTGGTATGGATTTTGACAAAGCTTATGTTTTTGTGAAATTTCTCGGGCAATTTTAATTATTTTGAAAAAGGTCGTCGGAAATGAACTGGAAATTAAATTTCGAACACGTAGATACCAAATATGTGGGGATTGCTTTTGTTTTAAACTTTTTTAATTTTTTCGGAAAAATCATGATGGTTGGTATGGATTTTGACCAAGCTTATGTTTTTGTGAAATTTCTCGGGCAATTTTAATTATTTTGAAAAAGGTCGTCGGAAATGAACTGGAAATTAAATTTCGAACACGTAGATACCAAATATGTGGGGATTGCTTTTGTTTTAAACTTTTTTAATTTTTTTCGGAAAAATTATGATGGTTGGTATGGATTTTGACCAAGCTTATGTTTTTTTGAAATTTATCCGGCAATTTTAATTATTTTTAAAAAAGGTCGTCGGAAATGAACTGGAAATTAAATTTCGAACACGTAGATACCAAATATGTGGGGATTGCTTTTGTTTTAAACTTTTTTAATTTTTTTCGGAAAAATCATGATGGTTGGTATGAATTTTGACAAAGCTTATGTTTTTGTGAAATTTCTCGGGAAATTTTAATTATTTTTGAAAAAGGTCGTCGGAAATGAACTGGAAATTAAATTTCGAACACGTAGATACCAAATATGTGGGGATTGCTTTTGTTTTAAACTTTTTTAATTTTTTTCGGAAAAATCATGATAGTTGGTATGGATTTTGACAAAGCTTATGTTTTTGTGAAATTTCTCGGGCAATTTTAATTATTTTTGAAAAAGGTCGTCGGAAATGAACTGGAAATTAAATTTCGAACACGTAGATACCAAATATGTGGGGATTGCTTTTGTTTTAAACTTTTTTAATTTTTTTCGGAAAAATCATGATGGTTGGTATGGATTTTGACCAAGCTTATGTTTTTGTGAAATTTCTCGGGCAATTTTAATTATTTTTGAAAAAGGTCGTTGGAAATGAACTGGAAATTAAATTTCGAACACGTAGATACCAAATATGTGGGGATTGCTTTTGTTTTAAACTTTTTTAATTTTTTTCGGAAAAATCATGATGGTTGGTATGGATTTTGACCAAGCTTATGTTTTTTTGAAATTTATCCGGCAATTTTAATTATGTTTAAAAAAGGTCGTCGGAAATGAACTGGAAATTAAATTTCGAACACGTAGATACCAAATATGCGGGGATTGCTTTTGTTTTAAACTTTTTTAATTTTTTTCGGAAAAATTATGATAGTTGGTATGGATTTTGACAAAGCTTATGTTTTTGTGAAATTTCTCGGGCAATTTTAATTATTTTTGAAAAAGGTCGTCGGAAATGAACTGGAAATTAAATTTCGAACACGTAGATACCAAATATGTGGGGATTGCTTTTGTTTTAAACTTTTTTAATTTTTTTCGGAAAAATCATGATAGTTGGTATGGATTTTGACAAAGCTTATGTTTTTGTGAAATTTCTCGGGCAATTTTAATTATTTTTGAAAAAGGTCGTCGGAAATGAACTGGAAATTAAATTTCGAACACGTAGATACCAAATATGTGGGGATTGCTTTTGTTTTAAACTTTTTTAATTTTTTTCGGAAAAATCATGATGGTTGGTATGGATTTTGACCAAGCTTATGTTTTTGTGAAATTTCTCGGGCAATTTTAATTATTTTTGAAAAAGGTCGTCGGAAATGAACTGGAAATTAAATTTCGAACACGTAGATACCAAATATGTGGGGATTGCTTTTGTTTTAAACTTTTTTAATTTTTTTCGGAAAAATCATGATGGTTGGTATGGATTTTGACCAAGCTTATGTTTTTTTGAAATTTATCCGGCAATTTTAATTATTTTTAAAAAAGGTCGTCGGAAATGAACTGGAAATTAAATTTCGAACACGTAGATACCAAATATGTGGGGATTGCTTTTGTTTTAAACTTTTTTAATTTTTTTCGGAAAAATCATGATGGTTGGTATGAATTTTGACAAAGCTTATGTTTTTGTGAAATTTCTCGGGAAATTTTAATTATTTTTGAAAAAGGTCGTCGGAAATGAACTGGAAATTAAATTTCGAACACGTAGATACCAAATATGTGGGGATTGCTTTTGTTTTAAACTTTTTTAATTTTTTTCGGAAAAATCATGATAGTTGGTATGGATTTTGACAAAGCTTATGTTTTTGTGAAATTTCTCGGGCAATTTTAATTATTTTTGAAAAAGGTCGTCGGAAATGAACTGGAAATTAAATTTCGAACACGTAGATACCAAATATGTGGGGATTGCTTTTGTTTTAAACTTTTTTAATTTTTTTCGGAAAAATCATGATGGTTGGTATGGATTTTGACCAAGCTTATGTTTTTGTGAAATTTCTCGGGCAATTTTAATTATTTTTGAAAAAGGCCGTTGGAAATGAACTGGAAATTAAATTTCGAACACGTAGATACCAAATATGTGGGGATTGCTTTTGTTTTAAACTTTTTTAAATTTTTTCGGAAAAATCATGATGGTTGGTATGGATTTTGACCAAGCTTATGTTTTTTTGAAATTTATCCGGCAATTTTAATTATTTTTAAAAAAGGTCGTCGGAAATGAACTGGAAATTAAATTTCGAACACGTAGATACCAAATATGTGGGGATTGCTTTTGTTTTAAACTTTTTTAATTTTTTTCGGAAAAATCATGATGGTTGGTATGAATTTTGACAAAGCTTATGTTTTTGTGAAATTTCTCGGGAAATTTTAATTATTTTTGAAAAAGGTCTTCGGTAATGAACTGGAAATTAAATTTCGAACACGTAGATACCAAATATGTGGGGATTGCTTTTGTTTTAAACTTTTTTAATTTTTTTCGGAAAAATCATGATGGTTGGTATGAATTTTGACAAAGCTTATGTTTTTGTGAAATTTCTCGGGAAATTTTAATTATTTTTGAAAAAGGTCGTCGGAAATGAACTGGAAATTAAATTTCGAACACGTAGATACCAAATATGTGGGGATTGCTTTTGTTTTAAACTTTTTTAATTTTTTTCGGAAAAATCATGATAGTTGGTATGGATTTTGACAAAGCTTATGTTTTTGTGAAATTTCTCGGGCAATTTTAATTATTTTTGAAAAAGGTCGTCGGAAATGAACTGGAAATTAAATTTCGAACACGTAGATACCAAATATGTGGGGATTGCTTTTGTTTTAAACTTTTTTAATTTTTTTCGGAAAAATCATGATGGTTGGTATGGATTTTGACCAAGCTTATGTTTTTGTGAAATTTCTCGGGCAATTTTAATTATTTTTGAAAAAGGTCGTTGGAAATGAACTGGAAATTAAATTTCGAACACGTAGATACCAAATATGTGGGGATTGCTTTTGTTTTAAACTTTTTTAATTTTTTTCGGAAAAATCATGATGGTTGGTATGGATTTTGACCAAGCTTATGTTTTTTTGAAATTTATCCGGCAATTTTAATTATTTTTAAAAAAGGTCGTCGGAAATGAACTGGAAATTAAATTTCGAACACGTAGATACCAAATATGTGGGGATTGCTTTTGTTTTAAACTTTTTTAATTTTTTTCGGAAAAATCATTATGGTTGGTATGAATTTTGACAAAGCTTATGTTTTTGTGAAATTTCTCGGGAAATTTTAATTAGTTTTGAAAAAGGTCTTCGGTAATGAACTGGAAATTAAATTTCGAACACGTAGATACCAAATATGTGGGGATTGCTTTTGTTTTAAACTTTTTTAATTTTTTTCGGAAAAATCATGATGGTTGGTATGGATTTTGACCAAGCTTATGTTTTTGTGAAATTTCTCGGGCAATTTTAATTATTTTTGAAAAAGGTCGTCGGAAATGAACTGGAAATTAAATTTCGAACACGTAGATACCAAATATGTGGGGATTGCTTTTGTTTTAAACTTTTTTAATTTTTTCGGAAAAATCATGATAGTTGGTATGGATTTTGACAATGCTTATGTTTTTGTGAAATTTCTCGGGCAATTTTAATTATTTTTGAAAAAGGTCGTCGGAAATGAACTGGAAATTAAATTTCGAACACGTAGATACCAAATATGTCGGGATTGCTTTTGTTTTAAACTTTTTTAATTTTTTTCGGAAAAATCATGATGGTTGGTATGAATTTTGACAAAGCTTATGTTTTTGTGAAATTTCTCGGGAAATTTTAATTATTTTTGAAAAAGGTCTTCGGTAATGAACTGGAAATTAAATTTCGAACACGTAGATACCAAATATGTGGGGATTGCTTTTGTTTTAAACTTTTTTAATTTTTTTCGGAAAAATCATGATAGTTGGTATGGATTTTGACAAAGCTTATGTTTTTGTGAA
Source organism: Empis livida (assembly GCA_963932195.1). Taxonomy (NCBI): domain Eukaryota; kingdom Metazoa; phylum Arthropoda; class Insecta; order Diptera; family Empididae; genus Empis; species Empis livida. The sequence goes on from OZ010645.1 coordinate 44,117,704, forward strand.
ATTTCTCGGGCAATTTTAATTATTTTTGAAAAAGGTCGTCGGAAATGAACTGGAAATTAAATTTCGAACACGTAGATACCAAATATGTGGGGATTGCTTTTGTTTTAAACTTTTTTAATTTTTTTCGGAAAAATCATGATGGTTGGTATGGATTTTGACCAAGCTTATGTTTTTGTGAAATTTCTCGGGCAATTTTAATTATTTTTGAAAAAGGTCGTCGGAAATGAACTGGAAATTAAATTTCGAACACGTAGATACCAAATATGTGGGGATTGCTTTTGTTTTAAACTTTTTTAATTTTTTTCGGAAAAATCATGATGGTTGGTATGGATTTTGACCAAGCTTATGTTTTTTTGAAATTTATCGGGCAATTTTAATTATTTTTAAAAAAAGGTCGTCGGAAATGAACTGGAAATTAAATTTCGAACACGTAGATACCAAATATGTGGGGATTGCTTTTGTTTTAAACTTTTTTAATTTTTTTCGGAAAAATTATGATAGTTGGTATGGATTTTGACAAAGCTTATGTTTTTGTGAAATTTCTCGGGCAATTTTAATTATTATTGAAAAAGGTCTTCGGTAATGAACTGGAAATTAAATTTCGAACACCTAGATACCAAATATGTGGGGATTGCTTTTGTTTTAAACTTTTTTAATTTTTTTCGGAAAAATTATGATAGTTGGTATGGATTTTGACAAAGCTTATGTTTTTGTGAAATTTCTCGGGCAATTTTAATTATTATTGAAAAAGGTCTTCGGTAATGAACTGGAAATTAAATTTCGAACACCTAGATACCAAATATGTGGGGATTGCTTTTGTTTTAAACTTTTTTAATTTTTTTCGGAAAAATCATGATAGTTGGTATGGATTTTGACAAAGCTTATGTTTTTGTGAAATTTCTCGGGCAATTTTAATTATTTTTGAAAAAGGTCGTCGGAAATGAACTGGAAATTAAATTTCGAACACGTAGATACCAAATATGTGGGGATTGCTTTTGTTTTAAACTTTTTTAATTTTTTTCGGAAAAATCATGATGGTTGGTATGAATTTTGACCAAGCTTATGTTTTTGTGAAATTTCTCGGGCAATTTTAATTATTTTTGAAAAAGGTCTTCGGAAATGAACTGGAAATTAAATTTCGAACACGTAGATACCAAATATGTGGGGATTGCTTTTGTTTTAAACTTTTTTAATTTTTTTCGGAAAAATCATGATGGTTGGTATGGATTTTGATCAAGCTTATGTTTTTTTGAAATTTATCCGGCAATTTTAATTATTTTTAAAAAAGGTCGTCGGAAATGAACTGGAAATTAAATTTCGAACACGTAGATACCAAATATGTGGGGATTGCTTTTGTTTTAAAATTTTTAATTTTTTTCGGAAAAATCATGATGGTTGGTATGAATTTTGACAAAGCTTATGTTTTTGTGAAATTTCTCGGGAAATTTTAATTATTTTTGAAAAAGGTCTTCGGTAATGAACTGGAAATTAAATTTCGAACACGTAGATACCAAATATGTGGGGATTGCTTTTGTTTTAAACTTTTTTAATTTTTTTCGGAAAAATCATGATGGTTGGTATGGATTTTGACCAAGCTTATGTTTTTGTGAAATTTCTCGGGCAATTTTAATTATTTTTGAAAAAGGTCGTCGGAAATGAACTGGAAATTAAATTTCGAACACGTAGATACCAAATATGTGGGGATTGCTTTTGTTTTAACCTTTTTTAATTTTTTTCGGAAAAATCATGATAGTTGGTATGGATTTTAACAAAGCTTATGTTTTTGTGAAATTTCTCGGGCAATTTTAATTATTTTTGAAAAAGGTCGTCGGAAATGAACTGGAAATTAAATTTCGAAGACGTAGATACCAAATATGTGGGGATTGCTTTTGTTTTAAACTTTTTTAATTTTTTTCGGAAAAATCATGATGGTTGGTATGGATTTTGACCAAGCTTATGTTTTTTTGAAATTTATCGGGCAATTTTAATTATTTTTAAAAAAGGTCGTCGGAAATGAACTGGAAATTAAATTTCGAACACGTAGATACCAAATATGTGGGGATTGCTTTTGTTTTAAACTTTTTTAATTTTTTTCGGAAAAATCATGATGGTTGGTATGAATTTTGACAAAGCTTATGTTTTTGTGAAATTTCTCGGGAAATTTTAATTATTTTTGAAAAAGGTCTTCGGTAATGAACTGGAAATTAAATTTCGAACACGTAGATACCAAATATGTGGGGATTGCTTTTGTTTTAAACTTTTTTAATTTTTTTCGGAAAAATCATGATAGTTGGTATGGATTTTGACAAAGCTTATGTTTTTGTGAAATTTCTCGGGCAATTTTAATTATTTTTGAAAAAGGTCGTCGGAAATGAACTGGAAATTAAATTTCGAACACGTAGATACCAAATATGTGGGGATTGCTTTTGTTTTAAACTTTTTTAATTTTTTTCGGAAAAATCATGATGGTTGGTATGGATTTTGACCAAGCTTATGTTTTTGTGAAATTTCTCGGGCAATTTTAATTATTTTTGAAAAAGGTCGTCGGAAATGAACTGGAAATTAAATTTCGAACACGTAGATACCAAATATGTGGGGATTGCTTTGGTTTTAAACTTTTTTAATTTTTTTCGGAAAAATCATGATGGTTGGTATGGATTTTGACCAAGCTTATGTTTTTGTGAAATTTCTCGGGCAATTTTAATTATTTTTGAAAAAGGTCATCGGAAATGAACTGGAAATTAAATTTCGAACACGTAGATACCAAATATGTGGGGATTGCTTTTGTTTTCAACTTTTTTAATTTTTTTCGGAAAAATCATGATGGTTGGTATGAATTTTGACAAAGCTTATGTTTTTGTGAAATTTCTCGGGAAATTTTAATTATTTTTGAAAAAGGTCTTCGGTAATAAACTGGAAATTAAATTTCGAACACGTAGATACCAAATATGTGGGGATTGCTTTTGTTTTAAACTTTTTTAATTTTTTTCGGAAAAATCATGATGGTTGGTATGGATTTTGACCAAGCTTATGTTTTTGTGAAATTTCTCGGGCAATTTTAATTATTTTTGAAAAAGGTCGTCGGAAATGAACTGGAAATTAAATTTCGAACACGTAGATACCAAATATGTGGGGATTGCTTTTGTTTTAAACTTTTTTAATTTTTTTCGGAAAAATCATGATAGTTGGTATGGATATTGACAAAGCTTATGTTTTTGTGAAATTTCTCGGGCAATTTTAATTATTTTTGAAAAAGGTCGTCGGAAATGAACTGGAAATTAAATTTCGAACACGTAGATACCAAATATGTGGGGATTGCTTTTGTTTTAAACTTTTTTAATTTTTTTCGGAAAAATCATGATGGTTGGTATGGATTTTGACCAAGCTTATGTTTTTTTGAAATTTATCGGGCAATTTTAATTATTTTTAAAAAAGGTCGTCGGAAATGAACTGGAAATTAAATTTCGAACACGTAGATACCAAATATGTGGGGATTGCTTTTGTTTTAAACTTTTTTAATTTTTTTCGGAAAAATCATGATGGTTGGTATGAATTTTGACAAAGCTTATGTTTTTGTGAAATTTCTCGGGAAATTTTAATTATTTTTGAAAAAGGTCTTCAGTAATGAACTGGAAATTAAATTTCGAACACGTAGATACCAAATATGTGGGGATTGCTTTTGTTTTAAACTTTTTTAATTTTTTTCGGAAAAATCATGATAGTTGGTATGGATTTTGACAAAGCTTATGTTTTTGTGAAATTTCTCGGGCAATTTTAATTATTTTTAAAAAAGGTCGTCGGAAATGAACTGGAAATTAAATTTCGAACACGTAGATACCAAATATGTGGGGATTGCTTTTGTTTTAAACTTTTTTAATTTTTTTCGGAAAAATCATGATGGTTGGTATGGATTTTGACCAAGCTTATGTTTTTGTGAAACTTCTCGGGCAATTTTAATTATTTTTGAAAAAGGTCGTCGGAAATGAACTGGAAATTAAATTTCGAACACGTAGATACCAAATATGTGGGGATTGCTATTGTTTTAAACTTTTTTAATTTTTTTCGGAAAAATCATGATGGTTGGTATGGATTTTGACCAAGCTTATGTTTTTTTGAAATTTATCGGGCAATTTTAATTATTTTTAAAAAAAGGTCGTCGGAAATGAACTGGAAATTAAATTTCGAACACGTAGATACCAAATATGTGGGGATTGCTTTTGTTTTAAACTTTTTTAATTTTTTTCGGAAAAATCATGATGGTTGGTATGAATTTTGACAAAGCTTATGTTTTTGTGAAATTTCTCGGGAAATTTTAATTATTTTTGAAAAAGGTCTTCGGTAATGAACTGGAAATTAAATTTCGAACACGTAGATACCAAATATGTGGGGATTGCTTTTGTTTTAAACTTTTTTAATTTTTTTCGGAAAAATCATGATGGTTGGTATGGATTTTGACCAAGCTTATGTTTTTGTGAAATTTCTCGGGCAATTTTAATTATTTTTGAAAAAGGTCGTCGGAAATGAACTGGAAATTAAATTTCGAACACGTAGATACCAAATATGTGGGGATTGCTTTTGTTTTAAACTTTTTTAATTTTTTTCGGAAAAATCATGATGGTTGGTATGGATTTTGACCAAGCTTATGTTTTTTTGAAATTTATCGGGCAATTTTAATTATTTTTAAAAAAGGTCTTCGGAAATGAACTGGAAATTAAATTTCGAACACGTAGATACCAAATATGTGGGGATTGCTTTTGTTTTAAACTTTTTTAATTTTTTTCGGAAAAATCATGATGGTTGGTATGGATTTTGACCAAGCTTATGTTTTTGTGAAATTTCTCGTGCAATTTTAATTATTTTTGAAAAAGGTCGTCGGAAATGAACTGGAAATTAAATTTCGAACACGTAGATACCAAATATGTGGGGATTGCTTTTGTTTTAAACTTTTTTAATTTTTTTCGGAAAAATCATGATGGTTGGTATGGATTTTGACAAAGCTTATGTTTTTTTGAAATTTATCGGGCAATTTTAATTATTTTTAAAAAAGGTCGTCGGAAATGAACTGGAAATTAAATTTCGAACACGTAGATACCAAATATGTGGGGATTGCTTTTGTTTTCAACTTTTTTAATTTTTTTCGGAAAAATCATGATGGTTGGTATGAATTTTGACAAAGCTTATGTTTTTGTGAAATTTCTCGGGAAATTTTAATTATTTTTGAAAAAGGTCTTCGGTAATGAACTGGAAATTAAATTTCGAACACGTAGATACCAAATATGTGGGGATTGCTTTTGTTTTAAACTTTTTTAATTTTTTTCGGAAAAATCATGATAGTTGGTATGGATTTTGACAAAGCTTATGTTTTTGTGAAATTTCTCGGGCAATTTTAATTATTTTTGAAAAAGGTCTTCGGTAATGAACTGGAAATTAAATTTCGAACACGTAGATACCAAATATGTGGGGATTGCTTTTGTTTTAAACTTTTTTAATTTTTTTCGGAAAAATCATGATAGTTGGTATGGATTTTGACCAAGCTTATGTTTTTGTGAAATTTCTCGGGCAATTTTAATTATTTTTGAAAAAGGTCGTCGGAAATGAACTGGAAATTAAATTTCGAAGACGTAGATACCAAATATGTGGGGATTGCTTTTGTTTTAAACTTTTTTAATTTTTTTCGGAAAAATCATGATGGTTGGTATGGATTTTGACCAAGCTTATGTTTTTTTGAAATTTATCGGGCAATTTTAATTATTTTTAAAAAAGGTCGTCGGAAATGAACTGGAAATTAAATTTCGAACACGTAGATACCAAATATGTGGGGATTGCTTTTGTTTTAAACTTTTTTAATTTTTTTCGGAAAAATCATGATGGTTGGTATGAATTTTGACAAAGCTTATGTTTTTGTGAAATTTCTCGGGAAATTTTAATTATTTTTGAAAAAGGTCTTCGGTAATGAACTGGAAATTAAATTTCGAACACGTAGATACCAAATATGTGGGGATTGCTTTTGTTTTAAACTTTTTTAATTTTTTTCGGAAAAATCATGATAGTTGGTATGGATTTTGACAAAGCTTATGTTTTTGTGAAATTTCTCGGGCAATTTTAATTATTTTTGAAAAAGGTCGTCGGAAATGAACTGGAAATTAAATTTCGAACACGTAGATACCAAATATGTGGGGATTGCTTTTGTTTTAAACTTTTTTAATTTTTTTCGGAAAAATCATGATGGTTGGTATGGATTTTGACCAAGCTTATGTTTTTGTGAAATTTCTCGGGCAATTTTAATTATTTTTGAAAAAGGTCGTCGGAAATGAACTGGAAATTAAATTTCGAACACGTAGATACCAAATATGTGGGGATTGCTTTTGTTTTAAACTTTTTTAATTTTTTTCGGAAAAATCATGATGGTTGGTATGGATTTTGACCAAGCTTATGTTTTTGTGAAATTTCTCGGGCAATTTTAATTATTTTTGAAAAAGGTCGTCGGAAATGAACTGGAAATTAAATTTCGAACACGTAGATACCAAATATGTGGGGATTGCTTTTGTTTTAAACTTTTTTAATTTTTTTCGGAAAAATCATGATGGTTGGTATGGATTTTGACCAAGCTTATGTTTTTTTGAAATTTATCCGGCAATTTTAATTATTTTTAAAAAAGGTCGTCGGAAATGAACTGGAAATTAAATTTCGAACACGTAGATACCAAATATGTGGGGATTGCTTTTGTTTTAAACTTTTTTAATTTTTTTCGGAAAAATCATGATGGTTGGTATGAATTTTGACAAAGCTTATGTTTTTGTGAAATTTCTCGGGAAATTTTAATTATTTTTGAAAAAGGTCTTCGGTAATGAACTGGAAATTAAATTTCGAACACGTAGATACCAAATATGTGGGGATTGCTTTTGTTTTAAACTTTTTTAATTTTTTTCGGAAAAATCATGATGATTGGTATGGATTTTGACCAAGCTTATGTTTTTGTGAAATTTCTCGGGCAATTTTAATTATTTTTGAAAAAGGTCGTCGGAAATGAACTGGAAATTAAATTTCGAACACGTAGATACCAAATATGTGGGGATTGCTTTTGTTTTAAACTTTTTTAATTTTTTTCGGAAAAATCATGATAGTTGGTAAGGATATTGACAAAGCTTATGTTTTTGTGAAATTTCTCGGGCAATTTTAATTATTTTTGAAAAAGGTCGTCGGAAATGAACTGGGAATTAAATTTCGAACACGTAGATACCAAATATGTGGGGATTGCTTTTGTTTTAAACTTTTTTAATTTTTTTCGGAAAAATCATGATGCTTGGTATGGATTTTGACCAAGCTTATGTTTTTGTGAAATTTCTCGGGCAATTTTAATTATTTTTGAAAAAGGTCGTCGGAAATGAACTGGAAATTAAATTTCGAACACGTAGATACCAAATATGTGGGGATTGCTTTTGTTTTAAACTTTTTTAATTTTTTTCGGAAAAATCATGATAGTTGGTAAGGATATTGACAAAGCTTATGTTTTTGTGAAATTTCTCGGGCAATTTTAATTATTTTTGAAAAAGGTCGTCGGAAATGAACTGGGAATTAAATTTCGAACACGTAGATACCAAATATGTGGGGATTGCTTTTGTTTTAAACTTTTTTAATTTTTTTCGGAAAAATCATGATGGTTGGTATGGATTTTGACCAAGCTTATGTTTTTTTGAAATTTATCGGGCAATTTTAATTATTTTTAAAAAAGGTCGTCGGAAATGAACTGGAAATTAAATTTCGAACACGTAGATACCAAATATGTGGGGATTGCTTTTGTTTTAAACTTTTTTAATTTTTTTCGGAAAAATCATGATGGTTGGTATGAATTTTGACAAAGCTTATGTTTTTGTGAAATTTCTCGGGAAATTTTAATTATTTTTGAAAAAGGTCTTCGGTAATGAACTGGAAATTAAATTTCGAACACGTAGATACCAAATATGTGGGGATTGCTTTTGTTTTAAACTTTTTTAATTTTTTTCGGAAAAATCATGATAGTTGGTATGGATTTTGACAAAGCTTATGTTTTTGTGAAATTTCTCGGGCAATTTTAATTATTTTTGAAAAAGGTCGTCGGAAATGAACTGGAAATTAAATTTCGAACACGTAGATACCAAATATGTGGGGATTGCTTTTGTTTTAAACTTTTTTAATTTTTTTCGGAAAAATCATGATGGTTGGTATGGATTTTGACCAAGCTTATGTTTTTTTGAAATTTATCGGGCAATTTTAATTATTTTTAAAAAAAGGTCGTCGGAAATGAACTGGAAATTAAATTTCGAACACGTAGATACCAAATATGTGGGGATTGCTTTTGTTTTAAACTTTTTTAATTTTTTTCGGAAAAATCATGATGGTTGGTATGAATTTTGACCAAGCTTATGTTTTTGTGAAATTTCTCGGGCAATTTAAATTATTTTTGAAAAAGGTCGTCGGAAATGAACTGGAAATTAAATTTCGAACACGTAGATACCAAATATGTGGGGATTGCTTTTGTTTTAAACTTTTTTAATTTTTTTCGGAAAAATCATGATGGTTGGTATGGATTTTGACCAAGCTTATGTTTTTTTGAAATTTATCGGGCAATTTTAATTATTTTTAAAAAAAGGTCGTCGGAAATGAACTGGAAATTAAATTTCGAACACGTAGATACCAAATATGTGGGGATTGCTTTTGTTTTAAACTTTTTTAATTTTTTTCGGAAAAATCATGATGGTTGGTATGAATTTTGACAAAGCTTATGTTTTTGTGAAATTTCTCGGGAAATTTTAATTATTTTTGAAAAAGGTCTTCGGTAATGAACTGGAAATTAAATTTCGAACACGTAGATACCAAATATGTGGGGATTGCTTTTGTTTTAAACTTTTTTAATTTTTTTCGGAAAAATCATGATAGTTGGTATGGATTTTGACAAAGCTTATGTTTTTGTGAAATTTCTCGGGCAATTTTAATTATTTTTGAAAAAGGTCGTCGGAAATGAACTGGAAATTAAATTTCGAACACGTAGATACCAAATATGTGGGGATTGCTTTTGTTTTAAACTTTTTTAATTTTTTTCGGAAAAATCATGATGGTTGGTATGGATTTTGACCAAGCTTATGTTTTTGTGAAATTTCTCGGGCAATTTTAATTATTTTTGAAAAAGGTCGTCGGAAATGAACTGGAAATTAAATTTCGAACACGTAGATACCAAATATGTGGGGATTGCTTTTGTTTTAAACTTTTTTAATTTTTTTCGGAAAAATCATGATGCTTGGTATGGATTTTGACCAAGCTTATGTTTTTGTGAAATTTCTCGGGCAATTTTAATTATTTTTGAAAAAGGTCGTCGGAAATGAACTGGAAATTAAATTTCGAACACGTAGATACCAAATATGTGGGGATTGCTTTTGTTTTAAACTTTTTTAATTTTTTTCGGAAAAATCATGATGGTTGGTATGGATTTTGACCAAGCTTATGTTTTTTTGAAATTTATCCGGCAATTTTAATTACTTTTAAAAAAGGTCGTCGGAAATGAACTGGAAATTAAATTTCGAACACGTAGATACCAAATATGTGGGGATTGCTTTTGTTTTAAACTTTTTTAATTTTTTTCGGAAAAATCATGATGGTTGGTATGAATTTTGACAAAGCTTATGTTTTTGTGAAATTTCTCGGGAAATTTTAATTATTTTTGAAAAAGGTCTTCGGTAATGAACTGGAAATTAAATTTCGAACACGTAGATACCAAATATGTGGGGATTGCTTTTGTTTTAAACTTTTTTAATTTTTTTCGGAAAAATCATGATGGTTGGTATGGATTTTGACCAAGCTTATGTTTTTGTGAAATTTCTCGGGCAATTTTAATTATTTTTGAAAAAGGTCGTCGGAAATGAACTGGAAATTAAATTTCGAACACGTAGATACCAAATATGTGGGGATTGCTTTTGTTTTAAACTTTTTTAATTTTTTTCGGAAAAATCATGATAGTTGGTATGGATATTGACAAAGCTTATGTTTTTGTGAAATTTCTCGGGCAATTTTAATTATTTTTGAAAAAGGTCGTCGGAAATGAACTGGAAATTAAATTTCGAACACGTAGATACCAAATATGTGGGGATTGCTTTTGTTTTAAACTTTTTTAATTTTTTTCGGAAAAATCATGATGGTTGGTATGGATTTTGACCAAGCTTATGTTTTTTTGAAATTTATCGGGCAATTTTAATTATTTTTAAAAAAGGTCGTCGGAAATGAACTGGAAATTAAATTTCGAACACGTAGATACCAAATATGTGGGGATTGCTTTTGTTTTAAACTTTTTTAATTTTTTTCGGAAAAATCATGATGGTTGGTATGAATTTTGACAAAGCTTATGTTTTTGTGAAATTTCTCGGGAAATTTTAATTATTTTTGAAAAAGGTCTTCGGTAATGAACTGGAAATTAAATTTCGAACACGTAGATACCAAATATGTGGGGATTGCTTTTGTTTTAAACTTTTTTAATTTTTTTCGGAAAAATCATGATAGTTGGTATGGATTTTGACAAAGCTTATGTTTTTGTGAAATTTCTCGGGCAATTTTAATTATTTTTAAAAAAGGTCGTCGGAAATGAACTGGAAATTAAATTTCGAACACGTAGATACCAAATATGTGGGGATTGCTTTTGTTTTAAACTTTTTTAATTTTTTTCGGAAAAATCATGATGGTTGGTATGGATTTTGACCAAGCTTATGTTTTTGTGAAATTTCTCGGGCAATTTTAATTATTTTTGAAGAAGGTCGTCGGAAATGAACTGGAAATTAAATTTCGAACACGTAGATACCAAATATGTGGGGATTGCTTTTGTTTTAAACTTTTTTAATTTTTTTCGGAAAAATCATGATGGTTGGTATGGATTTTGACCAAGCTTATGTTTTTTTGAAATTTATCGGGCAATTTTAATTATTTTTAAAAAAAGGTCGTCGGAAATGAACTGGAAATTAAATTTCGAACACGTAGATACCAAATATGTGGGGATTGCTTTTGTTTTAAACTTTTTTAATTTTTTTCGGAAAAATCATGATGGTTGGTATGAATTTTGACAAAGCTTATGTTTTTGTGAAATTTCTCGGGAAATTTTAATTATTTTTGAAAAAGGTCTTCGGTAATGAACTGGAAATTAAATTTCGAACACGTAGATACCAAATATGTGGGGATTGCTTTTGTTTTAAACTTTTTTAATTTTTTTCGGAAAAATCATGATGGTTGGTATGGATTTTGACCAAGCTTATGTTTTTGTGAAATTTCTCGGGCAATTTAAATTATTTTTGAAAAAGGTCGTCGGAAATGAACTGGAAATTAAATTTCGAACACGTAGATACCAAATATGTGGGGATTGCTTTTGTTTTAAACTTTTTTAATTTTTTTCGGAAAAATCATGATGGTTGGTATGGATTTTGACCAAGCTTATGTTTTTTTGAAATTTATCGGGCAATTTTAATTATTTTTAAAAAGGTCGTAGGAAATGAACTGGAAATTAAATTTCGAACACGTAGATACCAAATATGTGGGGATTGCTTTTGTTTTAAACTTTTTTAATTTTTTTCGGAAAAATAATGATGGTTGGTATGGATTTTGACCAAGCTTATGTTTTTGTGAAATTTCTCGTGCAATTTTAATTATTTTTGAAAAAGGTCGTCGGAAATGAACTGGAAATTAAATTTCGAACACGTAGATACCAAATATGTGGGGATTGCTTTTGTTTTAAACTTTTTTAATTTTTTTCGGAAAAATCATGATGGTTGGTATGAATTTTGACAAAGCTTATGTTTTTGTGAAATTTCTCGGGAAATTTTAATTATTTTTGAAAAGGTCTTCGGTAATGAACTGGAAATTAAATTTCGAACACGTAGATACCAAATATGTGGGGATTGCTTTTGTTTTAAACTTTTTTAATTTTTTTCGGAAAAATCATGATAGTTGGTATGGATTTTGACAAAACTTATGTTTTTGTGAAATTTGTCGGGCAATTTTAATTATTTTTGAAAAAGGTCGTCGGAAATGAACTGGAAATTAAATTTCGAACACGTAGATACCAAATATGTGGGGATTGCTTTTGTTTTAAACTTTTTTAATTTTTTTCGGAAAAATCATGATGGTTGGTATGGATTTTGACCAAGCTTATGTTTTTGTGAAATTTCTCGGGCAATTTTAATTATTTTTGAAAAAGGTCGTCGGAAATGAACTGGAAATTAAATTTCGAACACGTAGATACCAAATATGTGGGGATTGCTTTTGTTTTAAACTTTTTTAATTTTTTTCGGAAAAATCATGATGGTTGGTATGGATTTTGACCAAGCTTATGTTTTTGTGAAATTTCTCGGGCAATTTTAATTATTTTTGAAAAATGTCGTCGGAAATGAACTGGAAATTAAATTTCGAACACGTAGATACCAAATATGTGGGGATTGCTTTTGTTTTAAACTTTTTTAATTTTTTTCGGAAAAATCATGATGGTTGGTATGGATTTTGACCAAGCTTATGTTTTTTTGAAATTTATCCGGCAATTTTAATTATTTTTAAAAAAGGTCGTCGGAAATGAACTGGAAATTAAATTTCGAACACGTAGATACCAAATATGTGGGGATTGCTTTTGTTTTAAACGTTTTTAATTTTTTTCGGAAAAATCATGATGGTTGGTATGAATTTTGACAAAGCTTATGTTTTTCTGAAATTTCTCGGGAAATTTTAATTATTTTTGAAAAAGGTCTTCGGTAATGAACTGGAAATTAAATTTCGAACACGTAGATACCAAATATGTGGGGATTGCTTTTGTTTTAAACTTTTTTAATTTTTTTCGGAAAAATCATGATGGTTGGTATGGATTTTGACCAAGCTTATGTTTTTGTGAAATTTCTCGGGCAATTTTAATTATTTTTGAAAAAGGTCATCGGAAATGAACTGGAAATTAAATTTCGAACACGTAGATACCAAATATGTGGGGATTGCTTTTGTTTTAAGCTTTTTTAATTTTTTTCGGAAAAATCATGATAGTTGGTATGGATTTTGACAAAGCTTATGTTTTTGTGAAATTTCTCGGGCAATTTTAATTATTTTAATTATTTTTAAAAAAGGTCGTCGGAAATGAACTGGAAATTAAATTTCGAACACGTAGATACCAAATATGTGGGGATTGCTTTTGTTTTAAACTTTTTTAATTTTTTTCGGAAAAATCATGATGGTTGGTATGGATTTTGACAAAGCTTATGTTTTTGTGAAATTTCTCGGGAAATTTTAATTATTTTTGAAAAAGGTCTTCGGTAATGAACTGGAAATTAAATTTCGAACACGTAGATACCAAATATGTGGGGATTGCTTTTGTTTTAAACTTTTTTAATTTTTTTCGGAAAAATCATGATAGTTGGTATGGATTTTGACAAAGCTTATGTTTTTGTGAAATTTCTCGGGCAATTTTAATTATTTTTAAAAAAGGTCGTCGGAAATGAACTGGAAATTAAATTTCGAACACGTAGATACCAAATATGTGGGGATTGCTTTTGTTTTAAACTTTTTTAATTTTTTTCGGAAAAATCATGATGGTTGGTATGGATTTTGACCAAGCTTATGTTTTTGTGAAATTTCTCGGGCAATTTTAATTATTTTTGAAAAAGGTCGTCGGAAATGAACTGGACATTAAATTTCGAACACGTAGATACCAAATATGTGGGGATTGCTTTTGTTTTAAACTTTTTTAATTTTTTTCGGAAAAATCATGATGGTTGGTATGGATTTTGACCAAGCTTATGTTTTTTTTGAAATTTATCGGGCAATTTTAATTATTTTTAAAAAAAGGTCGTCGGAAATGAACTGGAAATTAAATTTCGAACACGTAGATACCAAATATGTGGGATTGCTTTTGTTTTAAACTTTTTTAATTTTTTTCGGAAAAATCATGATGGTTGGTATGAATTTTGACAAAGCTTATGTTTTTGTGAAATTTCTCGGGAAATTTTAATTATTTTTGAAAAAGGTCTTCGGTAATGAACTGGAAATTAAATTTCGAACACGTAGATACCAAATATGTGGGGATTGCTTTTGTTTTAAACTTTTTTAATTTTTTTCGGAAAAATCATGATGGTTGGTATGGATTTTGACCAAGCTTATGTTTTTGTGAAATTTCTCGGGCAATTTAAATTATTTTTGAAAAAGGTCGTCGGAAATGAACTGGAAATTAAATTTCGAACACGTAGATACCAAATATGTGGGGATTGCTTTTGTTTTAAACTTTTTTAATTTTTTTCGGAAAAATCATGATAGTTGGTATGGATTTTGACAAAGCTTATGTTTTTGTGAAATTTCTCGGGCAATTTTAATTATTTTTGAAAAAGGTCGTCGGAAATGAACTGGAAATTAAATTTCGAACACGTAGATACCAAATATGTGGGGATTGCTTTTGTTTTAAAACTTTTTTAATTTTTTTCGGAAAAATCATGATGGTTGGTATAGATTTTGACAAAGCTTATGTTTTTGTGAAATTTCTCGGGCAATTTTAATTATTTTTGAAAAAGGTCGTCGGTAATGAACTGGAAATTAAATTTCGAACACGTAGATACCAAATATGCGGGGATTGCTTTTGTTTTAAACTTTTTTAATTTTTTTCGGAAAAATCATGATAGTTGGTATGGATTTTGACCAAACTTATGTTTTTGTGAAATTTCTCGGGTAATTTTAATTATTTTTGAAAAAGGTCGTCGGAAATGAACTGGAAATTAAATTTCGAACACGTAGATACCAAATATGTGGGGATTGCTTTTGTTTTAAACTTTTTTAATTTTTTCGGAAAAATCATGATGGTTGGTATGGATTTTGACAAAGCTTATGTTTTTGTGAAATTTCTCGGGAAATTTTAATTATTTTTGAAAAAGGTCTTCGGTAATGAACTGGATATTAAATTTCGAACACGTAGATACCAAATATGCGGGGATTGCTTTTGTTTTAAACTTTTTTAATTTTTTTCGGAAAAATCATGATGGTTGGTATGAATTTTGACAAAGCTTATGTTTTTGTGAAATTTATCGGGCAATTTTAATTATTTTTGGAAAAGGTCTTCGGAAATGAACTGGAAATTAAATTTCGAACACGTAGATACCAAATATGTGGGGATTGCTTTTGTTTTAAACTTTTTTAATTTTTTTCGGAAAAATCATGATGGTTGGTATGGATTTTGACCAAGCTTATGTTTTTGTGAAATTTTTTGGGCAATTTTAATTATTTTTCAAAAAGGTCTTCGGAAATGAACTGGAAATTAAATTTCGAACACGTAGATACCAAATATGTGGGGATTGCTTTTGTTTTAAACTTTTTTAATTTTTTTCGGAAAAATCATGATGGTTGGTATGGATTTTGACCAAGCTTATGTTTTTGTGAAATTTCTCGGGCAATTTTAATTATTTTTGAAAAAGGTCTTCGGAAATGAACTGGAAATTAAATTTCGAACACGTAGATACCAAATATGTGGGGATTGCTTTTGTTTTAAAACTTTTTTAATTTTTTTCGGAAAAATCATGATGGTTGGTATGGATTTTGACAAAGCTTATGTTTTTTTGAAATTTATCGGGCAATTTTAATTATTTTTGAAAAAGGTCGTCGGAAATGAACTGGAAATTAAATTTCGAACACGTAGATACCAAATATGTGGGGATTGCTTTTGTTTTAAACTTTTTTAATTTTTTTTCGGAAAAATCATGATGGTTGGTATGGATTTTGACCAAGCTTATGTTTTTGTGAAATTTCTCGGGCAATTTTAATTATTTTTGAAAAAGGTCGTCGGAAATGAACTGGAAATTAAATTTCGAACACGTAGATACCAAATATGTGGGGATTGCTTTTGTTTTAAACTTTTTTAATTTTTTTCGGAAAAATCATGATGGTTGGTATAGATTTTGACAAAGCTTATGTTTTTGTGAAATTTCTCGGGCAATTTTAATTATTTTTTGAAAAAGGTCGTCGGAAATGAACTGGAAATTAAATTTCGAACACGTAGATACCAAATATGTGGGGATTGCTTTTGTTTAAACTTTTTTAATTTTTTTCGGAAAAATCATGATGGTTGGTATGGATTTTGACCAAGCTTATGTTTTTGTGAAATTTCTCGGGCAATTTTAATTATTTTTGAAAAAGGTCGTCGGTAATGAACTGGAAATTAAATTTCGAACACGTAGATACCAAATATGCGGGGATTGCTTTTGTTTTAAACTTTTTTAATTTTTTTCGGAAAATCATGATAGTTGGTATGGATTTTGACCAAACTTATGTTTTTGTGAAATTTCTCGGGTAATTTTAATTATTTTTGAAAAAGGTCGTCGGAAATGAACTGGAAATTAAATTTCGAACACGTAGATACCAAATATGTGGGGATTGCTTTTGTTTTAAACTTTTTTAATTTTTTTTCGGAAAAATCATGATGGTTTGGTATGGATTTTGACAAAGCTTATGTTTTTGTGAAATTTCTCGGGAAATTTTAATTATTTTTGAAAAAGGTCTTCGGTAATGAACTGGATATTAAATTTCGAACACGTAGATACCAAATATGCGGGGATTGCTTTTGTTTAAACTTTTTTAATTTTTTTCGGAAAAATCATGATGGTTGGTATGAATTTTGACAAAGCTTATGTTTTTGTGAAATTTATCGGGCAATTTTAATTATTTTTGGAAAAGGTCTTCGGAAATGAACTGGAAATTAAATTTCGAACACGTAGATACCAAATATGTGGGGATTGCTTTTGTTTTAAACTTTTTTAATTTTTTTCGGAAAAATCATGATGGTTGGTATGGATTTTGACCAAGCTTATGTTTTTGTGAAATTTTTTCGGGCAATTTTAATTATTTTTGAAAAAGGTCTTCGGAAATGAACTGGAAATTAAATTTCGAACACGTAGATACCAAATATGTGGGGATTGCTTTTGTTTTTAAACTTTTTTAATTTTTTTCGGAAAAATCATGATGGTTGGTATGGATTTTGACCAAGCTTATGTTTTTGTGAAATTTCTCGGGCAATTTTAATTATTTTGAAAAAAGGTCTTCGGAAATGAACTGGAAATTAAATTTCGAACACGTAGATACCAAATATGTGGGGATTGCTTTTGTTTTAAACTTTTTTAATTTTTTTCGGAAAAATCATGATGGTTGGTATGGATTTTGACAAAGCTTATGTTTTTTTGAAATTTATCGGGCAATTTTAATTATTTTTGAAAAAGGTCGTCGGAAATGAACTGGAAATTAAATTTCGAACACGTAGATACCAAATATGTGGGGATTGCTTTTGTTTTAAACTTTTTTAATTTTTTTCGGAAAAATCATGATGGTTGGTATGGATTTTGACCAAGCTTATGTTTTTGTGAAATTTCTCGGGCAATTTTAATTATTTTTGAAAAAGGTCGTCGGAAATGAACTGGAAATTAAATTTCGAACACGTAGATACCAAATATGTGGGGATTGCTTTTGTTTTAAACTTTTTTAATTTTTTCGGAAACATCATGATGGTTGGTATGGATTTTGACAAAGCTTATGTTTTTGTGAAATTTATCGGGCAATTTTAATTATTTTTGAAAAAGGTCTTCGGTAATGAACTGGATATTAAATTTCGAACACGTAGATACCAAATATGCGGGGATTGCTTTTGTTTTAAACTTTTTTAATTTTTTTCGGAAAAATCATGATGGTTGGTATGGATTTTGACAAAGCTTATGTTTTTGTGAAATTTCTCGGGCAATTTTAATTATTTTTGAAAAAGGTCTTCGGTAATGAACTGGATATTAAATTTCGAACACGTAGATACCAAATATGCGGGGATTGCTTTTGTTTTAAACTTTTTTAATTTTTTTCGGAAAAATCATGATAGTTGGTATGGATTTTGACAAAGCTTATGTGTTTGGCAATTTTAATTATTTTTGAAAAAGGTCTTCGGAAATGAACTGGAAATTAAATTTCGAACACGTAGATACCAAATATGTGGGGATTGCTTTTGTTTTAAACTTTTTTAATATTTTTCGGAAAAATCATGATGGTTGGTATGGATTTTGACAAAGCTTATGTTTTTTTGAAATTTATCGGGCAATTTTAATTATTTTTGAAAAAGGTCTTCGGAAATGAACTGGAAATTAAATTTCGAACACGTAGATACCAAATATGTGGGGATTGCTTTTGTTTTAAACTTTTTTAATTTTTTTCGGAAAAATCATGATGGTTGGTATGGATTTTGACCAAGCTTATGTTTTTGTGAAATTTCTCGGGCAATTTTAATTATTTTTGAAAAAGGTCGTCGGAAATGAACTGGAAATTAAATTTCGAACACGTAGATACCAAATATGTGGGGATTGCTTTTGTTTTAAACTTTTTTAATTTTTTTCGGAAAAATCATGATGGTTGGTATGGATTTTGACAAAGCTTATGTTTTTTTGAAATTTATCGGGCAATTTTAATTATTTTTGAAAAAGGTCTTCGGAAATGAACTGAAAATTAAATTTCGAACACGTAGATACCAAATATGTGGGGATTGCTTTTGTTTTAAACTTTTTTAATTTTTGTCGGAAAAATCATGATGGTTGGTATGGATTTTGACAAAGCTTATGTTTTTTTGAAATTTATCGGGCAATTTTAATTATTTTTGAAAAAGGTCTTCGGAAATGAACTGGAAATTAAATTTCGAACACGTAGATACCAAATATGTGGGGATTGCTTTTGTTTTAAATTTTTTTAATTTTTTTCGGAAAAATCATGATGGTTGGTATGGATTTTGACCAAGCTTATGTTTTTGTGAAATTTCTCGGGCAATTTTAATTATTTTTGAAAAAGGTCGTCGGAAATGAACTGGAAATTAAATTTCGAACACGTAGATACCAAATATGTGGGGATTGCTTTTGTTTTAAACTTTTTTAATTTTTTTCGGAAAAATCATGATGGTTGGTATGGATTTTGACAAAGCTTATGTTTTTTTGAAATTTATCGGGCAATTTTAATTATTTTTGAAAAAGGTCTTCGGAAATGAACTGGATATTAAATTTCGAACACGTAGATACCAGATATGTGGGGATTGCTTTTGTTTTAAACTTTTTTAATTTTTTTCGGAAAAATCATGATGGTTGGTATGGATTTTGACCAAGCTTATGTTTTTGTGAAATTTCTCGGGCAATTTTAATTATTTTTGAAAAACGTCGTCGGAAATGAACTGGAAATTAAATTTCGAACACGTAGATACCAAATATGTGGGGATTGCTTTTGTTTTAAACTTTTTTAATTTTTTTCGGAAAAATCATGATGGTTGGTATGGATTTTGACCAAGCTTATGTTTTTGTGAAATTTCTCGGGCAATTTTAATTATTTTTGAAAAAGGTCTTTGGTAATGAACTGGATATTAAATTTCGAACACGTAGATACCAAATATGCGGGGATTGCTTTTGTTTTAAACTTTTTTAATTTTTTTCGGAAAAATCATGATAGTTGGTATGGATTTTGACAAAGCTTATGTTTTTGTGAAATTTCTCGGGCAATTTTAATTATTTTTGAAAAAGGTCTTCGGAAATGAACTGGAAATTAAATTTCGAACACGTAGATACCAAATGTGTGGGGATTGCTTTTGTTTTAAACTTTTTTAATTTTTTTCGGAAAAATCATGATGGTTGGTATGGATTTTGACCAAGCTTATGTTTTTGTGAAATTTCTCGGGCAATTTTAATTATTTTTGAAAAAGGTCTTCGGAAATGAACTGGAAATTAAATTTCGAAAGGTCTTCGGAAATGAACTGGAAATTAAATTTCGGGCAATTTTAATTATTTTTGAAAAAGGTCGTCGGAAATGAACTGGAAATTAAATTTCGAACACGTAGATACCAAATATGTGGGGATTGCTTTTGTTTTAAACTTTTTTAATTTTTTTCGGAAAAATCATGATGGTTGGTATGGATTTTGACAAAGCTTATGTTTTTTTGAAATTTATCGGGCAATTTTAATTATTTTTGAAAAAGGTCTTCGGAAATGAACTGGAAATTAAATTTCGAACACGTAGATACCAAATATGTGGGGATTGCTTTTGTTTTAAACTTTTTTAATTTTTTTCGGAAAAATCATGATGGTTGGTATGGATTTTGACCAAGCTTATGTTTTTGTTAAATTTCTCGGGCAATTTTAATTATTTTTGAAAAACGTCGTCGGAAATGAACTGGAAATTAAATTTCGAACACGTAGATACCAAATATGTGGGGATTGCTTTTGTTTTAAACTTTTTTAATTTTTTTCGGAAAAATCATGATGGTTGGTATGGATTTTGACCAAGCTTATGTTTTTGTGAAATTTCTCGGGCAATTTTAATTATTTTTGAAAAAGGTCTTCGGTAATGAACTGGATATTAAATTTCGAACACGTAGATACCAAATATGCGGGGATTGCTTTTATTTTAAACTTTTTTAATTTTTTTCGGAAAAATCATGATAGTTGGTATGGATTTTGACAAAGCTTATGTTTTTGTGAAATTTCTCGGGCAATTTTAATTATTTTTGAAAAAGGTCTTCGGAAATGAACTGGAAATTAAATTTCGAACACGTAGATACCAAATATGTCGGGATTGCTTTTGTTTTAAACTTTTTTAATTTTTTTCGGAAAAATCATGATGGTTGGTATGGATTTTGACCAAGCTTATGTTTTTGTGAAATTTCTCGGGCAATTTTAATTATTTTTGAAAAAGGTCTTCGGAAATGAACTGGAAATTAAATTTCGAACACGTAGATACCAAATATGTGGGGATTGCTTTTGTTTTAAACTTTTTTAATTTTTTTCGGAAAAATCATGATGGTTGGTATGGATTTTGACCAAGCTTATGTTTTTGTGAAAATTCTCGGGCAATTTTAATTATTTTTGAAAAAGGTCGTCGGAAATGAACTGGAAATTAAATTTCGAACACGTAGGTACCAAATATGTGGGGATTGCTTTTGTTTTAAACTTTTTTAATTTTTTTCGGAAAAATCATGATGGTTGGTATGGATTTTGACAAAGCTTATGTTTTTGTGAAATTTATCGGGCAATTTTAATTATTTTTGAAAAAGGTCTTCGGTAATGAACTGGATATTAAATTTCGAACACGTAGATACCAAATATGCGGGGATTGCTTTTGTTTTAAACTTTTTTAATTTTTTTCGGAAAAATCATGATGGTTGGTATGGATTTTGACCAAGCTTATGTTTTTGTGAAATTTCTCGGGCAATTTTAATTATTTTTGAAAAAGGTCTTCGGTAATGAACTGGAAATTAAATTTCGAACACGTAGATACCAAATATGTGGGGATTGCTTTTGTTTTAAACTTTTTTAATTTTTTTCGGAAAAATCATGATGGTTGGTATGGATTTTGACCAAGCTTATGTTTTTGTGAAATTTCTCGGGCAATTTTAATTATTTTTGAAAAAGGTCGTCGGAAATGAACTGGAAATTAAATTTCGAACACGTAGATACCAAATATGTGGGGATTGCTTTTGTTTTAAACTTTTTTAATTTTTTTCGGAAAAATCATGATGGTTGGTATGGATTTTGACAAAGCTTATGTTTTTGTGAAATTTCTCGGGCAATTTTAATTATTTTTGAAAAAGGTCTGCGGAAATGAACTGGAAATTAAATTTCGAACACGTAGATACCAAATATGTGGGGATTGCTTTTGTTTTAAACTTTTTTAATTTTTTTCGGAAAAATCATGATGGTTGGTATGGATTTTGACCAAGCTTATGTTTTTGTGAAATTTCTCGGGCAATGTTAATTATTTTTGAAAAAGGTCGTCGGAAATAAACTGGAAATTAAATTTCGAACACGTAGATACCAAATATGTGGGGATTGCTTTTGTTTTAAACTTTTTTAATTTTTTTCGGAAAAATTATGATGGTTGGTATGGATTTTGACCAAGCTTATGTTTTTGTGAAATTTCTCGGGCAATTTTAATTATTTTTGAAAAAGGTCGTCGGAAATGAACTGGAAATTAAATTTCGAACACGTAGATACCAAATATGTGGGGATTGCTTTTGTTTTAAACTTTTTTAATTTTTTTCGGAAAAATCATGATGGTTGGTATGGATTTTGACAAAGCTTATGTTTTTGTGAAATTTCTCGGGCAATTTTAATTATTTTTGAAAAAGGTCGTCGGAAATGAACTGGAAATTAAATTTCGAACACGTAGATACCAAATATGTGGGGATTGCTTTTGTTTTAAACTTTTTTAATTTTTTTCGGAAAAATCATGATGGTTGGTATGGATTTTGACAAAGCTTATGTTTTTGTGAAATTTATCGGGCAATTTTAATTATTTTTGAAAAAGGTCTTCGGTAATGAACTGGATATTAAATTTCGAACACGTAGATACCAAATATGCGGGGATTGCTTTTGTTTTAAACTTTTTTAATTTTTTTCGGAAAAATCATGATGGTTGGTATGGATTTTGACCAAGCTTATGTTTTTGTGAAATTTCTCGGGCAATTTTAATTATTTTTGAAAAAGGTCTTCGGTAATGAACTGGAAATTAAATTTCGAACACGTAGATACCAAATATGTGGGGATTGCTTTTGTTTTAAACTTTTTTAATTTTTTTCGGAAAAATCATGATGGTTGGTATGGATTTTGACAAAGCTTATGTTTTTGTGAAATTTCTCGGGCAATTTTAATTATTTTTGAAAAAGGTCGTCGGAAATGAACTGGAAATTAAATTTCGAACACGTAGATACCAAATATGTGGGGATTGCTTTTGTTTTAAAACTTTTTAATTTTTTTCGGAAAAATCATGATGGTTGGTATGGATTTTGACAAAGCTTATGTTTTTTTGAAATTTCTCGGGCAATTTTAATTATTTTTGAAAAAGGTCTTCGGTAATGAACTGGAAATTAAATTTCGAACACGTAGATACCAAATATGTGGGGATTGCTTTTGTTTTAAAACTTTTTTAATTTTTTTCGGAAAAATCATGATGGTTGGTATGGATTTTGACAAAGCTTATGTTTTTGTGAAATTTATCGGGCAATTTTAATTATTTTTGAAAAAGGTCTTCGGTAATGAACTGGATATTAAATTTCGAACACGTAGATACCAAATATGCGGGGATTGCTTTTGTTTTAAACTTTTTTAATTTTTTTCGGAAAAATCATGATGGTTGGTATGGATTTTGACCAAGCTTATGTTTTTGTGAAATTTCTCGGGCAATTTTAATTATTTTTGAAAAAGGTCGTCGGAAATGAACTGGAAATTAAATTTCGAACACGTAGATACCAAATATGTGGGGATTGCTTTTGTTTTAAAACTTTTTTAATTTTTTTTCGGAAAAATTATGATGGTTGGTATGGATTTTGACCAAGCTTATGTTTTTGTGAAATTTCTCGGGCAATTTTAATTATTTTTGAAAAAGGTCTTCGGAAATGAACTGGAAATTAAATTTCGAACACGTAGATACCAAATATGTGGGGATTGCTTTTGTTTTAAACTTTTTTAATTTTTTTCGGAAAAATCATGATGGTTGGTATGGATTTTGACAAAGCTTATTTTTTTGTGAAATTTCTCGGGCAATTTTAATTATTTTTGAAAAAGGTCTTCGGTAATGAACTGGATATTAAATTTCGAACACGTAGATACCAAATATGTGGGGATTGCTTTTGTTTTAAACTTTTTTAATTTTTTTCGGAAAAATCATGATGGTTGGTATGGATTTTGACAAAGCTTATGTTTTTGTGAAATTTATCGGGCAATTTTAATTATTTTTGAAAAAGGTCTTCGGTAATGAACTGGATATTAAATTTCGAACACGTAGATACCAAATATGCGGGGATTGCTTTTGTTTTAAACTTTTTTAATTTTTTTCGGAAAAATCATGATGGTTGGTATGGATTTTGACCAAGCTTATATTTTTGTGAAATTTCTCGGGCAATTTTAATTATTTTTGAAAAAGGTCGTCGGAAATGAACTGGAAATTAAATTTCGAACACGTAGATACCAAATATGTGGGGATTGCTTTTGTTTTAAACTTTTTTAATTTTTTTCGGAAAAATCATGATGGTTGGTATGGATTTTGACAAAGCTTATGTTTTTTTTGAAATTTATCGGGCAATTTTAATTATTTTTGAAAAAGGTCTTCGGAAATGAACTGGAAATTAAATTTCGAACACGTAGATACCAAATATGTGGGGATTGCTTTTGTTTTAAACTTTTTTAATTTTTTTCGGAAAAATCATGATGGTTGGTATGGATTTTGACAAAGCTTATGTTTTTGTGAAATTTCTCGGGTAATTTTAATTACTTTTGAAAAAGGTCTTCGGAAATGAACTGGAAATTAAATTTCGAACACGTAGATACCAAATATGTGGGGATTGCTTTTGTTTTAAACTTTTTTAATTTTTTTCGGAAAAATCATGATGGTTGGTATGGATTTTGACAAAGCTTATGTTTTTGTGAAATTTCTCGGGCAATTTTAATTATTTTTGAAAAAGGTCTTCGGTAATGAACTGGATATTAAATTTCGAACACGTAGATACCAAATATGTGGGGATTGCTTTTGTTTTAAACTTTTTTAATTTTTTTCGGAAAAATCATGATGGTTGGTATGGATTTTGACAAAGCTTATGTTTTTTTGAAATTTATCGGGCAATTTTAATTATTTTTGAAAAAGGTCGTCGGAAATGAACTGGAAATTAAATTTCGAACACGTAGATACCAAATATGTGGGGATTGCTTTTGTTTTAAACTTTTTTAATTTTTTTCGGAAAAATCATGATGGTTGGTATGGATTTTGACAAAGCTTATGTTTTTTTGAAATTTATCGGGCAATTTTAATTATTTTTGAAAAACGTCTTCGGAAATGAACTGGATATTAAATTTCGAACACGTAGATACCAAATATGTGGGGATTGCTTTTGTTTTAAACTTTTTTAATTTTTTTCGGAAAAATCATGATGGTTGGTATGGATTTTGACCAAGCTTATGTTTTTGTGAAATTTCTCGGGCAATTTTAATTATTTTTGAAAGAGGTCGTCGGAAATGAACTGGAAATTAAATTTCGAACACGTAGATACCAAATATGTGGGCATTGCTTTTGTTTTAAACTTTTTTAATTTTTTTCGGAAAAATCATGATGGTTGGTATGGATTTTGACAAAGCTTATGTTTTTTTGAAATTTCTCGGGCAATTTTAATTATTTTTGAAAAAGGTCTTCGGAAATGAACTGGAAATTAAATTTCGAACACGAAGATACCAAATATGTGGGGATTGCTTTTGTTTTAAACTTTTTTAATTTTTTTCGGAAAATTCATGATGGTTGGTATGGATTTTGACAAAGCTTATGTTTTTGTGAAATTTCTCGGGCAATTTTAATTATTTTTGAAAAAGGTCGTCGGAAATGTACTGGAAATTAAATTTCGAACACGAAGATACCAAATATGTGGGGATTGCTTTTGTTTTAAACTTTTTTAATTTTTTTCGGAAAATTCATGATGGTTGGTATGGATTTTGACAAAGCTTATGTTTTTGTGAAATTTCTCGGGCAATTTTAATTATTTTTGAAAAAGGTCGTCGGAAATGAACTGGAAATTAAATTTCGAACACATAGATACCAAATATGTGGGGATTGCTTTTGTTTTAAACTTTTTTAATTTTTTTCGGAAAAATTATGATGGTTGGTATGGATTTTGACCAAGCTTATGTTTTTGTGAAATTTCTCGGGCAATTTTAATTATTTTTGAAAAAGGTCGTCGGAAATGAACTGGAAATTAAATTTCGAACACGTAGATACCAAATATGTGGGGATTGCTTTTGTTTTAAACTTTTTTAATTTTTTTCGGAAAAATCATGATGGTTGGTATGGATTTTGACAAAGCTTATGTTTTTTTGAAATTTATCGGGCAATTTTAATTATTTTTGAAAAAGGTCTTCGGTAATGAACTGGATATTAAATTTCGAACACGTAGATACCAAATATGTGGGGATTGCTTTTGTTTTAAACTTTTTTAATTTTTTTCGGAAAAATCATGATGGTTGGTATGGATTTTGACAAAGCTTATATTTTTGTGAAATTTATCGGGCAATTTTAATTATTTTTGAAAAAGGTCTTCGGTAATGAACTGGATATTAAATTTCGAACACGTAGATACCAAATATGCGGGGATTGCTTTTGTTTTAAACTTTTTTAATTTTTTTTCGGAAAAATCATGATGGTTGGTATGGATTTTGACCAAGCTTATGTTTTTGTGAAATTTCTCGGGCAATTTTAATTATTTTTGAAAAAGGTCGTCGGAAATGAACTGGAAATTAAATTTCGAACACGTAGATACCAAATATGTGGGGATTGCTTTTGTTTTAAACTTTTTTAATTTTTTTCGGAAAAATCATGATGGTTGGTATGGATTTTGACAAAGCTTATGTTTTTGTGAAATTTCTCGGGCAATTTTAATTATTTTTGAAAAAGGTCTTCGGAAATGAACTGGAAATTAAATTTCGAACACGTAGATACCAAATATGTGGGGATTGCTTTTGTTTTAAACTTTTTTAATTTTTTTCGGAAAAATCATGATGGTTGGTATGGATTTTGACAAAGCTTATGTTTTTGTGAAATTTCTCGGGCAATTTTAATTATTTTTGAAAAAGGTCGTCGGAAATGAACTGGAAATTAAATTTCGAACACGTAGATACCAAATATGTGGGGATTGCTTTTGTTTTAAACTTTTTTAATTTTTTTCGGAAAAATTATGATGGTTGGTATGGATTTTGACCAAGCTTATGTTTTTGTGAAATTTCTCGGGCAATTTTAATTATTTTTGAAAAAGGTCGTCGGAAATGAACTGGAAATTAAATTTCGAACACGTAGATACCAAATATGTGGGGATTGCTTTTGTTTTAAACTTTTTTAATTTTTTTCGGAAAAATCATAATGGTTGGTATGGATTTTGACAAAGCTTATGTTTTTGTGAAATTTCTCGGGCAATTTTAATTATTTTTGAAAAAGGTCTTCGGTAATGAACTGGATATTAAATTTCGAACACGTAGATACCAAATATGTGGGGATTGCTTTTGTTTTAAACTTTTTTAATTTTTTTCGGAAAAATCATGATGGTTGGTATGGATTTTGACAAAGCTTATGTTTTTGTGAAATTCCTCGGGCAATTTTAATTATTTTTGAAAAAGGTCGTCGGAAATGAACTGGAAATTAAATTTCGAACACGTAGATACCAAATATGTGGGGATTGCTTTTGTTTTAAACTTTTTTAATTTTTTTCGGAAAAATCATGATGGTTGGTATGGATTTTGACAAAGCTTATGTTTTTGTGAAATTTCTCGGGCAATTTTAATTATTTTTGAAAAAGGTCTTCGGTAATGAACTGGATATTAAATTTCGAACACGTAGATACCAAATATGTGGGGATTGCTTTTGTTTTAAACTTTTTTAATTTTTTTCGGAAAAATCATGATGGTTGGTATGGATTTTGACAAAGCTTATGTTTTTGTGAAATTTCTCGGGCAATTTTAATTATTTTTGAAAAAGGTCGTCGGAAATGAACTGGAAATTAAATTTCGAACACGTAGATACCAAATATGTGGGGATTGCTTTTGTTTTAAACTTTTTTAATTTTTTTCGGAAAAATCATGATGGTTGGTATGGATTTTGACAAAGTTTATGTTTTTTTGAAATTTCTCGGGCAATTTTAATTATTTTTGAAAAAGGTCTTCGGAAATGAACTGGAAATTAAATTTCGAAGACGTAGATACCAAATATGTGGGGATTGCTTTTGTTTTAAACTTTTTTAATTTTTTTCGGAAAAATCATGATGGTTGGTATGGATTTTGACCAAGCTTATGTTTTTGTGAAATTTCTCGGGCAATTTTAATTATTTTTGAAAAAGGTCGTCGGAAATGAACTGGAAATTAAATTTCGAACACGTAGATACCAAATATGTGGGGATTGCTTTTGTTTTAAACTTTTTTAATTTTTTTCGGAAAAATCATGATGGTTGGTATGGATTTTGACAAATCTTATGTTTTTTTGAAATTTATCGGGCAATTTTAATTATTTTTGAAAAAGGTCTTCGGAAATGAACTGGAAATTAAATTTCGAACACGTAGATACCAAATATGTGGGGATTGCTTTTGTTTTAAACTTTTTTAATTTTTTTCGGAAAAATCATGATGGTTGGTATGGATTTTGACCAAGCTTATGTTTTTGTGAAATTTCTCGGGCAATTTTAATTATTTTTGAAAAAGGTCGTCGGAAATGAACTGGAAATTAAATTTCGAACACGTAGATACCAAATATGTGGGGATTGCTTTTGTTTTAAACTTTTTTAATTTTTTTCGGAAAAATCATGATGGTTGGTATGGATTTTGACCAAGCTTATGTTTTTGTGAAATTTCTCGGGCAATTTTAATTATTTTTGAAAAAGGAATTCGGTAATGAACTGGATATTAAATTTCGAACACATAGATACCAAATATGCGGGGATTGCTTTTGTTTTAAACTTTTTTAATTTTTTTCGGAAAAATCATGATAGTTGGTATGGATTTTGACAAAGCTTATGTTTTTGTGAAATTTCTCGGGCAATTTTAATTATTTTTGAAAAAGGTCTTCGGAAATGAACTGGAAATTAAATTTCGAACACGTAGATACCAAATATGTGGGGATTGCTTTTGTTTTAAACTTTTTTAATTTTTTTCGGAAAAATCATGATGGTTGGTATGGATTTTGACCAAGCTTATGTTTTTGTGAAATTTCTCGGGCAATTTTAATTATTTTTGAAAAAGGTCGTCGGAAATGAACTGGAAATTAAATTTCGAACACGTAGATACCAAATATGTGGGGATTGCTTTTGTTTTAAACTTTTTTAATTTTTTTCGGAAAAATCATGATGGTTGGTATGGATTTTGACAAAGCTTATGTTTTTTTGAAATTTATCGGGCAATTTTAATTATTTTTGAAAAAGGTCTTCGGTAATGAACTGGATATTAAATTTCGAACACATAGATACCAAATATGTGGGGATTGCTTTTGTTTTAAACTTTTTTAATTTTTTTCGGAAAAATCATGATGGTTGGTATGGATTTTGACAAAGCTTATGTTTTTTTGAAATTTATCGGGCAATTTTAATTATTTTTGAAAAAGGTCTTCGGAAATGAACTGGAAATTAAATTTCGAACACGTAGATACCAAACATGTGGGGATTGCTTTTGTTTTAAACTTTTTTAATTTTTTTCGGAAAAATCATGATGGTTGGTATGGATTTTGACCAAGCTTATGTTTTTGTGAAATTTTTCAGGCAATTTTAATTATTTTTGAAAAAGGTCTTCGGAAATGAACTGGAAATTAAATTTCGAACACGTAGATACCAAATATGTGGGGATTGCTTTTGTTTTAAACTTTTTTAATTTTTTTCGGAAAAATCATGATGGTTGGTATGGATTTTGACAAAGCTTATGTTTTTTTGAAATTTATCGGGCAATTTTAATTATTTTTGAAAAAAGTCTTCGGAAATGAACTGGAAATTAAATTTCGAAGACGTAGATACCAAATATGTGGGGATTGCTTTTGTTTTAAACTTTTTTAATTTTTTTCGGAAAAATCATGATGGTTGGTATGGATTTTGACCAAGCTTATGTTTTTGTGAAATTTCTCGGGCAATTTTAGTTATTTTTGAAAAAGGTCGTCGGAAATGAACTGGAAATTAAATTTCGAACACGTAGATACCAAATATGTGGGGATTGCTTTTGTTTTAAACTTTTTTAATTTTTTTCGGAAAAATCATGATGGTTGGTATGGATTTTGACCAAGCTTATGTTTTTGTGAAATTTCTCGGGCAATTTTAATTATTTTTGAAAAAGGTCGTCGGAAATGAACTGGAAATTAAATTTCGAAGACGTAGATACCAAATATGTGGGGATTGCTTTTGTTTTAAACTTTTTTAATTTTTTTCGGAAAAATCATGATGGTTGGTATGGATTTTGACAAAGCTTATGTTTTTTTGAAATTTCTCGGGCAATTTTAATTATTTTTGAAAAAGGTCTTCGGAAATGAACTGGAAATTAAATTTCGAAGACGTAGATACCAAATATGTGGGGATTGCTTTTGTTTTAAACTTTTTTAATTTTTTTCGGAAAAATCATGAT